>MU218225.1:0-18145 GCA_018584345.1 Thuja plicata | reverse complement strand
TCGGCTATCGAGTCACTAATATTTCTGAAAGACCGTGTAAACACAGCCAACTACTTTTGTCTTTCTTGACCGAGTAAACACATTCACGGCATTACGCAAGGGATTAGGATTTTAATCTTGAATTAATTAAAAAATACTGTTCCAGACAAATACTGCGAGTATTTTACAATTGTTAGAAAGGTTTTGCACATGCTAAACATATATTATATACTTTGGGAGTAGATTTCTAAAAGCAAGTTGCTTTTTTATACTTCATATCCATTTTCCAGATCTGGGGGAGGTGCCGAGTATTATTTTGTCGGAAGGCGCCTGCAATATATTCTTGTTTATTGAAAGTAATTCATAAGAGTCAACAAATTTGGTAGGGAATTCATATTCAAAATAAGTTTGCCGGCGGTGGCAATGACATTTGGCGGCGTCATTCTGTTTTTCTGCCTCGCGTGCCTCTGGCTGGTCTCCGACCCCGGCCCCTCCTGATGGTTCTGCTGCTCGTGGTGGTTTCTTTTGACCTCCTGCTACCTCTTCAAGTGATCTTTCCCCGCTTGGATTTGGCTATTTCTCCGCCTCAGACAGAAAATGATAAAGATACTGAAGATGCTGCTGATGGTTGGTCGGCTCCCGACCCTCCTATCAAGGGTTCTGATGATAGAGATCCTCCTCCTTCGGCTGGCACTATTCTTGCAGAAGGCTTTTTTTTTTATGAATAGTTTCTAGTTCCTGCTTCTAGGTGTGAACTCTTGCGGGGTCATTTTTATATCCCCCGGCCCCTTTTTTGTGAATATGTATCTTGATATTTTATTAATGGAAAGGCACTATTCATAAAAAAAAAAAAAGTTTGCCACTTAAGAGCTACCCTGTATTGATCTTTAGAATGCTAAAAAAATAATTCTTAAATACATAATCATGTTCGAAGTAGTTGTTTTCATGAACGCCATTAAAGTCCACGAAGAACGTGTATTTTTTAAACAAAAATATTTAAAAGATTGCACATATTTGAAAATGTATTTGTTTTATTACTTAAATTTAAATATTTAATATTGTAAAAGATTTGAATTTGACATTATTTAGATATTTATAATATATATTTGTTTAGTTTAATAATTAAAATAAATATATAGACATTATAATACAAAAATATTAATGTAGTTGGTATTGGTATAGTATGATGATTAGATTGTCATGCGATTGTTTTTATTATAATAGATTCAAATACGATTTTTATTGAACATTTTACTTAGAATAAAGGCTATTGTCTATGAAGCACTAAAGTATTTCATTTATTATAATTATTAATTAATTAAAAATATTATATTTACTATATTTTATGCAAGGGATTATATCTCGTAAATGGTAAATCAGATTTCGGTAAATCTTTTTTGATTGTCTCTATATGCTATTTAACTATTTAAAGCTAAGGTTTTAGATTTTGGGTATTAACGATGCATGTTGTAAGAGTCATTATGTGCGGAAGGGTAAAAAAGTGGGCGTTTCAAAGCATCGACCGATACATGACCCCCTTTACGCCAATAACTATTCACTCAAAATCACCAGTATCTCTGGACAAATGTCCGTGTAGCGGTGCACAAATGTACCTCTAGTGGTTCACAAATCTCCACTAGTAGTGCAAAAATGGACCAATCATGAATCAAACAAGCTTTAAATAACAAAAAAAATGATAAAAAATGATCAACTATTAGTATCTTGAGATTATTTAAACAAACATTTATAAAAGAGTTGTTGTGACAATAAATAAATGGTTATTAGACCCCTAACCACTATTATTACGTTTCCCCTACTCTATTTGTAACTCTAGTAATTCATAAAAACGTTTACCTTGAAAACCAAATAACATTTTATGTAAGCATCAATTTCTTTTTATAGCATTGGAGCCTCTTGACAAGATCTACACACGTACCAAAATTAAAAAAACCTAATCCCGTTGGTAATGCCGTGTAAACAGAGCCAACTATTTCTGAGAGATCAGATTAACTTCACCAGTAGCGAAGAACCAACCGACCAATTTCGTCTTTGTCGACTTGGTCAATGATTTATCGCCTATTTATATCTCCATACTTCATTACCAGTTGAGCACTGAATTCCTGTTTTTCAACTATATCCACTCCCTCTCCCTTCTACTCTTGCTCATAATTTCCCTTCTTGATTTATTTGTTTGCTTTCTCAGCAGAGCATCAAATTTCTTTTAATGGCTTCCACTTCGACATCTGGTCGAGAAGAACAGTTTGATGTATACATCAACCATCGAGGCCCAGACACCAAATCAAATCTGGCTAAGCCGCTATACGATTGTCTACACCAAGCTGGGATCCCGACATATCTAGATTTTGAGGAGACCGAACTGGGAGATTATTTTCCTCCTGCTATAAAGAAGGCCATATTCTCTGCCACACTACACATTGCCATCTTATCCCCACAATATGCAGAGTCTGCTTGGTGCTTAGCTGAGCTAGCCTTGATGTTCAAAAGCAGGGCTAGAATTATTCCCTTGTTTTGCCATGTGGACCCTTCAGACTTCCGCCACATCAAAGGAGGAGTTGCAGATGCATTTTCCAAGCACGAAGAGAAGGGAAGATATCCTCATCATGACATTCAACAGTGGAAAGATTGCCTGCAGAATGTTTCAGGGATCATGGGCTACCAACTCAGCGGACAGAATGAGTAAGATCTCGCCATGGCCTTTATATCCGTATTTGTTTTCTATATTTTGTAACGTTTCTATTCTAAAAAGCAGTTTAATTAGTTTAAAAATCGTTTTGTATTTCTTACTTTAACTTTAATGCTTCACGCTTGACAAAATGTTGGATAAGAAGAACTAAAAATGGAACAAGATTATCTCTAGAGATGCTGTACTTTCAGAAAAGCTGATTTTCGTTATACTTATTTGGTTTCTCTCTTTCTCTAGCAAGGTTCTGGACTTCGTTTTAATAAAATCTGCACGTAAGTAAAGAAGTAAAGAAGAGGGGGCTGAGGGATTACAATTTTTCAGATTTTTAATGAATCTCTGTTAGCTATTTTGGGTGGGGGGAGTTTATTTCTCTCCTCAAATCACGAATTCATATTTTGAGATCCAAATATCTCAATACTGCTCATTCTCTTAAGTTTGTGAAATTTGAGTCTTTGACTATTGCAAAGTATTCCATAGTTCCTGCTTTGATGATTTATACTCAAGCGTTGTTTACGGTACTTGTTTGATTTGCGCATTTGGAGAGGTTTTTGTGGGCTTTCCTGCCATTTTGCAATGGCTCCTCTATCCAGATTCCTTGAGTTTGACTCTTGCATTTGAATTTCTGGTTGGAAGTTTCCACCAGTTCTGAGGATTAGTTCGAAATATCTACAGTTTCCTAAAGGGAGTCCACTTTGAAAATTACATGTGAATCTATTATGGCAAATATACCACTTGATTTCTTCTTTTTATTGTACTAGTCTTTTTTATACGTGCGCTTCTTGCTGCGCATTGCTTTTCTTATGCTGTATTGTACTCCAGCATCTACGCTGTTTTTTTTTTCAATAAAAGCTTTTAGTTTTATACATTATAAATACTCAATTGCTTACACCCTTTTTGGCTTTTCATATTTTCAGTGATCTGAGTAAGCTGTGTAACGACATCATTGCTGCCGTAGTTAAGGAGAAGCAAAAGAGAAAAATATCTTTTCCAGTTGCAGAATATGAGGTGGGTCTAAACGAGCTCTGGCGAGATTTCCACAGCCATTGCCAGAGAAATGGGCAGATGATAGAGAAAAAAATTGGCATCTTCGGATTAGGAGGGTCTGGCAAGACCACTCTCGCCAAATATTTGTTCAATCGCAGAAAATCAGAATTTAGCGGATCAACTATTCTATTTGATGTACGGGAAAATGATTTCAAAGGTGCGCTCACTTCTCTACAAAGTAATCTTCTCAATAATCTGAAAGGGGTAAAAAATCTGCATAAATTTTATAGTGTTGACGACGGAATCGCCGCTATCAAAGATTACTTCGAAAAGAGTCATGAAAATAGCTTCCTTATAGTAATAGACGATGTTGATCATCAGAAGCAGCTAGATGCCCTGCTACCCACAGATGTCCTCAATCCCAACAGTTTAGTCATTATCACGACGCGTGAAGAGAGCTTTCTTATACAGGCCGGACTGAGAGTCCGTTATAAGATGAAAAAAATGAATCCGCAGCATAGCAGAGAGCTCTTCTGCTGTCATGCGTTTCATGCAAAGTCTTGTGAAATTGGATTTGAGAATCTGGTAGACAGCTTTGTTGAAGAGTGTCGAGGTTTACCTCTCGCTCTTCGAGTGATGGGCGGGCATGTTTTTGGCAGTGACATAGCTTACTGGAAGTTACAATTAGATGTTGTTAAGGCAACACTAGACGGAGACATAAAAGAGACACTTAAAATAAGCTATGATTCTCTGGAGGAGGAGGAAAAGCAAGTATTTATGGATATCGCGTGCTTTTTCGTAGGGGAACCTGTGAGCAGGGCCATGAGAATTTGGGAGGCTTCAGGGTGGGGAGGGTGGAGAGCGGAATACGCACTTCAGATCCTCAAGGACAAAGGCCTTGTTGAAGTGCAAACTTGTTTTGATGCAATTGGGAGATTTTGCCATTATGAGCCGGGATATACTTTGAGAATGCATGACTACCTTCGTGATTTGGGGAGAGCAGTGGCAGATGATGAAACGACCCAGTCTCGTCGGTTGTGGCGTCCTGAAGATCTTGTATGTTTTCTTTGCCACCTTAAATTCATGCTCCTCCATGTAAATGGTTTACTTTCTTTAAGCTGTTAGAACATTTACGCGTAAATTAGAATGAACATTTTCTAACGACAATGGAATTTGAATTCAGATTGAATTGTGCGACGTCAAGGGATTCCAAGACACCCTCACTGGGCCCGAAAGAAGAAGTTTCAGATGCTACAGTTTCGCGGGCAACAACGATTTTAGGAGCTATTTTCTGGACGGCACAACATTTTCTGCGGGATATTTTCTGGAGATTTCAGAGACATCAACTTATGCACAGTCGCTTATACTTGGTTGTTCTGATAGTGATATTAAATGGATCCCTGAATGGATTCCTCTACAAAATTTGCGGTCTTTGAGTCTTCATAATTTATCACCTGCAACATTGTTGCAAATGGATGACCAGGTAAATGCGTTTTCTTTGTCAAAAATTTGATTTTCTTTGTTAGTACCAGCAATTAGCTCGTTCTCATAAGATTTTTATCACTGAAAAAAAATAGTAGATTGAAACAAAGTGATTGTAAATTCCAGGTTATTCTCAAGTTGAAAGAGCTAAATTGCAGATTCGTAAATTTTCCACATGTCAATAAAGATATGTTAATAAGCGAACTGGTGAGTTCATTTGGAAGGTTCAAACATCTGGAAAGTATGTCCTTAGAAGGTTGCTTAGAATTGGATATTGAATGGAATCGGTTGCTGAATTCTGTAAGAGAACTCGCCAGTATGGAAACATTAATGCTGAGAGAGCTTACGGTAGAAGGGGAAATTGCTTTAAGCATGAACAGGGAGGAGACAATTGATGATCGGCTTTGTATGAGAAGCCTTGAGGTCATATCTCTGTGTAGTGTACGTAAAACAAGGAAGGTGTCCATTCAGGGACAGTTTTGTCCCGCCCTTAAATCTCTTAAGCTCTGTTCTATGGAAGATGTAATTGAAGTGGATTTAACAGGGGTAACCACACTGGAATGTCTGGTGCTGTTGAAATGCAGAGAGCTGAGAAAATTGTTGGGCAATTATATGCCAAAACTTGAAATGTTCCACATAAGGAAATGCCTGACTATGACAGAGTTTCCAAATTTTGAGGGGGGCAGTTGTCTCAAGAGGATCTATATCAGCCACTGTAAGAAGCTGCAGGATATATCAGCTATTGAAAGATTGAAGGGATTGGAGAGGATCTGGATTGCTTTTTGTCCAGAGCTGAAGAGCATAAAAGCCATTGAACATTTGAAGGGATTGAAGAGAATCTGGATTCAGAGATGTCCACAGCTGGAGGGTGTAATTTGTTTGAAAGAACTAAAGCAACTGAAGAGAATCTTCATTGGGTTCTGTGGCAAGGTGCAGAATATACAAGGCATTGAATATTTAATTCGCCTAGAGAGCATTATCATTACTGGATGTCCGGTGCTGCAGAATATATCAGGCATTGAAGAATTGAAAGGACTGAAGGAGATGATCATTGCAGCCCATTCTACAAGAAGTTACGCTCAAAGGTTGCAGGTATTAAGCACGGATCTGTGTTGTTTCTCATTAATTGCTCTTTATTTCCATTTAATCTAGCCACTCTGTTGCAAAAATTTTAAAATTTGGAACGCTTGGATCTGAATAAAGTAATTGTAAATGTTATGTTTTCGAGTTTCGATATATAGTGTTGAAAATAATTTATAAAGAGCACTGTGATTTCAGAGATTGCCGTCGGAGCTTACAATTCTAGTGGAGACATTGAAGTCAGGTAGAGATAAATGGAGATCGGTCATGTCGAATTTATCTAAAATTGTGGACATATTGCCTGTGGTGTATGATGAATATGAAACCCACAGTACTTTCAGTGAATTGGTTGAAAGTAGATCGAGAGCGCTTGGGGAAAGAATAAAGGAGATGATGGATTCGTTTCATGAGAACCGGCGCTCACTCAGCACATTCATTTATTGCGCTGTGGAAGGCGCGAGCTCTCCTTCCATACGGAGCAATATTTGTTACGGGTCCAGGATTAAGTTTAACAGGTCGATTGAGCTAAGCCCTGGACCATTTGAGCATACGCTATATATGTGCGTAGTTAATGAGGGGTGGCTCTCAAAATATGACTACTGGCAGCCATCACTTTGTGATTTAAGGGAGGCGTATTTAATGGGAATGGAGGCAGGCGAAGAAAAGAAAATCCTCCAAATATTGGAAAGCGTAATTGCTCAACTAAGCTTTGACGATGATATGGTTGATTTTTGGCAGCCATCACAAAGAAGGCAGGGTTATGGTGAGTATGCCGAGTGAGTATGCTGATGACGATGAGAAATATGATGGCAGTGATGATGATGATTAGAATGATAATGTCTAGTTGAAAATATGTTGTTGCAAATGAGATAATGGATATTTCTCAAAAGAAATTTTATTTTTATTTGTATTTTTTATATTATTAGTAAAAAATATTTTGAAGGATAAATTAAATTAATAAGATATGTAGATTAAAAAATAAATTAATAGAATTAGAAGATCTTTGAATAAGTGATGTAAATCTTTTGAGAGTTTGTAGTAAAAGATGAAGTTTTCTTTTCTTTTAAATTATTAGTGTAATATTTTTGTTTTTTCGATATGTTTATCTAAGTACGATATTTTGCATGTTTATCAAGTTCACTCAATAATGCAAGTAGCCATCCATTTAAAAAAGAGAAGCATGCAACTGGCCAATAAGGGTTCTTAAGCTTGTATTAATCAAATAAACATCATTACATAATTCAAACCACCAAGCCCTTAGTTTGATAATATTTCAATATTATTGCATTCTTTCACTTGTAACACATAATACATTCTTTATCTTACCTCTCCAATTTGAAGGGCAAAGATGAAAACCAAAAATAGTATCTCTAACTTAGTAGAAACCCACTTAACAAAGCAAGATCCTCCATTCTCCACAATATAAATCTCAAGTGCTACAAAAGGAGGGATTCTCAATAATATTATAAGGACGATGAATATGAATCTCCTTGTAAACAACATTACAACAATATTTCAGATTCTTGAGAGAGTAATAATAAATTATTGTTTTTTCAACACCTCGTGGGTGTCCAAGAAAGCATTACAAGAGTATTGGAGAAATACATAAAATTCTTAAGATTGTAAGTTTAATAACACATAATCCTATTATTCACTAGCTTGAAATTGTACATTGTAATAACATAAATAGGAAACATAAAATGTATAAGATGAGCCAAGACCCATAACTTTTACCAATTGACTTATATATGCTCACTAGTTTCATAAGAGAATTTTAAGCATCATCAAGAGTATCAGCTTTTAAAATCACGGCCTTACCATAATAAATCATCTTGCAAACACATTCTTATTATTCATCTATGTGCTTCAATGGGTTATTATGATGCTAACAAGCTTGCACATTTCATGATCTGACTACAATAAAATTTATCACTTCTAAGCACCTAACTCTCCCTTCCAGGCCTCAAGATGTCATATCCTCTTGATGGAAAGCTTAGAAATCTTCTATTGGAAGAGTAGTCTATATCTATGACACCAATCCCCTTTTCCATGAAAATAGAAACTATTAAGAATCTACTCCTGAGAGAATGATTTACCTTTCGCTTTATCAAGTTAATTAATGCTTAGGTTATATTATTGATAAAAATAGAAAATAAATAGTCATTTATAAACCTAACTCTATTAATCTTGTGAGCATATTTTTCCATTAAACTCATTGTAGAGAAAATGGCAAGAACTCTTTCTAAATGATTAGATGTAAGTGTATTTAGAGAAATTTGTTGTTGTATAATAAAAAATGGTGAGCAATGCTAAGAGTAGAGATCACTCACCAAGGTCCTAT
Source organism: Thuja plicata (assembly GCA_018584345.1). Classification (NCBI taxonomy): domain Eukaryota; kingdom Viridiplantae; phylum Streptophyta; class Pinopsida; order Cupressales; family Cupressaceae; genus Thuja; species Thuja plicata. Next base: position 9,575 of record MU218225.1, on the reverse strand, counting down.
GGTATACATTAGGAATATAAATCCAACTCTTAAGTTCAATTTTGATTAGCACAACCAAATAGATGAAGGGTGCTAATGCATAGCCCAAACAAAAGGAAAATTTGGTATTCCTTTTGAAGGATATTGATTATGGGATTGACTGAAAATGACTAATGCAATGATAGATTTGAAAAAAATACAATATTGGAGAAGGATTTGTACACCTTGAAGTGAATTAGGAGGTTATATGCCCTGAAGCTACAATTTATAGCCACAAAGATGTCATAGATTGACCCCGACACTTGTAACTTCCCACTGTAAAAATCTGAGGCCTCCAAGAACAAGTCAACTTTTTAGGTACAAGTCAATATTCAACTATACCCCTCTATTTGTGATTGCATACTTTCCAATTTCGATCTCTGAGATAACCCCAAAAATGACCAAATCTAATTTTGTAGATCCCAAAACTTTTTCCTACACACAAAGAAAGAGAAATTGTTTGTGGAAGGGGGGCTTGCCTTAGTCAAGCCCCAATTTAGGAATTAACCTTGAATTGAAATAAAGTAATGAATGTTGACATGTAACAGAGATTAGATCTGAAATGAAGTGTATCATGCAATGTAGATACTCTTACCTCTTTGAAAGTGATCAAGAATGTTAATGCAATAGCTTTGACTCCACCCAAAAACTAAAAGGAAATCATGCAAGACAAAACCTTATAAAGATGTTTTATAAATCATCAATGAATGATTGAGGAATCAAGAAATGATGCCAATGTCCTTCCAAGAAACTCCTTTGCTTGCCCTCTATGGGGAAAGAAGCTTGATCTATGGAAGACACCTTGAATACTTGAATGCTAGAATGCCACTTGAAATTGCACTTAGATGATCAATACTTTTCTTCATTGCTTTCTCAATGGTTGCTTGACAATAATAGCTGCATGCTCATAATGATGATGTTGTGTCTCTAAAATGAAGGAAGAGGGAGATCCTTTTATAGTGAATCCAAAATAGAATTACACAGGGTGAACATGGATCTGGAACCTTGATGAATGTGCCAGATAGGACCCAGGGCCCAATCTTAGATCAAAAATCTAGGAGTAAAGTCAAACTTCAACTTCACCTCTCCATAAGTTTGCTTGCTTATGATTGGAGGGTATGGCCTATAATGTTGGTGGGATCTGGAAGGTTGGTTGATTCCGATATTGGGAGTGAATTCCAAGATCATAAAAGGAAGGAAGAATTTTGCAATTGGATGAAAATATGGGAGGATTCTTAGAAATAAAATCCTACCTCAATTTTGCACAAATTGGGGAGGATTAGGAAAGAAACAAGGATGCATATGTTAATAAATTGTATATTTAAGTACAATATGAAGCCCAATCAAAGGAACCACACTAAATCGGACCCAAAATGATCCTAAATTGAGCACAAATCAAGTGCTTACTTTTTAGGATGATACATTTAGCCCCCACTTTAGCGGGAGTATGAGGCAAGCTCATACTCATGGTAAAGGAAGAGATGAAAGAGAGAAAGAGACAAGAGAGATGTCCAGATCATGGCAAATAAAAGAGATGAAACATCATTAAGATTAAGGACCTCAAGCCCCCAAATAAAGGATCTCAACTCAACATTTACGCATAAGGATACAAAATAAAAACAAAGACAATAGACACACACAAGAAAGAAAAAGAGGGTTAGCACTAAAATACCCCAAGTCAATTAGTGAAGAGACCTCAATCGAACATATCCCATCCACTAATATCATATCCAGGAAGCTATTGCAAGAACACAAATCACAAGGAAGAAAAGGAGAAAGTGATGACAAAGATGATTCCAACTCCATGATCTAACCTACTGGAAAAACCATGAGAGAGAGAGAGAGAGAGAGAGAGAGAGAGAGAGAGAGACCATGAACCCACAAGTTAGAAGGCTAGCTATCAAATGAAATTAGTGATTACAAAGAGAGAATTAAAGAATTGGAGGATATAAGAAAAGGAATGAAAAATTAGAACAAAGAGTGAAGTTGTTAGAAGAGGAAAGGATTGAGATTAGGAAACGAAATATAGAATTAGAGGAAAAGATGAAGAAATTAAATGAAGAAAATAAAAGTTTGAAGACAAAGAAATTGGTATGTGATGCTACATGTAGTACAGAAGATTTGTGTACTTCATCTGATAAGTGTAATTGTGCTGAAGATGTTGAACATGTTAGTGAATGTGTGTTTGATGAAGAATGTAAGAAAGAAAATAGCAATGTGTGTGTAAATATTGTTAGTTGTGATTTAAAGAATGTTGGTTTGAATATCATGAAAAAATGGGTTTCAAAGGTAAAGGATTGGGAAAGTATGACCAAGGAATTAGAGAACCTATTGAACCTATAATTAGGCCAAAATATGAGGGCATTAGGTATGGCACATGAAGAAGAAAGAATGAATCAGATACAAGTAAATCAGTTCAAGGAATGCAAATTGTGCAATATTCACAATGTAATAGAAAGGTTCATACAAAGGATAAATGTTAGGACTTACATTCGTGCACTATTTGTGGTTTGAAGAGTCATTGTGAAAAGAAATGTTGGAATAGAGAGCAAAAAAAGGATTATATGGAAAGTTTCATGAAATTGGACTGTGGATGGAGCTATGGATCGAGTTGGAAAACTATTACAGGAATGATCAAGAACTTGTTCAAGTATAAAAGTTTGTATGTAAAAGATGGTGACATTAATGGAAAATTTAAAAATACAAAAAATATTTTTAGTATTACATCCATAGATGGCGAGATTTCAAAAAGTTACAGATTAAAGTTTTGAAGGACTGTTGTAGCAATCGGAGAAGAATGAGAGAAAGGCCTCTTCAAATTGATAGATCGTAGAGCTGGTTTGAAGTTTGAAAGAGTTGGACAAAGAAAAAAGCATCATCAATTGTTGAAGAATAAGAGAATGGCATTTTGGCATCAAGCAAATGAAAGGATTTGGAAAGGACATCATAAAGAAGACAACATGCAAAAGATAAGGGAGTTTGAAGGCTGCAACATTCGTGGTAAAAATTAAGGGAGGAAAATGCTGATGTAGTATTTTAAATATTGATGTAACTAGTGGAAGAAATTAGGGGGGAGTGTTGGCATATATTAATTTCTTCCACCAACATCTCCAGAAGTCAAACAATGTTATAATGAGCTAAAGTCTCCCAGCAACAATATTAATTATGGAAGTTTCCCACCGTATTCTAGATGCTTTTGCCACCGACTTGCAACCATATTATTCACATGTTGTTTGACTGCACATTATAATGTTGTATGACTGGAGAATTATGGAGAATTCCTAAGTCCTCTATAAATAGAGGCAGATGTAATTGATGTATTCAAGGGAGAAATACAATAGATTTATAATTTCTTTGTCTACTCTTCAGCATATTTGTGTTTGTGTTTTGGTGTGGATCCAATCCATCCACTCCTTCAATTTTAAACAAAGATTAACAATGGACCACTACTAGTAAAACTTGAGTTGTAGCTAGGAGTGATTTACTATAGGGTGATACCACAATAGTGGGTTACACTTTTTTGCCTAAACGGACATTGAAGTCTACATTTTGAGAAAAACTTTCACATTCAGATGCATATTGTCATTAAACTGTTTGAAATTGGAAGATGAAGTAAAGTAGAGTCTTTTAGGATTTTCTGTCTAGATTCTAAAGAAAAAATTAAATTTTTTTTTGAATTGATTTTAATGGTTTTTGTTTTCTCCCACTAAAACTATTATGTTTCGGAAAAAGTCATTTTCAAAACGGTACAATGACTTCGTACAGCATAACTTTTTTTCTAAAATAGATATCAATGCGCTTCTTTCGAATTTGGTTTTGTAACATCCATACGAAGGGCATGCAATTGGTTTGACGACATTATCATGATTATTGAATATTTTATGAATGTTTGAAGTAGAGTCAACAGTAATTTTGACATACCTTGACTGCATAGCCGATAACTTGTTGTGTATTTATTGAAATTCAATTTTTTTTTTGATAGAAAGAAGACTCGAAGCTGGAGGGCACTGTTATTTTTCAAATTTTTTTTCTCTTTTCTACTATTTTCATTAAACGTCAAACTTGGAGGTTTATATTAGATAAAAAATCTACATTCAATGTACGCCAATAAACATAGACCTAATTAATTAAAAAATTATCAAATATATATTTGTTAGAAAGCTCATTCAGAGCACTTGTGCGATGTAAAAGGACACCTCCCTATTCTTCCATTTGAGCCCCGCGCTTGAGCCCCGAAGCCATGAAAACTGTAGATTTTTGTTAGCCTTTGGAAATGGCCTCTATTCAGAGACTTTCGATAGAAAGTACTTTCGATCAAAACTAATTAGTTTCGATAGAAAGTACTTTCTATTGAAATTATTTTCTTAGTTTAATGTCGGCATGGGTTGAAACCCACCAAAATCTTCACTGGTTAACTTTTCGATCGAAACTAGCTTAGTTTTGATAGAAACTAAGTTAGTTTCGATCAAAACTAGGCAAAAAAGGTAGTTTCGATCAAAAATAAGAATGTTGCGATCAGAATAATCAAGTACTTTCTATCGAAAGTAATCGACTAAATTTCCCACCTTGCGGATTTTCTGAAGAATTTCTTCCTCCGAAAAAGTGTAACCCACTATTGTGGTATCACCCTATAAGAAGATAATCCAATTAATTATCATACTGATTTTTTGTGTGCCACAATTTTGAACTATATTTGTAAATATAAGAAGAAAATATAAGTTAATTTATTACAACACTTTTTAATGAAGAAAGAAACCGCTACCCATTTCAGCATATTTGTGTTTGTGTTTTGGGGTGATCCAATCCATCCACCCATGCCTTGTCGATCTGCCTGAAATGCCTATCTTCTTGCAATTTGGCTATTATGGCTTGATTCTCCATGACATTGGGATCGAATGTGGTCTGAGTACTAGGAATACTAGCCACTAGGGTGACCAACTGCCGGATGAAATTAGTCAGTTCACTGACTTCAGCTTTAAGTTGTACCTTAGCCGTTTTAAGTTCTTCCAGCTCTTCTTCAATCACTATGTTAGTAGATTTCCATCAATCCACCTTGGTATCATGCCGAGCTAAACCCATGTCAAATGAGTGTAGTTTGAAATCCGAAGGGGTTAAATCTTCAAACCTTCCCTCCTTCATGGGTTTTGTTACCTCCATAGTGAAGTGCCCAGTTTCTGGATCTTGACTTAATGTGGACAGCGTCTTTACTTTCTTAGCCTTTGCTGCGGTGGTGCCGGGTTGCAAAGCTCAAGCTAGAGTATCTTTGTTGGGAGCTCCTTCATCTACTCTCTTTCTCTTATGCTCCAAAGTGTTCTCTATCTATGACTCGGTGCTGGTGACCTTGGTGGCAGAGACCAACTCCTCTATAAACAGTTTCCTAATGACTAGAGGAGTAGACTTTGGTCTTGAAGAAAATGGGTTTACAGAGGTAGGGGAAGAAGACACCAATCTGATGACTTGGGTAGCCTCTTGTTGCTTCTCAACCCTCTCGTCTGATTCTGTAGCTGAGGCATTGGGTGTATCTTTACCCAACTCTACTACAATAGGGGACTCTTGCCTTGGGGTATCTTGGGTTGAGGTGTCGACCAAGGCATCAACAGTAACTGCTTTAACTGACTACTTAGGTCCTGCACCTTTGGTGGGTTCCTCTGTTGACCCAATATCTGGAAGCGGGCCTTCTCCACAAGTCTTCTTTGGTTGAAATTTCTTTTCAGGAGGTTCATCGCCTCCCCCAGCCGGCTGAGATGAACCTTTGGTCATGGCTGGGAGAATCACTGAAGAAGTTGTTGCAATGTTTCATGTATCTTTTGTCGGGGTCCTCTGAGTAGGAGGCTTCCTTTCTAACCTCTTCCTTCTTCCTGTCATCCATTCAACCCACTGCTTTGTCCTCTTGTAAATGCCACTCATTAGAGTATGCAAGTCATCAATGGCTTGATCTAGCATGGGCTCGGAACTGATAGGGGTGAGCTTTATCTTCTCCATATATGTATTTTCATACATGTGATTGCCATCATCTTCTAACCCCTCCACTGCTATGTTAACTTTGAACTTTTTCATTTGTTTAATAGTTAACCTGGCGTAGAATCTCTCTCTACTCTCCAAATCATCTCTGCAATTGGCCCAGTAGTCTTCAATATCATCAACATAATGGATAGCTCGTCTCATTTGCAGGTAATCGCGAGCATAGTTAACAAGGTCATATTGTGGCCTCAGAACATCATAGGTTTCTAATGAAAACCTCTTTGAGAATGTCTTTAGAACATTCTTTGCCTCAGACCGGGACGCACAACTGTAAGCTCCGATATTCATGGGGAAGTCGTAGCCTTTCTTCCTGGCATTAGCACAGATCAAATTCACTTGAAGCACTTGTCTTATCACCTCAACCAACACAATCATATTAGTAGGATATCTGGGCAGCTTCAAAGGGAAGTTGTCAAATCCTGCAAGACGATTGTATGTGAAATCCCCAAATTGAATGAAATAACATCCAAACTAGCTGATAAAAGCCATGGCCTCGGGAGAGAATCTCCTTTCTAGGCAACCTTGTAACTCCCTGCATAGCCTCATTGTAAACACGTCATTAACTCAGAGGTAATTAGCATAACTATTATGCAATTGCAAAGAGGGTAAAAATTTGTAGCTCTTAACATCATCAGGGAATTCCTCTAATCTAGGAAGCCCTGGCCAAATTTGGACCGTGGCCAATATATACATTAAAACTGAAGACAAACAAAATTCATTTTGATGTTTATCTCTGTCTAGGGCATTGGCCAGATTTACACTTACCATAAATGCCCAATCAATAAAATGGTCCTAAGAACAAATCACCTGTACCAAGAAGAAATGATGATCTACGAAATTGAGTGCTTCACTCTCACCTCTGATCCTATGGAGTAGCTCACCAGAATGTCTATGATTTTTGACTTCAAGTTAGTTCCATATAGTGTTTTGGGCGGCTTCCCTTTGGCACTTCTAGGCTCTTGAAACCATGCCTTCATTATCTCCTTCCAAACTAACTTCTTGGCTATATATTTAGTCACCACCCGACTGTATGTCATTTCTAAATACCCAACTTGCTCTGGGATGCGAAGCGATTTCTGAACCAATTCTCTATCGATAGATAGTAGCACCATGTCATCAACCAAGAGGATTTGTTTGGTGTCTAGGTTGTATCGAGCTATACATTCCCGGATCAATTTGGGAGCTTGAATGGCTACGAGAAAACCAGCGGCTTCGACTAATACTCTCTCCTTTAGTTTTTTAGTGATGGGATGTATCTGGTCTACTTTTAGCCTTTTTTGAAAGTTCTGCATATCAAATAACTTCAGAGATTTATCTAAGATCTTATACCAGTCGGAGGTGATGTCGTTCATTCCGTCGAATCCCATAAATCAGGAAGCCATGCTTTGAATGATTTGATTCAAGAATCAGGAATATCTCTCAGGAATGCAGGGGCAAAGAAAAATCAATATCAAAGGCTTCAAATTCAAACAATTTGTCAAACAAATGGTAGCTCTTGTTGGCAACCTTCAACTAATTTTATAACTTTGAATTCTTACCGTTTAACAACCAACTTCCCGCGCCACACAAATAAAAAGACCTAAGCATTAATAGAAAAGTCCGTTATGAAGTAAAATGGCTTTATTTGCATTAATTACTTTGCTCTTACAGGCCATTAAGAAATGTCTTTTCACTTTAGTAACCATAACAGTAACTTTCTTGAGGTAGCGGAAAATTACTTTTCCACTTCTCCTTTGAGCGGAGAAATGCTTTTGGAGTGCTCTCTATTTGAAAATCTGTTGAAGGAGAATTTTAGCCTATTGGGATGCTAAAATGATATTTGTTGATCTCAATAGCTTTCTTCATGCCTTGGGTATCTTATGAGATTGATTTCCCTTCGAAAATCCTTCATTTTAGTGGTTTGGTGGAAAACGTACCCTGCAGGTCAAAACTTGCCTGTTGGAGTAGTAGAGAAGCCATTTTCTGCTAGCAAGCTTACATCTTAGATTTCTCTCCATTCAATCATTCTTTTCGGCCTGCAGAGATGTATTCTAAATGCAATAGTCTTTCTAAGCCCCAAATCATCCACTTTAAAACCGTACTGACTGCTGAGACATCACGGAATAGTCATCTGTGGAAAACACACCTTGCTGGTGATTTTTTGCCAGTGGAGAAGCCCGAACCCAATTTTCTACCAATGAAGCAATATAACGTATTCAAGCTACAAATTTTAGAACCACGAAAGATAAATGTGAGAAGTCTCTGAAATGTGACCTTTATCAGATTTGGGATCTCAAACCTACCCGATTAAGCACGACTTCAGATACAAATTCCCCTGGCTTGCAAAGGAGAAGTGAAATTGGGAAAATCTGATAAAGGCCTCCTAACCTAAGGGGAACTCTAGACTTAGACTCCAGAAATTCACAACACTTCCAAGACCACTACTACATACTAAACATCCACTTTTGTCTAAAGGTATAAAGACCAAAAGTGGGGCAACATACTATAAGGGAGAAAATTCAATTTGATTAATTTTTGACTAAGTTATGGGGGCTAGACATACAAGTTTTTATATTCTGGAAAAATTGTAGTTGAAAAATCATAATTAATTATTTACTTGGAAAATTTTATAAAAATATATGTCACATCTGGACATGAGTCTACTAATTATATCATGAATCTTGTAAAAAATTATTATCATTTGATTGTGTTTAAGGTGGTCAGATATACACCCACTTCTTATCTTTTTCCTGAAATTTTCGTACCACTGCATTGAAATTTCAAATTTTCACCAAATCAAATAATTAATTTCCAAAAACAACTAGTAGCTTAGAAACTACATTCAATTTTCTACAAATTCTCTTCTTACATATTTTTGATATAAGATTGATAACTTGTTTAAATTTTTACCTCAAGTTGCCAAACCCTATTTTTCTGAAATTTCATTGCCACTTAAGGGCTTAGTTTGGCATACCATGATCCTACACATACCCATACACTAAGGCATAATATTTTTTGGCAAAATGATTATATTTCTAATTAAAGCTCCTCATATTTTTCTCTATAGAATAGGTTAAGTTAGGTTCTACTAGTATTCACAACTTAGTGAAACAATCTTCAACCAAATATTATAAGAGTCTACAATTTTTGTCTATCTTCATAAAGTTAAGAATGCTAAGTTACTAGATTGCACACAAGGCAAGACAAACATAAGGTGATTAACTTTTAGAAATATGAATTTGGTTTGTATGAGCGATAATGTTATCTTTAAATTTACACAATAATAAGCTAGTATAAGATATATTTACTAAAAATAATTTAAAATATCTAAAAGAATATTAAAATGTACATGACTTAATTATTTTAATTTTAATTTTTTTTTTAAAAATAGAATATTACGCTTCTATGTTAAAGATGTTGTAATCAACCGTTAAGAATATACCTATAGGGTTTATTGACCAAATTTCCCTCTTGTATTGCATCAATTAACTCAACTACCTTATGTAAGATATTTTTTGTTAGATTAGGTAGAATCTTAATCTCCCAAGAACACCTGC
>MU218223.1:194574-206776 GCA_018584345.1 Thuja plicata | reverse complement strand
CCTTGAAGAATGAGAGAGCAATATTAACCCTTTTGATCTCATCTTCTACCTCTGTAACTATAGGAGGAAAGTCTGGTCTAATATTCTGCAATGATGTTAATTTCTCAAACAGACTTACCCTGGCAGACCAATTTGGACATTTTCTCTGTTAAGGCCTTCCGAACTTTTGGCCTTTCAATTTTGCTTTCAGTGATCTTTTGTTTACCTTTTTCCTTAACATTTTGTGAACTAGAAGCTTTGTAAGTAGTGGGTATTTCATGGTTCTTTTGAGACCTCTCAGTATTCCTTGTAGTTTGATTCCTTAAGGATCTTCTTTTAATTCTATCAACATCCTTATGCTCATGTTTTTTCTTTCTATGTTCTTTTTCCCTTTTCATCTGTTGAAAAAGAGAAAGATGTTTCATAATGAGTCTTTCCTCCTTTGTAAGATCATCAGAAGGAACTTCCTTAGAATCTGAACTCATTGTATCTCTTCCTTCTCTCTCACTAGAAGTTCTAGTTATTGTATTGGTGTCTAGTCCAAGACTTGGGGCTTGGGCTTCTAAATACTCTGAGGCACTTTCTTCTTGACTAGACTGGTTATTAAGTTTCCTTCTAGTATTATTCTCTTCACTTCTCGGAGGAGAATCATTTATGCTTGCTTGGCTTTTCTTTTGCTTCCATGACATCCTATTTTTTGAAGTATTAGGAATCCCACCATCCAATGCAACTTCTGGACTGTTTCTCATTCTAGACCTAGTATTCATGTTTGAAAATATATTTCACTTGATCACAAAGATTTCACCTTTTAGAGTCGCCACCCAAACTTGGGAATAATGAATACTACTAGAATGACTTAGGAAACCTTTTATGATAAACTTGATGTCAAATTATTTTAAAAGAGATTCCTTATATGCTTCTTTTCAAGATTTTACACCAAGTCCCCAGCGGAGTCGCCAATTTGTTAGCTCTTTTTCTTGCAGCACATTCCTAAAATGATAGTATACTTATATACTTGAATGAAAACCCATTTTTATGCAAGAGAAATGATAATTTATGAGTTATTTGATAATACTTGGGGATACCTATTATCACCTCCTTCTTTTTTGAGCTCCACAGACTCGGGTAGGTATTACCTATAATAGATTATTGATTCTTCAGTCAATATATTTAATGGACTAGTTCATTCACTAGTTTGTTACTTCTGAGCTCACTGTAACAACTGATAAAATACCTTGGCGATTTCAATGATTAATTTAAAACAAAGTACTATAAGCCAGGCTATGGTCTTGATAACATGAACCAATGAGATAAGGACTTTCATCCTTCTTCCTTTTGATTTTAGGAGGGGCAACCTAATGATCCTCTCTTCAAGGAATCAACAAACCAAACTATATCCTATGAATACAATCACTTGAATGGAATTATTTGGTTTGCAGTGTATATTATTAATTAATTTGAAAATATTGGATTGTATATCAATTACTTAGCAAACATAAAACCAGTGCCTAATCCCTAGGCTATGAGTCAATATCTTGTATAAATCGACAGTAAGGTGATCAATAAAACACTTGCAAAAAAGATAGAATACCTTATATACTATCCTCTTCCTATAAATTTATCGTCAAATCCTCAAACTAATGTTATGTTCTATGGGGTTACTTGAAACAATTTAATCCTTCCTTGAAGGAACTTACAAGTAACTGCACAATCACCTTATGATCAGTGTGCTTAAATGCCTTACAGATAAACACACAAGAACTATAACAGAAATGTAAAGAGACAATTTAGATGCAGAAAAGAGATTGAAAAATATTTTATTGATTTCTTAAAGCTTCAAATACAAATAGTACACATCCTAGACACAATTTTCAGTCTACCTTGTAATTCTATTAAAACTTCCAACTCTCTCCAAAGGTTACAATTACATATTTATAGTCTCAAATCATCTTGGAATCCTTAAGACAAGGATGCAACAAGCTTCAGATGATTTGAAGACCTAACCCTAAAAACATAGTAAAGACAAAATACAAGAAACCCCCAAGTAGTGGATGGACAAATTTGTAGAATGAAATCAGATTTGCACTTTGTCCTTTTGTGAACTCTGGCCCCTTTGTCTATAGTTGTTTCAAGATAGCATATGATATTATATTGAGATCTAGTGACCTCCATTTCAGGATAACCTACACCAGTCTTTAAGATTGCTAACTTCCCTATGCTCGGAGAGTAGGTGCCATGTGTCCTTCTATTCTTCATCAATGAGGTCAATGTCCTCTGCAGCAACTTTTTTTCTTTTTTGGGTTTTGTCAGTGTGTCCCATGCTTCTACATCATCTTCAACAGGCCATTCAAAACTCTAGATTCTCTCTAGTTGTGCTTTTTTCCTATTCCACCAAGCATCAGTTATACTTTTCACATCTGTTATAAATTTACTGATGTCAGTCTCAGCCTTAAAAGCTTCATCTAGGATTTTGTTGTAGCACTCCATATCTAACTCTGCATTATCATTAATAAATGCCTCCCTTTTAGGCAACTTGTTATCAAAATCTGCTCTCCATATCTCCAAATCTTTGATCTGAGTGTCATCTCCCTTGATTGGAGGAATAAATCTATTAAAATTTGATCCAAGGAGATTCATTCTGGACTCAATCAGATTTAACACACCTTTGAAGAAAGGAAGAGTTACATTTATCCTCTCTATCTCTTCACCTACCTCAGTAAATATTTTTGGCAAATCATTTCTATGTGGTTGTAAAGAGGCCAACCTCTCAAACAATTGTGTCCTATTAGACCATATCCCAAAATAGGGGTTTAAAATAGCAATATAACCTGTAACTTCAACATGCAAAACAGGAAGTTTATTATATGTATTAAAGATCAAATCAGTCTTATCCTTCAAAATATCAATCCTATGCTTGAAGATGCTCATTAATGCCCCCAAGACTATTTCATTTTGCTCTATGCTCTGTGATCTGTTGCTCTGTCTTAGTGTTATCCCATGTCAACTCTGTCTGGACCTCTTCATGAGAAATATCTTTTGGTGGTGCTAGAATGACCCCAGGCTTCTCCATTAAATGATGAGTCAATTCTCTAATTGTTTTTTCCAAAGCACAAATCTTGATCTGACAAAACTCCCTATCCTTTGTAAGAGCAACGGTATATTCTATTAGAGTACTATAACTCTAAGATATCTGCTCTATTTTTGCAACATTCAGTTGAGAAAAATGTGATAACACTTGTGATATTTCCATGTCATTGGTGTTATTCACAAACCACACCATTTGGTTACCTACCATGCTCTCCTGAATATTTATCAAAGGTTGTTTCTGATCCTTAGTTGCTAAGCTCCACATAGAAACAACCTGGGACTTTGGATCATAACCAAATCCCTTTATCAATTCGCCCACCTGGACCTCTAATGACAATTTTAGATCTAGTTTCTTCCTTTTTTGGTCTATAATAAATGTTGAGGCTAAATCCCAGCCCTCAAAAAGTAGCTTACCACTAGCTTTATCCATTCTCCTTGCTTCTTCTGGAGAAATATCATTTGTTTCAAGATCATAATTCTATATAGCCAATAAGGCTTCTACTGTTACTAGCTCTCCTCCATCTATCTGAAGTTGTTTCTTAACTTCCTATTATTTATGTCACCTAAGGAAATCCTTAAATTCCTTAGTTTTTATGAAATTATCATCATTCAGGAATTGTTGTTAATGAATGATCCTTTCATCAATGCATGCTTGAAGAGGCAATTCAACATTCTCCTCTTCATACTCTTGTAATTTATTTCCTTTTCTAATTTCCTTTTTCAATAAATGGTCATAGGTCCTATAGCCAAGAATAAGGGCACTAATTTTATCCCTTTTCTTCTCTCTTCTCACACAGACTAATGCCTAGGAAGGCTCTCCAATTTCATCCTTTTTTTTCTTTTTGAGAGGAGGTTCATTTGTAACCTCTGTTTCTGGGACCTCTGTTAGGTCAATAATATTCTCTCCTTCATTTTCTTGCTCGTCTGCAACTGTTTGATAATCTGGATAGGTAGTGGGTGAAGGATAACCCTCATCACTATCATCATCATACTCTGACTCAAAATGCACTGGCTAATCTTTCTCAGGAACTACAAGTGCTTCCTCCAATTGGATGCACAAGAAAGTATGAGATTCAATCATACCCTCTATCTTTTTCAAATATGGTAAATCAGGAAAGAAACTACCAAATGATAATCCTTTCCTTTTTACCTGCCTTTCCAGGTCCATTAATTCCTTGATTTTATTTTCTCTTGAGATTACCTCCTCATCCTCAAGAATATTTCTTATAGCATCCTCCTCTATGCATTCCTCATTTTCATAAGTTTAAGGAATAATGGGGGCTAGGAGCTTCTTGGTACTTACAATGAATGCCTCTATATCATCATACCTATACAATGTTGCACCTATCTTGTAATGGCTTAGCCAGCTATCTACTAGATCTATGGCCCTCTTTCCAATAGTAAACTGACAAAATTTGAACTACCTAGGAGTGAATGTCCCCTTCTTGTGAGGAGCAAGATGCTCCTTATCTGTCAACATAAGTTGTGAAATAAACTCCATATCTACAATTCTATTAGGGACATGAAATGGGAGTACATGTGGTGGATGTGTAGATCCATATACTCTAATTATGGTAAAAAATTTCTCCAAGAAGAAGTCACCCTGGTTCTAATCTCCAGGCCACTTGTCTACATATTCATAAGGCCTTAGTAATTGTAGTAATTTTGCTGGCAATATGGTCTTGTTCACCTCTAAGCACTGCAATAATGGATAGACTATCCTATTTTCAAATGCAAAAAAGTTACAATCCCTAGCAGTGTAATTCTTGTAACCACATGTATTTGGTCTGCTCTGACCATAGACCCTATTTTCCCTAAGTGTGATCATACCCCCAATTATGACCAGACAACTCTTCAACTGATTGGCATAATTCTTTCAAATCAGATTTAATCTCCTAAGTGATCTAATCACTAATTTACATTAATCACCTTAGCCAATTCAATTCAATCAATTCAAATCATACCTAGCTAAGGTAATTAATTTGAAAGGAATTAATGAGATCCTAATTATACCTCATCACTTGCAAAATCAATCCCCTAGCCTAAATTGATTCAATTTGGCTATAGTCCTAATTAATTACTACTAAGTAATCAAAAGCTTAAGTGATTAATTAAAATCCCTATTATTGAGTGAATATGTTATTACAACATTTCATTTCATTAATATTTCCTCTAGCCTAACCAATCTCAACTACCCAACCATGAGTTCAAACTCTTCCCAACCCCTTCTCACATGCTAATTCTTCTTAATTAGCTAATTAACCCTAATTAGCTAAACTCCCCTCCCCTCATTCTCTCTCCTATCTTCTCTATCTCCTTGATCTCATGCCTTAACCCATAATCCTAATCCTAAGCTACCCTTAAGCTTGTCACATTCCTAAATCTCTGATTAGGAATTCAACCCACTTGAGAAAGTCAAATTTCTCAAGCTTGACTCTAAACCCTCACCCATACTTCTTAAACCCTCACCATGCCTCTTAAATGCTTGCATTTAAGGCATATGCCTTCCACCATGCCTCATTAATGTCTTGGGCATTAATGTCTCTTACATCTCATTAATGGTTTTTACACCTCATTAATGACCCTTGTCTCGCCTCTCTCTCCTCATTTCTTCTATAAATGGGATGGATTTTGAGCTGAAACAACCCTTAGTTTTTGAATCCTTTAATTGTTGAATCTCTGAATTTTGAAGAGTTGAAAACGTTCTTATGCTGCCCACATTTGGAGAATTGAAGGAGCAATCTCATTTTGTTCATGTTTTAGGGACTTTCATAGTGCATTCTAGCTTATTTCTTATTTATATTGTTAATATCTTCATTTCTAGAACTAATATGCATGTTTCTTAATCATTTATATTGGTTTTCACTTGAATCTTCCATTCTTAGGTTGTATTTGTCACTGGAATATGCATAATCTAAGGGCTATTATGTCATTTTTCATACTCCTCCTAGATAGAAGCAATAGATTGATTTTGGTGATTGTTATTCTTGCTAACCCCTTGCTTTCACTAACGCAATGATCGATTGAAGTGTTGTGTCTCTCTTAAATAGTACAAAAATGACACACACAATTCCAAACTCTTATCCAAAACTGGATACAATTAGGATGACCCTGGTGCATTCTTTGTGGCCTCAAATTATCCAAATTCATAATAGGGTAGTTGTAATACATTATTCAATGCATTAGAATGGAGTAATGTAAGAACTTGGGCTCCTCATCCTTTCTCTTTATAGCCATAAACCCCTCATGCATCTTATTGATTATATACTGGATATAATCATAGGTTGTGCTAATATGAATATCCTGCAAGTCTAGGGTTATCATTAGAACATCTGCAGTAATTCTCTTTGAGCCTCTGTCCCTTCCCAGTACTTTGCAGAGTGCAAAGGCAATATATTTAATATAATGATTTAGTTCCTTAAAATCATAAGGAGCTAATCTGGGCATAGGGGCAATATAGTTCTTAGTCTACCTAGGAATGTGTCTCTCTACTAGACCTTTAACTACCCCAGCCTATTTCTCATCTCTAGCCTCTTGTTTATTCAAATCTATTTCTATTGCCATCGGGTAGTAAAGTTTGAAGGATTTCATGAATGAATTCCTATTCAAAGCTAGTAATACAGTACCATCACTTTTCTTGATTGTTTTAGAAAGCTCATCATAATTGTTTGCTAAAGCTAGTACAAGGTCAACATCTACAAATACATCAGGTATAATTAAGCTAGGTAACCCACATGTCCAAGGGTTTGACACAGGCACAACTTCATCAAAATTATTGTAAAAATAATTAAAGAGAGAGTAACCTGATGAACCTGGAGTTTTAGCATCTTGAATATATGCTAGGTCATCAACCAACATGTCATCCTTTAACTTCTTGTTCCATGTTGATCCTGGCAGTAATTGCAGAAATTCATCTTAAAAATTTCTCTTGCCCTTTGCTTCATTGTCCATTTATTCACTCCTCCCACTAGTAGAGGCCACACTCATTGCTCTACTCATCTTGGTTGTTTTTTTTCTATCAACCTTCTTTTACCGATATTGAAATGAAACTAATCATTGGAAACCCTTACCACCAACTGCAAAAACCCTATGAAATTTGCAATTCTGAGACCTAGCAACTACTGATAATATTAGCCTCTATTCCCCTCAGTCTCTTAGTTGCTAGAAGAAAATTCACTTGGCTATCTTATTTGGAGACTCCCCGACAACTGTTGGACCTATCATGGCAATATTTGACAGTTCCCACTAAATCTCATAAACTTTTATGTAAACCCTAAATCATTACAAGACCTGGAAACAACACTCTTTATCTCATAATTGCCACATGTTTTAATTTTAATCAAACTTTAATCAGAGACAACTTGACTATACCCTTTATCTTTATCATATTTAATTATGTGTCTCATTACTATTTCTTGTCTCATGATCACTAAATGATTTTTGAATTTTCAAATATTATAAGCAACTTTATGCTATCCATTGGATCTCTCTTTGATCGGATAGTTGTCTCCAAGTCTCACAACACTTTTCTTAACTTATCTTTAATTCTGAGACCTAGCGACAAAACTATTTCCTAACTGATTGCTAACCTGAGTTTATCCAAAGACCTAGCGACTGTTGAATCTCCATGTTGTTGAATAAATTTTAAACTATGGCTTTGATCAAGAGACTTCCCATCCACCATTGGATTTAAAATGAGATGAATGGTTGTCGCGTGATCTCTGATTCTTTCACTTAACTCATATTGGATCCAGAGACTTGGCGACAAAAGTAGAACTTTAACACTTCAAGCTTAACTCATAACCATAGGTTATATTTGGAGACAATGCGACTGATTAAACTCAAATTTGTGAGATAAAAACCACTAACTCTGATCATATTAAGAGATTACCTGACCATCGTTGGATCTATCTTGACAAAGGATGATCATCGCTAAGTCTTGCAATCTTTAAAGCATATTATTTTCCATTAAGAGATAGCGTGACAAAGCTATTTACTAAGTCTTGTGAACTTTTAGAATATTCTCTTTCCTTCATGAGACTCAGTGACTATCCTTTCAAGCACATGCATTTTTTTAAGACTTAAGTGCCAAAATAGAACCCGTTTAAGAAACTTAGGACTTTGCATTTTTGACTAGAAATAACTAGGGTTTATGGTTTCTAGCCTTTTCAATTTGGTTTTGAGGTTAAAAGATTTATTTGCAGAAGGATATAATCACTTTTGACCATGAACTCAACTTTCAAGGTATAGGAATGATAGGCATCTTCAAAATTTTACAGGGAAAACTCAAAAAATAGGAAATACAACCAACAAATCCTTTGTAAGCTAGGGAAACTAGGGAAATCATCTAACCATAGTCAATGCCTTCTTCTTGTGCATAACCTTTGCATACCAGTCTGGCCTTATTTCTTATAACTTCTCCATGTCCATCCATCTTGTTTCTAAAGACCCACTTTATTCCAATAACATTCCTATCCTTTGGTCTAGGTACTAGTGTCCAAGTTTTTTTCTTCTCAATTTGTTCAATTTATTAATTCATGACATGTATCCAATCTTCATTTCCTAAATCATCTTTCACTGATTTTGGCTCAAATTCACGCAATAAACATGTCTATTTTTTCAATTTTCTTCAAGTGTCATGACCTCTGAATCTTTATCTCAGATAATTTGATCTGGTTTATGATGTCTTCTTACATATATTTCTAGTGTAGGATGTGGTCTCCTTTTCTCTTGATTTTCATCCTCAGATACATCATCAAAGGTAATTTCAGGTTCATTTTGATTTTTTGTTTCATTCTTAGATTGCTCGGCAGTTTCCTCCTGATGCTCAACAACGTCTTTCTATAACTCGACATTTTCTTGTTGTTTCTCAAAAACATCATTTTTTTGTTCGACAACATGTTTTTCTAGTTCAAGAACACTCTTGAGCTCTCCTTCATTCATATAAATGAAAGATCTATAATCTTCAGATTCTTGCTTCCATTTCAGTTCATTCTTTTCTGCATATTCATCAATTTTAACATTTGCACTTTCCACAACTTTTTTAGTGTTAGAATTCAAACACCTATACACTTTTCTCTTAGTGGAATAACCTAGGAACATGCCTTCATCACTCTTAGCATCAAGTTTTCCATTTATATTATCCTTCACTATATAATATTTTCTCCCAAAAACTTTAAAATATTTTACATTAGGTACATAACCATACCATAACTCATAAGGTGTAATATTAGTACCTTTCTTGACTTGTACCTAGCTCAAGGTATAGGATGTTGTACTTACAACTTATCTCCAGTACTTGTGTGCAACATTATTTTCTATAATCAGTGTTCTAGTACAATCCATTATTGATCTATTCCTTCTCTCAACTATGCCATTCTATGGGGGATTCCTTGGAGAAGACATCTGTCTTTTAATTCCTCTGTCATTGTAGAATAAGTTGAACTCATTAGATATAAACTCTCCTCCTTTGTCAGATCTTAGACATCTCGAGTTCTTACCTTTATCTTTTTCAACTTTTTCCAAATACCACTTAAACAACCGAAAAGCATTAGATTTTTCATTGAGAAACATTACTATCATCATTCTAGAGTAATCATCCACAAATAGTATGAAATATTTATCTCCTTGGTAGCTTTCTACACCAATAGGTCCACAAAGGTCAGCATGAACAAATTCTGAAACATTATCAGAAGTATGGGTTTTTCTCTTAAAACTAGACCTTGTCATTTTTCTCAATTCACATTGCTTACATATAACATTACCATGTTTGTTCAATCTTGGTAACCCTCTTACACTTTTCATCTTACTAATTTTTACCAAATGGTCAAAGTTTACTTGACATAACCTCTTATTCCATAACCATATATCATCATATTGTCCAAACAAACATGTCTCATCAGATAAATATAGATAGAACAAATTACCTCATGTTTATTCTCCACTTCCAATCAAATCACCAGTAGCATCAAAGATTCTAAATATTATGTAATGAAACTCAACTCGGTATCCAGAAGTATTCAACTAAGAAACACTCAACAAGTAACATTTTAGTCCTTCAACCCAATAGGAATCACTACAACATTTGGGGTCAAATTTTGATGCCAATTTTTGACGACACTACCATGTGTGTGTGATTTTGAGATTTTTTTTAATTTTCCCCTGATGTTGTTGTAATAGCCATGGTACCTTCATAACTTCAACACCCGCATGATTATAAACAAAAAAGAAAAGAAAAAGAAAGGCTCATTTATAATTTTCATGATCTCATACCATCGTGCGCGAATAGGGCCCTAACCATGGAAGATTGGAATATTGGTATATGGAAGCCAAGACTTGAGGTAGGCATTGGAGATTTTTCTTCTCATTAACTAAATTTCATTTTGATGACATTTCTTGATTTAATGGCACAATATGAATGTTAATACTAGCATTGTTTACATCTTTGCATTTGGAATGCTTGATGACCAGCAAGATTTGAGAGCTAGGGCATCCTTGCTATGACCTTCAAGGCATTGTGTAAAGTGTTTGATCTCTCTTTATTTGTTTTTTTGTTGATATTCACTATGTGGTACTCCCCGTTTATGATCATTTCATGAGGAAATGTCTTGATGGCTCACAGGCTGCAAGCAAGGGCATCATGCATTATTTATGAGCTTACTATTTAATACTGGCATTGTTTATATCTTTGAATTTGGAATGCTTGATGACCTGTGAGCTTTGAGAGCTAGGGAATCATTGCTATTACCTTCAAGGCATTGTGTGAAGTGTTTGATCTCTCTTTATTTGATTTGTTGTTGATATTCACTATGTGGTACTCCCCATTTATGATCATTTCATGAGGAAATGTCTTGATGGCTCGCGGGCTACAAGCTAGGGCATCATGCATTGTTTATGAGCTCACTCTTTAATACTGACATTGTTTACATCTTTGCATTTGGAATGCTTGATGACCCGCGAGCTTTGAGAGATAGGAAATCATTGCTATTACCTTCAAGGCATTGTGTGAAGTCTTTGGTCTCTCTTTATTTGTTTTTTTGTTGATATTCACTATGTGGTACTCCCCGTTTATGATCATTTCATGAGGAAATGTCTTGATGGATCATGGTTTGCAAGCTAGGGCATCATGCATTATTTATGAGCTCATTGTTTAATACTGACATTATTTACATCTTTTCATTTGGAATTTTTGATGACCCACGAGCTTTGAGAGATAGGGCATCATTTATATTACCTTCAAGGCATTGTGTGAAGTGTTTGATCTCTCTTTAATTATTTTTTTGTTGATATTCACTATGTGGTACTCCCCATTTATGATCATTTCATGAGGAAATGTCTTGATGGATCATGGGCTGGAAGTTATGGAATCATGCATTGTTTATGAGCTCACTATTTAATATTGTCATTGTTTACATCTTTGCATTTGGAATGCTTGATGACCCGCAAGCTTTGAGAGCTAGGGCATCATTGCTATTACCTTCAAGGCATTGTGTGAAGTATTTGATCTCTCTTTATTTGTTTTGTTGTTGATATTCACTATGTGGTACTCCCCTTTTATGATCATTTCATGAGGAAATGTCTTGATGGCTCACGGGCTGCAAGCTAGGGCATCATGAATTGTTTATGAGATCATTTTTTAACATTGGCATTGTTTACATCTTTGTATTTGGAATGCTTGCTGACCCGCGAGCTTTGAGAGCAAGGGAATTGTTGCTATTACCTTGAAAGAATTGTGTGAAGTGTTTGATCTCTCTTTATTTGTTTATGATCTCATTGTTTAATACTAGCATAGTTTACGAGCTCATTGTTTAATACTAGCATTGTTTACATCTTTACATTTGGAATGCTTGATGACCTACGAGCTTGAGAGCTAGGGCATCATTGCTATTACCTTGAAGGCATTGTGTGAAGTGTTTGATCTCTCTTTATTTGTTTTTTTGTTGATATTAACTATGTGGTACCTAATCATAAGGCTCATCATGTTCTCTACAAACAAGGAACAATCAAAACCAACAATGAAATATCACATTTTAACCACCATTCCCATAAAATGCACATCTACTCAATTCCCACTATCGACATGATAAAAGATCTGAAATGATCTAATTTCAAAATTCCATATATATATATATATATA
>MU218223.1:183534-194524 GCA_018584345.1 Thuja plicata | reverse complement strand
TATATATATATTCCATCATTCCACATCAAGATTTATCATAAAATACCCAAAATTCTACTTTTATCTCTTTTCCGAACATTCCCAAAAATTAGGGAATATTTTTTCCACATTTAAAATAGCTTGAAGCACACAAAAAATTCAAATTTCAAATCTAAAAAATGTAAAGATATATTTTTGATACCAATTTTACAATTTTCCCTTTCAATCTAAATTTTGGCATGACAACATTACAAAATGCAATTCCATCATAATTTACTCAAATCTACTAATTTACCTATCGAAATTAATTTTTGTCAACTAAGGGGGTATATCAAACCCTGATTCAAATGATTTGCAAACATTTAAAATCCAAAAGGAAGGGAAATGAGTAACAATTGAAGCTCATACCTCAAAATTTCTCAAAAACTTATAACTTATATTTAAGTCAACACATAAAATGCAAGCATGAATCCTCAAAGTAGTGTTAACAATTTGTCTATCCTAAGCCAATGCAAGGCTAATTCCCTCACAGTTCACATCACAATATCCATTTGAAAAAATGAGCATAGGGAGGGTCTCAACAGCTCCAAAAAACTCAAAAATGACTAAGTGTTGGAAAAGAATCATTTTGCCTCTATAAAACCCCATTAATAATTAATTTTTTTAAAATTAATTAAAAAAATATTTTTATTTCTCCAATTTCATTTATGTGCCCTAATTATGCAAATGTAATTTTAATGAATACAAATAAGACAAATTTTGTTTTTACAATATTAAGTTTCCTAAATGAAATATTAAATACAATTCCACATTAAAAATTAACAACAAATTATAAAATCTTTACTAGTCGACCACAAATTAGGGTCTTCAGGGCATTTCTAACTACGGTAGCTAGGGTACAAACTAATAAATGCATAGGGAATCATACTTGATTAAGTGCGACGAGAAAGGTATAAAGGAATTTGGCAAGTGTGATTCTCCAATTTAACCACCATTAGGGTACACTCGGACCTGTGGAGCCAAATTGAGTTAAGAATCGGGAAGTGCATACGATCTCCCCAAATAGGATAAAGTATCATAGAATATAACTTTATTGCATTTTAATAACTAAATCATGATAACATTACATTTCAACATGAATATTAGTATCTCAACCATAGTAAAATAAAATCACATTTTTGTTTCATCTCAACAAATATTTTAGTGCCAAGGAGGTTGAAGACCAATCTAGGGGCCTGACTACTCTTGTAGGATCCATTGTAATCAGACACATTCTCTATGCCCTAATGCAAGAATATGAAGCCTCTAAACTACAAGGGTTTCATATTATTCTTCTTTCTAGTGTTATTTCAATATTTTCCTTAAAATCATTAGTTTAGAGTGATTTCTAGTTTCCTATGCACTTCTAGCATATGTGATATTTTCTTGTTGTGTGCGCTTAGTGTTCTGCATGTAGACTCATACAAATTTTTGCTAGATATGCATTAACTGTGGATAACAATGCATATTTTGGATTACAATGTGCCTTTTGAAAAGAAACACACCATGATGACATCCTAGCTAGTGAGCTACTTCAATTTATTGTTAGATTAGTAATTCTCTTAAACTAAAAGAGAGGTAAAAATTTATTAAACACAAAAAAGGGTTACAATGCAAGAAGGGAAAGCTAACCCAATAGAAATAAAGTAGTACACAACCCTTTCCTTATCTACTAATTAACCCCACATGTGGGACATGTTCCTAATTCTCTTCTCTTCATTCTCTTTTTCTATTTTTGATATCTATTTTTTTTAATCTAGTTAGTTGCTTACACTTTTCTTTCGCAGCGCTGTCTTTTTGTTTTAACATAGTTGGATGGGAAGAAAAACCTAGATAACGCTAACTAGATAATTCTTATTTTTCAGTAAAACAACAAACTAGAAAACAAAATCAAAATTGTATCTTTGTCTTGCCTAGGACATGTAGGATCAGTTGAGAACCTTAACCCACTTAGGTTCCTTTGACTCCTTGTCCATGTATTTACAAGAAACATAATCATATTTGATACTATCACAAATTTCTAGTGACGAATTTCATTCAATAGATGGAAAGCCAATCAATGCTCTCATTGACTGCATTTCAGCTTAAGGAAGTTGTTCCACAAGGATTAACCAGTTTAAACTTGCATTGCAGATTTTAAATGCATCTGTAGTTTTTATTCTGCAAAGAAGACACTCTATAAGCTCTCCAGGAAAAATAATTACATCAATGTTTAGTGCATTCATCCAGATTGCTAGTGACCAAATAAAAATACTTGCACAATTTTGTTAGATTGTTTATGTATAGGGTTACATTTGGCTGGCTTCCTCTTTTATTTATGTCCTATTAAATGCACATCTATATGAAGGAAGTATGGTTCATAATCTTGTCTATTTGAAACAGATAAGCTCACCACATTTTTGTTGCTCCCACCATGACTCCTATCTCCCAGAAAGAAATTGCAAAATTTCAAACAATAGTATGATGATTGCTTGTTTTAAATGGAATTTTGTGCTACCAATAATCTCCACAAGAACATATTCCATCCTTGAAAAGTTGGAAATGATTATCATATACATTAATTGTATATATTCATATCATCATTTGGAATAAATTATAGAAATCGATAATCACTTATAGAACTGATTGAAATCGACTATATTCCAAGTATACTATCGATCGCATTTAGAGGTTATTACATGTAGATTATTGGAATATCATGTTTTATATAGGATCCCGATTGAGCATCATTATCGATGATCATTTCCAGATTGGATATTAATTATTTGTGCAAGATAAATATAGATCGAAACTAGTAAGCATTTATGTTTAATAAGTAACAAACCCTGACTAGAGATCGGGTGTTTAGTTGAGATGAAAAGGCACAATTCAGGAGTCATCTCATGAATGGACATGCCTCCACTTTGTGGAGACATGTCTGCTAAAGGGATGTGTCTCTTCCTTATATATTTAATGCATATCTGATCCACAATTGGAGACATTTAAATTAATAAATGTTTTTCTCTTGTAGATCGAATACCATTAAGGAAAATGCAGACTTGTAAATTCATGATAAGTATAGATAATGTTAAACTATTCTTGAAACAAAGAGAAGCTCAATATTTTAAGGTCTCACTCCATGCATGACAAATATATATATATATATATATATATATATATATATATATATATATATAAACATAGCATACCATCGCAATTGCGAAAGTATTCAGAGAGTGACCGACACCAAAGCACTACATGCGATTTCTAGATCACAGAATAATCTGAAAATTGGACGTCACATCTACAATATATCCATTGCATACCCGTCATAATGGAAACACCCATAATGTGTAAATACGACATACTAACCATCATAGTTAGTGCATATTGTGACGGTCAAGGTCGTCGCAATAATGATGGACATAGAAGCGGTCAGTGATTCTAACACCAAAATTGCAACACCAGTCTATGTTGCATGATCTACGGGGTGGTGTCAGAGGTGCGATGTATAGCCGTCAAAAAAAGGACTCAAATGTACTAATGCATTGTCATGTATGATCTTATCAGTCATTTTTATTGATCCTTTTCCTTTTAGAGGACATGGTTTGTCATTACCAAAATTGACACTACCACCTTTGCAATAGTTTAAGGTTTCAAATTTACTTTTATAACCATTCATGTGATGTGAGAAATGAATATCAATTATCCATCTATCACCTTTACTCATATATTCATAAGTGTAGTTTTCTCATCTTCATCAGAATCATCTTTCATAGAAACATAACCAACTTCTCTATCACTATCATTAGATTTATCATATTCACTATTAGTTTCTTCTTCATCAATATAGCAGGATTTCTTACCTTTTTCCTTATAGTCCTTATACCTTCTAAAATATCTATCATCCCTTTTGTCTTTGTACTTTCTTTCTCTTCTCTCATCCTTGTCATTCCTGTCAGGACATCTTGCAGTAATATGACCAACTTTGTTACATGAAAAATAGATTATAGGAAGTTTACCTTTGAATTTTCCTCTTCCTCTTAGTAGTCTTCTATCCATAAGTTCTTCAATCTCACCAAGATCTTCACCAGAAGTGTCACTTTCGCTATTCATATGTCTTTCTTTTCCTTTTCTTGATTTATGATGAGTCAATTATGATTTGAATGCAGAATCAACATGGTTCGGAGTGAAATTATCAAAATTTGACATTTCAAAAGCAGTAAGTCTAACAACTAGACCTTCCAGAGTTAAGTAGTTACCAGGGGTACATCTCAATTCTTTTATAGCCTATACTCTAATATCATATATAGGAAGTAAGGTTCTCAGTACCTTGCTAATAAAAGTATCATTACTAATAGTTCTATTAGCTCCTTTAATAGCATTTACAACCTCCTTAACTCAGCTACAATAGCGAACAATAGTTTCACCATCTTGCACTCTCATTTCATCAAAATTACTTCTCAAGCTTTCAGATTTGGCTCTTATTACATTTTTATCACCTCCATAGATAGTTTCCAATGTATCCCACATTCCTTTTTCAGTTTTGCAATCTTTTATATCTTCAAATTCAAGATAGCTTAGGGCTGATGCAATCTCCAACATTGCTTTGTTGTGTTCTAGTTTTTCTTTCATATGTTGACAGCTGTCATAATAGTAGGCATTCTTATGTAATCATTTTACACATAGTATTTTGCAGCATCTCCAATTCCAGCTAGGTGTAGCTTCATCAAACTTTGCAATTTAGGGAAGTTCTCTTTGTTCAACATTGTTACCTCCTTTTTATACATCTTTAGCTTTAAGTACCTTCAAAATTTTCTCTACAAGCACCACAAAGAGATCTGATACCAATTGTTAGAATGATATAGAATAAATGATGGGGGTGACTCAGTTATCCAAGGTCCCAATATGCCAATTGAACTTTAAAACACTTCAACCAACTCAGATCCACTCAGTAATCCACTTGATCCCTATAGCATACAATCAATAATATAAACTTGTAGTTTACTGTCCTAATGTAACCAACTTGGAAAATATAAATCTCTTAACAGTACAACACATCAAATAAAATTCACACAACTATGACACTGGGATTTAATGTGGAAACCTAATATGGGAAAAACCACCAGTAACATGCTACCAATTTTTCATGCTTCTAAAGTGAGCTATGTGAGAATCCAACCCTGTTAAATGTTACAATACACACTGTTAAATGTGACTCAGATAAAGGATTTAATCACTATTTTAGAAGTGATCCTTGTTAGAGGGCTTAGACCATTCCATTATAATGTCACCTTGATTAAAGGATTTAACAATAAGACTGTTAGTTCAACCTTGTTTAAAAAGATTTTTTAATTGATACAATGGTTAGAAAGTAACAACAAATTGTTATCTGAAACATACAACTCACTTTGCAAATATAGATCCAATTATAGCTCAAATGAAAATTCACTGGATGGACTTCATTGTCATCTCTATCATTCAAATATGCTTGGAAACGCTTCAAGAAATCACCACTGTACAGTCATTACTTCTCTCTTCTGCCTTCTCTTCCTTCTACTTAGAGTTTGCCAATAAAATGAAATAACCTCATACCACACACTCATAACCTGCAATTAGGTTAATCTTATACCTCTCCGATTAGGTAGCTTGATCTATTACCGCTTAATCATCACCGTAGATCTTAGGGTTAGGTCAGATCCAACAAATCCTTTCAATATTTTGTTTTCATCTACATTGTAGAATACATCCTAAAACTCCTTCTTGATTCCATACATGAAATGGTTAAACATATATTAAATGTGTTAGAGGAAAAAGGTATTTTCACTTATTAATTAAATCATTATTGATTTAATTATTAAGTCACATTTTCACTTATTAATTAAATCATTATTGATTTAATTATTAAGTCACCTTTTTATCTCTAGTTCACTTAAGCTAAACTTTAGGTATGCAATTTCACACACTCATAACCTGCAATTAGGTTAATCTTATACCTCTCTGATTAGGTAGCTCGATCTATTACCACTTAATCATCACCGTAGATCTTAGGGTTAGATCAGATCCAACAAATCCTTTCAATATTTTGTTTTCATCTACATTGTAGAATACATCCTAAAACTCCTTCTTGATTCCATACATGAAACGGTTAAACATATATTAAATGTGTTAGAGGAAAAAGGTATTTTCACTTATTAATTAAATCACTATTGATTTAATTATTAAGTCACATTTTCACTTATTAATTAAATCATTATTGATTTAATTATTAAGTCACCTTTTTATCTCTAGTTCACTTAAGCTAAATTTTAGGCTCTTTTGGCAAAGCAAGTGTGGAGAATTTTTGGTGATACTAAACAATGGAATGGTATAATTAAAAATAAATACCTCCTTAATTCCAATAGCTTGAAGGACCTCCTAAACTATGATGCAAGGGTTAATGGTTCTTATATCTGGAATAGTCTTTGCTCTTCCATTCATCTTTTGAGAAAAGGAATAAGGTGGAAATTGGGTGATGGGACCAATATTAATTTCTGGGATGATCCTTGGATCCATGACTACCCCCTTTCAGAAAGACAGGACTGGAAGGATATTATCATCCAAGCAAAAAACACCATTGGTTATAAAGTTTATGACTACAGGAATAATAATTCTTGGAAGGATCTCTCTAGCCTTGATAGAAGTTTTTCCCCTCTTATGATAGAATTGTAGTCCTAGTTCAGTGAAGGTAATCATCCTAACAAGATTGTGTGGAATCTCTCTGCTAATGGTGAATTTACGGTGGCCTCTGCCTGCTCCTTCTTCTTCTCTAAGGAAGTTAAGCCTCGGTGTGCTACTGTCTAGTATAAACTCCTTACTCCAAAGATTAACTTTTTCTTTTGGATTCTTATCCAAAATAAGCCCCTAACCATTGATAATTTAGTTAAAAGAGGTTTCTTTCATGTTAATAGATTCTTTCTTTGAAATGAACAAGCTAAATCCTGTGATCACCTTATGATCCATTGTAGTTTTACCCAGAGAGTTTGGTCTTTGGTATTTCAAAATTGGAATTTGGCTTGGTTCTTTCCTAACTCTTGGCAGGACTTTGTCACTCAATGGAGATGTCCTTTTGATAATGATCTGGTCAGAAATTTTTGGAATCTTATCCCACCTCATCTTTGCTGGTGTATCTAGAAGGAAAGAAATAACAGAATCTTCAGAGAGAAATTTGCTAAACCTAAAATTATCTTCAACATAATGTCTAGATCTATCAAGGAAAATTTCAGTTCTGCTATAACTAATAGCAATAGCAAGCACCAAATTCTCATCTCTGATGTGGATTGGTCTAATTGGAATTTTCCTCTTCATAATTCTCAAGATTGCTCCCTAAGAGATTCCTCTGTCTGGATTGCTCCTCCTAATGGTTGGGTTAAAGCTAATTTTGACGGGGCATCCAAAGGCAACCCAGGTGTCTTTGGGGGTGGGGGTATCATCAGAGATAGCTTTGGTAACTGTTTAGGTGCCATTTCAATCCCCTTGGGAATTCAGTCTAATCATAGAGCAGAGGCCTTGGCTGCCCTCAATACCACCCTGCTGGTGGAAGAATTGGGATTCAAAAAAGTCTGGCTTGAAGGTAACTCTTTAAATATTATAAATAATATTAAAGATATCAATACCCCTTCCTGGACAATCGAGCATATCATTTTCAAAATAAAAACTATATTCCAATCCTTTGAGGTATTCCATATATCTCATAATTATCGGGAGACCAATCAAGTTGCTGATTGTCTTGCCAATATTGGAGCCAAAAGTGAGGGGATTCAAAAATAGAAAGGTAACACTATGAGTAATGATGCGGCCACCTCACTTATTAATTATGATAAAATCAGGCAAAAAGAAGGAGTCATTAAAAGTGTCTTTAATGATATCAATTAAATCATCTCAGATCAGGGGAAGTTGGAATGACATCCAAAATAATGCTAAGTACATATCCAAGATGTGGAATCATTTTCCAATTATGAAAGCCCAAAATTTAATGTGTGCCACTATCATCATTATTATCTTTGGCCAGTTCGCGCATGTGAAGAGGATTGCAAATTAGTTTAATAGCCTTATTTTGCCAAAGAACAACCAAAATTATAAAATCTCCCAGTCTGTGAAAAAAGAGTAGGTGAAGTATTTGGCCATGGGTGGTAATCTCAGAAGGGAAGAGCCCGCGAAATGCAAGTGGAAGTAGGATAAGGAAGTGTGGAGGATCTTGAAGAAAGTCCATGTTCATTGGTATCTTCAGAGACTCCATGGTTTTGACATAGATGTCTCCAAATCCTTTGCTGATGGCTGGGATAAGGGCACGGTAAATCTTGCGGGCAAATATTTTAGCCTCAGCCTCAAGGTTCTTTCTGATATTACTAGTCTCCCACTGGATGGTCTAAAGTACTCAAAAGAGGTGAAGGTTGGCACCAGAGCTTATAATAAATTTCCTGTTACTGATGAGGAGAGGGCTCTTCTGGTGAAAGGTAAGAAAGATTGTTGATATGGATAATATTGATAAAATTTGGGGTTCTATCATCAAAGTTATAATGGAATACTTCACTCTTGAGGGGAGATTCTCTAGGGTCTACAATTATCATTTTTCCCTAGTTAATCACTTCAAATATGATATTCGCATTTGTTTTCCCTATTTTCTCCTATGCTCGCTTAACCAGAGCATTACTGACTATAGAGTGAAGAATTTCCCTATTCTCCATGTCGGGCTTATTCGCCTAATTGCTGAATATGCTAGAGACCACATTCCTGACCCTATCCCTGCCCAAATTAAAAAAAGGAAGAATGCCAGATCTCTGTCAAAGAATCCAAAACCTAAGAAAGTAATTTCACCCTCTGAGCTAACTTCCTCTAAGCCTCTGGAAGGGTTAAAGAATGATAAGCACCCTCGTGATGTCATTTCCTCTGTCCCTGATAAGAATATCCTAGAGCCCTCAGCTAGCCCTATCCTCCCAGAGCCCGACGGTGCAAAGCTTATTCCCCAAAACAATGAGACCAAGGTTATCAAGAATACTCAGGTGGATTCTAATGTTGTGCCTAATCCCACTACCCAGACCCCTAAGGTGAAGGATTCAGAGGATCCTGAAATCGAAAATGTCAAGGACGGTCCTGAGGAGAGTCAGGAAAATCTAAAAATTGGGGAAAAGCTTAACCCTGCTCTGGAGATTATTAACACTGAAGGAAAAGAGAATACTGAGATTGAGGTAGAGGATGATGTCAATAATGACAAAGAGCTTGATACTAATCTTATTGATAGTAATGCAGACAACTTGGGGGACAACAGCCTTAGGGTTTTGGGAGAGGAAAATCTAGATTCTCACGATTCCCCCAGCTCTAAGAAGGAGAACAAGGAAGAAGATAGTGAGAGAATTCTTCATGGTAGAAATTCCCAACCTCTTCAAAGTGAAATCAAAATGATGGATTCGTAGGTCAGAAGAACTATCATCATGACCCTCCTTGAGATTGCTAAAAATAAATCCATCTATAGTTATAATCTGGACAAATGGGTGCAGAGTGATTTGGTTGAGCTTAAGAACAAATGTATCAAATTGGAAAACAATAACTCTATGATCGAGGATACTATGGCTATCTTTAGAAAGGAGTTTTCTCATAATGCTAATGCCCATGTGTTTGATTACGGTTCTGATATGGATGATAAAATTAAAAAAGCAGTCGAGATAGCTATGATACCTATCCAGGAGAAGACAAGCAAGAAAGAGGAAATGTTAAAACATTTGCTTAGTCTGGTGAACACAGGTATGAAGTCCACTCTGGAGAACTGGAATACTCTGAGTAAAATGATGGAAGGAAACAAAGATACCATTGACCTCACTGAACCTACCCAGCAGATGGGACCTGGTACCCGTACTAGGTCAAAGAAGCAAAAGGTTGATGATCAGGATATTCAGAGGCTGAAAGACAATGTGAAGACCATGCAAACTCAACTAGAGGAATCCAAGAGCTTCTTGAAGAATATGTCTTGACCTCGGTGCTGGTGGCTTTCTTTCTTTATTTTTCTTCCAGCGTCTTTTTTGTTTTTTGACTTGTAGTTGCTTATTGTTAAATCTGGGAGTTGTCCCTTTGTAGTCTGCTCCTCTCCTTGGGGAAGCTTGTTGTTCATTGGGTCTTCATGCCTATCTCTCTTCTCTTTTGTTAAAGGGTTTCGGGGCCCCTTCAAAACCTATTTTTACCGTAATCAAAAACTTTAGGTATGCAATAATTAATTCTTTATTAATTATTCATCTAACCTAGGTTTCTTCACCCCTCTTAGGCTTTTGATCTCCTTTATTAGGATTGATCACTTTGTAATTATCAATTCTTTTTTAATTCCCTCATTTCTCTCTCAGAATGAATATTTTCATCTTTTAGATATATGTGAGTTTTGTCTCCATTCTTTGTCTTTGTGAAATGTATTTTTCTACAAGTGATCTTGGCTTATGAATTCTTTGAATTCTAACTGTTGGAAAGTGACAATGCAAGCAATTTTTATTTTGGCATTGCTATCAAACCTTTACTGGTGAGACTATTGTTATCTGTTTGAGTACCATATCTATTGTTGATGAAGAAGATTTAACAAGAAGACCAAGTGAATGGTTGAGTTAAGGAAACTAAAAGGGTATTTGATCAGTTGGCACTATGGAAAAGTAATTTGTTGTTTATCTTTCAAAGACAATTTTTTGGCTGTTCTGTGCCGAGAAAGTTTGGCTTGTGCCAAGTAAAGTTTCTCAATGTCAAGCACCATTAAAATTGCTGAGTGGAAACAGTGATGTTGGTCGACTTACAGTAATTAAATTAATGATGAGATTTGAGATCTTTGGCCGACTTAGTTGATTTTATTGGGAAATGTAATGTTAATTAAAGATTGATCCACATCATTTAATGTATGGGTAACCATAATTAATGCATGGTTTCAAGATTTAATTAGAGACTACTTTGGAGAAGTAAATGTAATGCAAAGATGGAATGATCC
>MU218223.1:157728-175045 GCA_018584345.1 Thuja plicata | reverse complement strand
TGTAGATGCTATCATCCAAATCCAGTGAGATATATTATAATGCAAAACATGCAATATTGACACTTACTTTCACATTGATAAAAATGTAATATTGATGATTTTGTTATGAAACTGACTAACACAATTATTTGAAAGTGTTGACTTTGAAATATGTCCTTGTATATTCTATGATTGTGTTATTTCAATTTCTTATGGGTGATCCCACAAGATTGGGTTATACCTTTTTGCCTAAAAGGACATTGAAGTCTACATTTTGAAAAAAAAATTCAGATTCGGATGCATATTGTTGTTAAACCGTTTGAAATCAGAAGATGAAGTAAACTAGAGTCTTTTAGGATTTTCTATCTAGATTCTAAATATATTTTTTTCTTTTTTTTTGAATTGATTTGAAAGGTTTTTTTTTTCTCCCACAAAAACTTCTATGTTGCTGAAAACGTCATTTTCAAAAAGTTACATTGACTTCATAGAGCATGATTTTTTTATAAAATAGATATCAATGTGCTTCTTTCGAATTTGGTTTTGTAACATCCATATGGAGGGTATGAAATTGCTTTGACGTTATTATCATGATTATTTAATATTTTATAAATGTCTGAAGTAGAGTAAACTATAATTTTGGCATACCTTGACTGCATAGCTTATAACTTGTGTATTTATCAAAATTCAATTTTTTTTTGATATAAAGTAGACTCGAAGACGGAGGGCACTGTTATTTTTCAAAAAAAATTTTATATTTTCTACTATTTTTCATTGAACGTCAAACTTGGAGGTTTATATTCGATAAAAAACCTACATTTGATGCATGCCAAAAACATAGACCTAATTAATTCAAAAATTGTCAAATCTATATTCATTAGAAAGCTTGTTCAGAGTACTTATGTGATGCAAAAGGACATCTCCTTATTCTTTCATTTGAGCCTTGCGCTTGAGCCCCAAATCCATGAAAACTTTATATTTGTGTCAAACTCTGCAAATGGCCTCTAATCAGAGACTTTTGATAGAAACTACTTTCTATCGAAAGTAATTGACTGAAATTTCCCTTAATTAAGGACTTTTGATAGAAAGTACTTTCTAAATTTGCTTACTTTGTGAATTTCAAGAGGAATTGCCTCCTCCAAAAAAGTATAGCCCACTATTGTGGGTTCACCCTTATAGTATCTTGTTTTAGTAGATTAAATACTTGAATCATCTAGTTGTCTTGTTCCCCAAGCTCCCCAGACCACTAGTTGAAGTGAGGTGGCACAAAGGGAAGTTCATCCCTTGATACTTTAACCAATATTCAAGTTGATAAAGTTTCACTTCTCCACATTTTGTTGAACCTGGCATGAACTAGGGTCCTCTAGATCTGACCTTCCCCTTTGATTGATTGTCCCTTCATTCACATGGGGAATATCACTCCTATCTTTCCACCTAGTCAAAGGGTGTATTGCATAAATATTACATTCACCCCTCTGGAAAAATCATATAATGGAGAGCTCTTTCTTATTTACATATGGGGAAGCCCCTCAAATGAGATAATCTAATCTCTTTTATAGGTCACTTATAGGACCTTCTAGGGCTTCTTTCCAATCACATACACATCTACCTTAGGAGTTTCAAGCTCTTTTCCCTCCTACTCTTTTAGGGCTTCTGTATCAAGTTAAATTGCACACTTTCCTAAGTTGAACTCACAAGGGTAAGCTCAAAAACAAATTCCTAGCCCTTGCACATTCATCTTGAAAGAGCCTATGGATTCCAAACTCATCAATTAAGATACTAGACAACCCATATTGTGTGGTCTTTAAACCATTGTTCTATCTTTTTCAATTTTCCTTCTTTTTCGGCCTACTAGGCTTCTAGGTCTAAATTAGTCCTAGTCTTGATGTTTTTGGATTCTCACTTAAAAATATTTCAAACAACCTGATGAACTCTTCACCATTAGGGACACCCTTGTTGGAGATCTCAAGGATTTTGTAATTTTTAGTTCTCCAACTCTCCATACAATGTAAAAAACTAATATAGGTGATTTACAAGGAAACAAGCTTGAATTCAAACTTTAAATGGGAAATCCACTCAAATGGATTCAATTACTCTTTGTCTCTTCACCAAGGCTCTCTATGAACCTTATGCACATCTCCTTTTCATTGGATCTAGAGAAGGTTGAAGCTATACTTAGTTGGCCTACACATGAAAATGTCACTGAGGTAAGATCATTTCATGGATTGGCAAGTTTTATACAAGGAAGTTTATTAGAAATTTCAGTTCTATTACTAATGCTATGACTGAAGCAATGAGAGGAGACAAAAGAGAATTCAAATGGACACATGGAGCTTATAAGAGTTTTGAGGCTTTTAAGTTGAAGGTTGTTGAATTACTTGTGTTGGCATTACTTGATTTCAATAAGGTATTTCAAGTTAAATGTGATGCAAGTGGAAGTGCAATTGGAGCTGGGTTTACTCAAGAAGGTAAACATGTTGTTTTCTTTAGTGAAAATTTGAATGATGCTAAGAGGAAATATTATGTCTATGATCAAGATTTCTATGCTATTGTTTAAGCTATGAAGAAGTGGAGACATTATTTGATGCCAAATGAATTTGTGTTGTATAATGATCATAAGGCTTTAAGTATTTGGGTAGTCAGAATAAGTTGAATCAGAGACATATGAAATGAGTAGAGTATTTACAGAGTTTCACTTTTTTTACTAAACATAAGAGTGGAGTATCTAACTGAGTTGCTAATGCATTGAGTAGAAGATCTTTGTTGAATGAAATGAGAATTGAGGTTCTTAGTTTTGATGACATGAAAAATTTGTATGAAAGTGATCCTAATTTTTCTGAGTAGTGGCGAGCATTCAAAGCACCTAATTCAAATCAATCAAGTAAGTATGAATACTATTTCATTCAGGAAGATATTTTGTTCAAAGTTATTTAGTTGTGCATACCAAGAGGATCAATGAGAACCAATTTGATTAAGGAGAAACATAGTAGTGGATTAGCTAGACATGTTGGTATTGATAAGACATTGAGTTTGCTGAAGGAAAGATACTTTTGGCCTCATTTGTATAAGGACGTTCAAAAATTTGCAGATTTTTTCAAGTTGAAAAAGGAGTGAGTAAAAATACTGGTTTGTATACACCAATTACTATTCCTGAGAAACCTTGGAGTGATATCAACTTATATTTAGTTCTTGGCTTACCTAGGACAACAAGAGGTAATGATTCCATTTTTTTTTTTGTGGATAGATTCTCTAAGATGACACATTTCATACCATGTAAGAAAAAATCAGATGCAGTACACATAGTAGATATTTTATTGAAATAAATTGTCAGATTGCATGGATTACCAAGGAGTATCATCTCTGACTGAGCCAGTAAGTTTGTAAGCTATTTTTGGAGAACACTTTTGAAGAAGTTAGATACTGAGTTGAGGTTTAGTTCTACATTTCATCCACAAACTGATGGACAAATAGAGGTTGTAAACCAAAGTTTGGGTGATTTTTTTGAGATGCGTAGTTGGAGACACACCAAGTAATTGGGATTTTATGTTGGCACAAGAAGAGTTTGCATACAACAGTTTAGTGAATAGAAGTACTGGAAAGACATCTTTTGAGATTGTTCATGGCACACAACTGAGACGTATATCAAATTTGAGAGATATTGTTGGAGAAGAGAAAAGAAGTGTTGAAGAAGAGGAATTTGTTGAGTTCATGAAGACATTACATGAAGAGGTAAAAAAAAAGCTGGAGAAAAGCAATCAGAAGTACAAAGATAGTACAGACAAATCTAGAAGACATAAAACATTTGAAGTTGGTGATGCAGTAATGGTTCATTTGAAGAAAGACAAATTTCCAAATGGAACATATGGTAAATTGAAGATGAATAAATTTGTTCCTTGCAAAATACTGAGAAGATTTGACAGTGGAAATGCTTATGAAGTTGGGTTACCTGATGACATGGATATATCACCTATTTCAATATTTCAAACTTGTATGAATATCATGAACCTAATGAAGAAGTGACAATACCAAGTGATCATCCTAAGAAGTAGATAGAGGAAGTTGAGAATATTTTGAAATAGAGAATTGGTAGAAGTACAAGAGGAAAGGAATACATGGAATACCTGGTAAAGTTGAAGAACAGATTGATTGAGGACTCATCCTATATTTCTCAGTCTAAGTTGGATTCATTTCAGGTTGGACCTGATACATGATTTGGGGAATCATTTCTATTAACCCCAGGTGTCTAATGAAGGAGCATCTTGGGTCATTGGCAATCCTACTCAACCAAAAATATGTTTTTTTTGTTCTTTAGTTTGTTTGTAGGCTACTCAAAAAGTTCTCTATTGCTCGGGTTTTGTTTCTCGGGCATGCTTGATAATTTATTTGTTGCTCAGGTTTTGTCGCTTGGGCATGCTTGTCTCTATTGCTCAGGTTCTGTCACTCAGGCATGCTTTTTTATTTCTTGTTGCTTTTGTTTCTCTTCTGACACTCAGGTTTTGTTTCATGTTTCTCGCGGTGTTCTTTGCCCGAGTCACTCTGTTGCTCAGTCAACATTTGTCCAAGATGTTTATTTTGGAGTTGGATCCGGTGGCCAACTTCTTTAGTTAATTTTCATGGCTTAATTGATTTTGGGTCTCTCATTGGGACCTGTGTGGACCTAAATCTAGGTCTCACTTATGGATTTGAGCGCCGACCTCTCTTGGTGGAGTCTTGTATATATTTATTTCTATGTTCTTAGTGGAGGCAGTTCAGTAGTAAGAGTTTAGAATAGGATTTGATATGAGATTATCTGTAAGCAGGTCTATGACCTCGCATGTATGAAGATAAATTGGTAATTCATTGAATGTATATGTTCCAAACTGGGAAGGCCTTACAACCCAGCATTTAATTACTTTGATGAATAAATAAAAAGGATCTATGATGTTTCTTCTCTCACTATGTTGTTGTTACTTCTGCATTCTATTGGCAAGCTGGTTTGGTAGTTGGGAGAGCCCTTGGGCCCCATCTACAACCTACCTTGCATCAATCATTGTGGTAAGTTAGGGCATACATCAAATAAGTGTTGGAGCAATGGGAAGTTAAAGTTTAATGGTAAGTGCTACAGGTAAAAAAAACATCGACATAGGGCAAGAGAATGCATTGAAAAACCTAAGTTTGAAGGTAAATATTTTAATTGTAACAAACAAGATCATAAATCTTTAGAGTGCAGAACTAAGAAGTGGAATCCTGCTGAACAATTATCTAAGGAAATTTTTGGTTGGGATTAAAACACATGGGATAGATGTTGTCATTGTGGCGAGTATGGGCACATTGGTGCAAACTGTGCAAAGACTCACCTCAGAAAAATCAATCCTACTAAGAGATGTTATGTGTGTAAACAACTTGGTCATCTAAGCAAGAATTATATAAATAGAGAAAAAGTGGATACTGGTTTTGAGAAAGGAAAAGCAAATTTTTTTGAAAACAAAACTCAGATGAGTCAGCAATGGGTAAGGAAGTCTCCTAATAATTAAGACCAAAACAATAAAGGAACAAATGGCACCCAAAATGGTGAGTTGGGTGGATTCACCATCTCTGAATAAATATGTAAGGAGATAACTGGAACTGCGCATACAAGCCATCATACATCAGTTCCAGATATGCTAGCAAGTCTAAATTTGCATATTGATACACTGGGACACATTATGGTTATGACCGAGTCAGGATCTTAGTTACAAACAAGCTAATCAGGCTTAACCGAGTTAAGTCAAGTTATATGGTTTCAAAGATGCAAAGTTAGTTTTTGTCAAGCTTTCGAGTAAGCCTGGAAGAACTAACTGAGCTACGAAAGCTACTATGTATGGAGCATTTAATGAAAAATTTAAGGTAAAATTTCTCATAAATGATGAAATCAAAGGGTTATTGTTTACCAAGTTTTACAATTTGCAGAGAGATTAAGAGCTTATAGCGATTTCAAAGAAAATTTTTGTTTGGAATCTTTAGTTATAGTGAAGTTTCATCAATCTTCCGAGCATTATGGCATCTTCATCCAAAAGTAAAATCAAGAAGGGATCCAAGATGTTAGTAAGAAATGTAGTCTATGAACCACCAGCATTCAAACTTTATCCAGCAATCACAGAGGAGATAGATCCAATGGGACCCCATTCCCAAATTCCTCCTAAGGTACTGTTGATTCACGACATTCTAAGTTTCTATCATTGCACCATTCAACAACTAGGAACATTAGAGCTAAATATGGCATATGAGGCACTTTGTGTGGGTGGAAACCTGAAGCCAAAACACAAGCACCTCAAAGTCAAGGGTATAACCCATATCTTGCATATGCTGAAGAATTTTCAAGTAAAATGGATTAGGTTTATTCTTATCCGTATTCATGACAAGCATTTTTAGTTGGAGAAACCTATGAAAATCACTAAGATAAAGGTATACCAAGTGATAGGGTACCCAATGCTCGATAAACCTAAGGTGACTAAAACCCTACCTCGAGCTGACCTAGCTAAGAAGACTCTTGCCAAGTGGGATGGAAGAGGCATGAAGTTGAATGGAGTCACTAAATGGAGATAAAGTTCAGAATTCATGTGATTGCACATAAGATATATAGTTCAAGACAACCAAACAGTGTTCCATGTGAGCTTGTGGACTTGGAATACAAAGTGGTGAAGAACAATCTATCATTCAACCTTGTCGAGTTGCAGCTCATCCAACTAATCAAAAACATGGAGAGCATCTGGGCATCTAAGACTAATCCATGTAAGTTCAGTTGACTCTTAGTCTGCTTATTATTTTATGTTCAAAAGTATTTCCCTTCAAAAGGAACAGTTGTATAGAAGAAGGATAGGCCTATAGTTTATTAGATTAATGAATTTATGGCAGAATTGGGAGACAAATTTGAAAGCATCACGGATGCTTACTTTGAGAGTTTCAGAGAGAAAATGCATAATAGATTCATAATTCCCAAACAATTGGTAGAAGACTATAAGGATGATATATGTTTCCTATTTGACTATGACATAGTGCACATCCAAATAGTCAAACCTAGGGTTGCATGGGTGAAACCTCTTAAATACGAGGTTAACATAGATGAGACCAGAGAAATTATTGAGGCTCTTATTAATGAGCATGTTGATCCTAAAGTGGAATATTTTGGTACTTATGAAGAAGCTAAGGGAAGAATAACGTTGGAAATAGAGATTCCCAAAATCTTAAAGAGAGGAAGGAAAAGAATTGAGAAGTTTGGAAATAAATATGGCAAGTCATTTGATTCTCCTCTTTCGATCACTGATGGCAAAGAGGATGACATAAAGGAAGAAGAAGTAGAACCGGAGAAAGAAGAGGAAGAGGTAGAAGAAGAGCCTCTTAAGAAGAAAAGGCTAGCCCCCAAGAAAACACCAAAGGCCTCTACCCCTACCTCCACTGCAAACAAACCTAGGAGATCTAAAAGAAAACTGATATTGCCTAAAGAAGATGATGAATAAGATACAGTTACATTCAAGAAGCCACCACTTACCTTTGAGTAGAAGGTTGAAGAATTAAAGGAAGGTAGTGGTATGTCAAGTCTCAGATCATAGAAGTATGCTTCCAGAACCAAGGATGAGCAGAAGTTGGTTGAGGATGCATTAGTACAAAAGATGGCAAAATGGAAGTATGATCCATCTGAATTGAAAAGCCAAATGAATGAAGACCTTCTTAAGGCAATCACCATTCATTGGAACAATGCAATCCAAATTGAAAGGGACATCAAAAAACAAACCTTGAAGATAGTCATGCCTACATTGAATGATAAAGAGGTAAAAGAAGCTATGTCTAAATATGAGAGTAGACATACTCCAAGGTTTAGGACCTTTCAAGTTTTGGTCAAGAAAATAGAGGATGTTGTGCATACCACAACTAAGTTGTGGAAGTCCATTTTTGAAGACAATGTAGACAAGTGTCAGATAAGACAGAGAAACTGAGTATAGGTCCTTATGTATGGCTTAAAGATGAAGAATTACCTGAGGTACAAATCACTATGGAATCTGATGCAGAGATGATAGCAGTGGCAGTGATGGCATCCCTGCCCCAATCACCTAGTATGTTTGTCTTATCTCTGAGCAAGGAAAAGACCACAGAGTCTACATCAAGTTTAGTAGGAACTGAGCATCAGGCTCTACCTACTACTGTGCCAAGCCAGACCGAGTCACAACATGATACTGTGAATATTTCTACAGTTGGTGCAAAGATAGTTAATGACCTACTTCAACTAAACACTGAGGTTAAGGACGAGGATGGAAAAGATAAGGATGATTACGGAAAAGGTAAGGAAATCATTCCTTCACCTAATCACAAGTTCAAGGGTAAAGAAAAGGAAAGAATTACTAATGAAGTTGACCTTGAGGAAGACATTGTGATTCCTAATTGGGATCTTTCTAGCCTGATAACCGAGCATATGGACATCCTTGGGGAGCTATGAAAGAAAAGAGCCAAACAACAGAAGCTTCGAGCTAAGAAGAAAAGAAATAGAGTACTAGAGGACATCAAAGGTATATTCCTTGATTCACTAGAGATTGAAGTCAATGAGAAAGACTCTATAATGGACCAACTTGTTGACATAGTTCACAAGTTTAACGAAGATCTAAGTGGTCTGGAGAAATTACTGTAGAAGGGAGAGATAAAATTTGAGAATAAGGTTCTAGAGAATGTTTCAGGTAAGATTGCAATAGATCAAGTGAAGCTATCCACCATTATTAGCTCTGTAGAAACCACTATGAATAATGTTGTTTCATTATTTGTAAAGTTGAGTGTCACTTCAAACTTTACCACGGAAATAAAGAGTAAGCTGACAAAGATTGACAATGATCTGAAGGCAAGTGAAAGCCAGTTGGCACTTGATCCAAGTTCATGTTCAGCACATTTTTCTAAGATCAAGTATCTGACTGATCTGCAGGTAGAGCTACTGAGGGAAGAAGGAAGAACAAGGGACTCTTTATCAACAATTCAAAGCCAACTCATTCCTCATATGGATGTAATGAAAAACATATTTCTCATGCAAAGACACTCATCCATGATAAAAAAATTTCATTTGCTGAGATTATGATGGAGTTGTCTACATAACTTCAGATTGAGTTTCACATCCTGAAGGTGTTGCAAGAAAATTGGGACAAGGCTTTGTCTCAAAATTTGAAGGTACATAGTGATTTCCTTTCACATTTTGGTATTACCTTGTAGATATGCATTTTTGGCATTTGTGTCAAAGACAAGGTGGAAAGACAGGATATATATGAATATATATGAGAAAATACATGTACAGAGAAGAGGAAGATATATATAGCAGAGTTACAAGAATAGTTTTGAGAAATAAAAAATAGAGTCAGTTGCAAATGAGTTGTAGAGCAGTAGTAAAAACCGAGCTACAACCGAAGCACATGGTAAGGGGGAGTTTTGACTTATTAGTTTTTTTTATCAGAATTTTTGGTATGATAAGTGTTTTTGTCACTAATGCCAAAGGGGGAGATTGTAGACCTTATGGAAAGACATATTGTCAATTAGTGCCAAAACACTTAGTCATTCATATGGTTACAATATTAACCAAGCCAACAACTTGCAGTGTTGACCAAGCCAAGCAGTTGCAGTGTTGACTGAGTAGTTAGTTCCAAGCAGTATCTACCGAGTCACAAGTGTTACCCGAGTTGCATACCATGTCCGAGTGATCAATGTGGACTGAGCACCCAGTGTCAACCGATTGCCAAAGTTGCCAAGTTCATTGTATCGCCCGAGTGTTAGTATATCACCCGAGTGGATTACTGGACCCAAGTATCAGCATTGGGCCAACTTAGTACATATGGTTTGATACTATTTAATATGATAGTAGCTGACTTATGGAGGTAATTGATTTGGATAGGTATATATGTAAGATACTTTGTTTATCCAAATATAATAAGAAGATATAGTAAGAAGATATCAATCATCAGAACAACATTGAATACATGTATGGATGCAAATATGAAGAGGCAGATTGATTAGAAGGATACAATAGTATAAAGGTATAGCAGAGACTCATCTATCACATTCAGGTGATCAGTATTATATCAAAGGATCTTATTCAGAAAATCAGAGTTGCATAGAAGATCATTCATTGATTCATTCTAACAGGTATATCAGTCAAATATTTTAACAAGGTGGACTTAACAATCCTTCACAAAATCTCCTAGCAGAGTGCATACTTCATTGTATTGTATAAATCCTTTTACAAGGTGGACCTAATAGTCCTTATTGATCCTAATAGGGAAGACCATCAGAAGTGGTCAATTGTAAGCCTTAACCGGCCAACTTTATTACTGAAGTTTTATAGCTTGTGGGTATCATCCCCACCCCAATTTTACTTTCTATTTGGAAGGTTTCTAGGTCACCATATCTTGTGTCAAGTGTTATGAATATTTATTGCTTTTATGTTCCATACATGCAATTAGATTAGACAATCTAATAAAGGATTAAAGTGAAGAAGTTTTATTGGTTCTTGATTCACCCCCCCTCTTAGTCACCTAGCCTATAATATATTTCCAACATAATCTAGGTCTCCTTGTTAGAAAATGAAACCCTAGTAAACAAAACTTGAAATTAATTGTGTTACTACAATGTAGGGTTTTTAGATTTTTTGAATTGAAAAGATTAGGTTGAGTAGAAAAATGGGACAATTCATCTATGAAAGAAAATTATTGTTCAATTTGAACATTAGAAAAATTGGAACTTTAATTATCCTTCTAGGCATTAGATAGATTTATTAAAAACAATTTCATATAGTTCCCCATATTTTTTCTTCCTTTGAAAAAAAATGGTAAAAATTAATTGCTTAAAAATGTTGTACTTACTAGTTTTTGAATAAATTTATAGTCCTATAATTTAAACCAGTAAAAAATATATATAATATGCATATATTTAATATATATCTTTTTTAGAAAATATTTAAAATAAAATCAAAATAAAACAAAAAGAAAAAATGAAATAAAAGAAAGGATTTTTTTTAAAATTAATTTAAAAAAATGGTTTTGTGGGGGGCGGTGGGGACCACCCACCCCCCCACACAAAACCCTGCTACCCACGCTGCCAAGGCAGACCCGCGCTCACCTATGGGACATGGGTGGGGTCCACGGGACTCCCCCAATATTATGTGTTTTAATTATTATTTTCTTTTTTAAATATATTTTTTTTAATTTCTATTTAATTTAATTTATTAAAATTTTGTTATTTAGTTGTTTTAAATTTTAAATTGTATTAAATTTTTTAATTAGGTTGTTTTAAATTGTAATTTGTATTTAATTTAAGTTATTAGATTTTGTATTTAGTTCGAATTAAAAATTGTAAATTGCATTATATGCAATTTATTAAAATTTGTTTATTTAATTTGATCTAAATTTTAATAATAACACCTTATTAATGTTAATTATTAACATTTAATTATTAATTTTTTTTAGTGTTAATAGTTAATAGTTAATGATAGGATTAAATATGTTAATTATCGTGGCTTTCCTTTGTAGTAAATTTAAATAGAATTTTCATATAAATTAATTTTACAGGATAATAGTTTTGTAATGTTTCAATCATGGAATATCTAATTGGAAATCTCGTGCCTATTATATAGTTACTATTGAATTTTTTATTATGGATGTAATCTAGAGAATAGATTCTAGAATTCATTATTGAATTAATTTTTGAACTACTCATGTTAGTTACATTTGTGTCAGGATATCATTAGGGACTATCTGTTTGGCACGAGTGTTATCTGCGTGTCTATGAGCTTGTTTTCATTATGTTTATGGGTTTGAGATTTAGTTTTTCCTTAGAGAAGTCTAGAGGCTTTGGGATGTGTTTTCTGTGTTGCGTCCTATTTATGGTTCTGATTTGATCCTTTGTAACCCAACCCTTAACCTAGTTCAGTTGATGTTTATGTGTACTCTAAGTTGTGTTTGATATTTGATCATTCCTGATGTTGAGAGGAACTGGATTTGGGGGTTTTATATTTATGTACCACTTCTGGATTGGTATGTGTGATTAGTGAACCTAGGGTA
Organism: Thuja plicata; assembly: GCA_018584345.1. NCBI lineage: Eukaryota > Viridiplantae > Streptophyta > Pinopsida > Cupressales > Cupressaceae > Thuja > Thuja plicata. Next base: position 163,028 of record MU218223.1, on the reverse strand, counting down.
GCTTATATAGATGTGTAGTAAGGGGTGGCTTGCAATAACATGTCGGGGCCCACAAGTGGCTGCCAGGATCGGTTATTGTAAGTTTCTTAATCTAGTGATAACATTAAACACATTGAGAGACTTAAAATGAATTAATAAGATAAGGGCCTAACACATACTTGAGTGCTTGTATAGGCTAAGATGGAGTGTTGAGAAGATGCTTGCCTCCTTGCAAGGTGTGAGTCTGGCATAGTTAATGACTTTGTCTGTACGAGAAGTCATTGATACCGTATATGGTCACTTAAGTGTCGGGGTCCTAAGAGATTACCAGGCTGAAACTTAAGGGTTAGACGTATATGATGACACCTTCCTATACACAGTCTAGGTTTCCTACGTGTGTCAGTTGCCTCTGGTTTAGTGATTCATACCTTATGGCTTGATTTGTACACCTTGAGTTAGTGATCTTTCAGGATCCCCTTGCTTAGATGATCCTTTATTTTGGTTTGATATCCGAGTGGGGTCTGCTTGTTATCTCCTCAACACGGTGGGGTGGACTGTTATAGTTCTACATGGATGGGTGGTAGTGATTCTTTACCATTTTGAGATTCTGTGTTCATGTGCCAGTGCTGGATGTACCTTGGTTTGGTTGTACTTATCTTTCTCTGATGGAGGTTTTGATCTTATCATTTCTATATTGAACATTTATTTAACATATCGCATGTGATACTTGATTTTGGATAACTATAATCTTATTATATTAAGTGATTACCACATACCCTGCCACATGTGCGGAGGATGTAGGTTTGATGTATACCTGAGGGTATCAATTGTAATTTGTAATTAGTTCATTGATGTTATTATGTAATCTATTTTTATGCTGAGAATAATTTGTTATGGGTATCTCTTTGATTTTTGGTCTTACGTACTTCTACGTCATGGAACCCTTGAGTTTTGTAATCTATGCTTGTTTGTGACATGTGAGTAAATGGTAATTGCTTCCACTTTAATGTATGTTTGTGTTTGTTAACTTTTAAAAATATATATTTTGCAAACATAGTATCATGTTTAGGTTAATTCCTCTTGGGTTCCCTGGTGGGGCATTACATATAGAGGAAGCCAATTTCACTTATCAAGAATGCAAGTTAGTAGAAGACATGAAGAACAAAAATTAGAGAATTTTTTCTTGCTTCCCATTTCACAGTTGTATACAAATCCATTACTTCTTGAAACACAAACGCCCAGCTCCAATGATAGTCATTATCTATAGTCCTCTGAAAACTTACACATATACATGATCTTATATTCCAACCCCTCGTGAAAAATTCAAGGTTGTCCAAGCTCCGATACCATGTTAATGTTTTACAAGGAATTGAAATAAGTAGCAAAACATGATAGAATAAATAACAATAAGACCCTAATATTTATCCCGGGAAAACCCTCCAACTTGAGGGGAAAACCCCAACCACACAAAAAATGATACTTTATTGATAAAATAATAGAGATATGTGTACAATTCTTCAAACTAAACCAACAATACATCTACTAAACACAGAACCAAAAATATAATGCGTGACTAACACCTCACCAATGCACAAGACAAAAATATATAGAAGACTTAACTCTTCATCTTTGAAACTAAAGACTCTTTATATTACAAGAATAAGTCTCTTCATTTCAAATGGATGTCTCTTGACATCTCCATGCAAGTCTCTTCAATTCCCAAATGCAAGACCCTTCGCATTTCTTGGGACAAGTGATTCGCCTTCAGGAGAAAGATAATTCCCGACGTTATATAACATCAACATGACATACTTGATGTATTTGATTTTATGTAATGATTAATTATTATGATGTATTGGAATGCTTATGCTTGCATTAAGAAAATTTACATAGATGAAATTATGAATGCTTATTTATGTTAAGATGTAACATTTATTTTATTCACATTGTCTTAGAGATGAAAGCATATTTGTTATGATATATTGAGCTAAAATTTTCTCTTTTAAATATTTTTGTGATGAGATGGGCATGAAGGCCTAGGTCACACAAATGGAAAAGTGGATCCACTAATCTTTACAGGTGATTTGCGAACATGTGTGGTTGAATTTCTCACTTAGTGAGTACCACATATTCGATGGTATGTATGAATGATTTATTTTGGTTACTTAGGATCAAGTTGTGATCTAAAGTTAAGTTTAGTTAAGAAAGTGTAATCTTTACATGATTATGTTGTCCTTGAGGTATTTACATGTGAATGAGCTAAAAATAGTGCGAGTATATATAAAAATGAGTATGATAGGAATTTGGATATGAGGCACCTAGTAATGTGCTCAATTCATTATAATTCTATGGTATGGTACAATAAGCACAGTGGTGCAGGAGCACCCAAAGACATGAAGACCATAATGAAACCAAGGATGCATGGTGGGATCTCTCAAAGGTCCAAGGGACTCAAATATAATGTTTTAAGGCCTATAATGGCATTTGATTGTAATAATGTGAACAAAATTGTAAAATGTCCTAATGGTCCTAATAGGACTGTAAGACCAAATTATGAATTTCATAGATCTAGGATTGGTAGGGGTCCTAGGAGTACATAATTCATTTGAGTAAGGAATTTGATCCATGTTGGATCCATTATAAATAAAGGGGGATTAGATTTAGATGTTTAATAAAGAATTTTAGTTTAAATTTTCAAATACCAACGACTTGTTTAGTTTTGGAGGGAAATCATGAAACAATATGTAATTAGTGTTTGTTAGCCACCAAAATGATTTGGATTGGTTCGGGAAGTTTTTGGAAGGCTATATATGCCTTGAAATGATGGAAAAGTACAGATTGTATGGACTTTATGGACAGATTGAGAAATTGAGTGAAAATTCAAGTTTTTCCTTGCAAATCTTGTTGTTTTCAATGCTTTGTTGATTGTTTTGGATTTGGAACAGAGTTTTGGATATATAAGAGAATAATAAAATAATTTTTCATCTATATTGAATGCTTTTATAATCTATTTTGCTTCAGATTTGGAAATTTGCTTTAGGTGGTCATCTTGGTGCATTGAAATAACTCCATTTTGGTCTTTTTAATGATATAATGGGTTATTCAATGAATGTATTTGTTGTTTCTCATTTAATGGACCCTATGTAAAATAATTATGATGTTACCAATCATTTGGATGCATGAGGAGTTGATTTAGTAGGTGTACACCATAAGGAAGAGTGGGAAAAGGGCATTAAATTGATGCCATGAGTGTAGCAGCAGCATATCCGGCTTAAGGAGGGTATATTTTTGTTTGAAATAGAAAAGGAATATGACAAATAAATTGTGAATCCAGAAGGAGGATTTTTGGAAACAAGTTTTGAGTTGTTTCTAAGAAGGCCCTAGTTTTGAAGGCCTAGAAGGAGCAATTTGGGGCTTTTGGGTATAGAAATCCTATAGGGTTAAATTGACTTCATATTTCTCTAATTGGGACCATATTAACACCCTGTGAAAAGTGGGAAGGTTGGGTGTTAATTTTTTAATAGGGTTCCTTTGTAAAAGTGACCTATTAGGCCTAGGCAAGAAAGTGGAAACAACATTTTTGGGGATTGATGCTCCAAAACAAGAACATCTGGTTTTGAAATATGTTGAGAAAATTGGAAAATGGTATCCTAATACACCATTATATTCTAGAGTGTTTTGGGAAAGTTTGAAGAAAAGTCCAAAAAATAGTGAAAATAGGGCTACAAGGATTCCTAGGCCTACTAAGGCTAGAGAGTGGATTTGAGGGTTGGAGTCTTTTCAGAGGGTTGTAACTTGTTGGAAGAAGTTTGAATTTGGGTTTAAAGATGTTATAATGTGTTGGAGGTATTGGATAGGTCTCTTGTTTCATTCTTCCCTTTTGGAGCCATTTGAGTGCACTTGGGGAGCCTTGGTTCATCATCCAACTTTTACATTTGAAAGTCATTAGGAGACCTTAATTTTGTAGATCCACTTGCCTCTACATCAAGTGTTATCAGAGCACAAAAGATACCTTTGGGAGAGGATAGGTTATATGTCAAAGGAAGAATAAGTTGAGGAAGATGCTCTAGAAATGCCTCCAAAGATGACAAACACTGAACTTTCCAAGATGGTGATAGAGAAAGTAGAGGAGAATAGGAAGATGAAGGAAGAGATGGAAAATATGATAAGATATATGATGAATAAAAAGAAAGGAGAAGAAGACCATGAACAGGTCGAAGAAGAAGAAGAAGAAGAAGAAGAAGAAGAGCACCAAGGGAAGAGCTTGATCTTGAGGATGCAAGGATGGCGAAATTTGCTAAAGCCATTAAAGGTAATGAATAAAAGGGTAAGTATGACATTCCTATGTATGATGGGAAGATAAATCATGAATAGTTAATTGACTGGTTCAATTCTATTGAGAATTTCTTTGACTGTAAAGATGTTGAGGATGGACAAAAAGTGAAGATTGCAAAGTCCAGGTTGAAGGGACATGCTTTACTTTGATGGGATTTCTTACAAGAAGAAATATGGAAGAAGAATTTTCCTAAGATCACATCATGGCAGAGGATGATGGAAAAGATGAGGGATAAATTCCTTCCAAGAGACTATAAGGTTCAATTGAACAAAAACATGTAGAACCTAAGACAAAAGGACATGGATGTCCAAAGGTACACTAAAGAATTCCACAAGTTAGATATCAAAGTTTCTCATGATGAAGAAGAGGAAGAGAAATTATCAAGGTACATGGGTGGAATGAGATTCAACATCTAGGATGAGATTAGTTTTAATACACCCAACATTGTGGAAGAGTGTTACAAGTTGGCTACCAGGGCTGAGGACAAGTTGAGAAAAAGAAAAGAGAGACAAGGAGGTGGAAGAGGACAGTCAAATACGGGTAGAGGTGGAAGATCCAATGAAGGAAAAGGAAAAGGTGACAAAGGAAAGGAGTCTATGGCAGATCAGAGAAGTGGACAAAGAGGTAGTGGAAGATTTGGTGCAGGTAGAGGCAACAACACCTTCAATTGAAAATGTTACAAATATGGAGAGGAAGGGCATCCTTTCTACAAGTGTCCACAAAAAGATACAAGGAAGTATAATAGGAGAGTGACTCTAACACAAGAGGAAGAGGAAAACAAAGACAAAGATGAAAGCATTGAGATAGGACCATATACCGAAGGAGACTTTCTCATGATGAGAACGGGAGCAGAAATATAAAGGCAAGAAGAATCAGAGGTATCCATCTTTAGAACTCATTGCAAGAGTGAAGGTAAAATATGTAAAATGATAATTGATTCAGGGTCTTTTGATAATTTAGTTTCTTATGAAATGGTTAACAAACT
>MU218223.1:130971-157674 GCA_018584345.1 Thuja plicata | reverse complement strand
ATGAACAAAGTCTTGTGATTAGAGAACAAGCATATGTTAATTTTTCAATTGGTGACTACAATGATAGGGTATTGTGTGATATTGCTCCAATGACTTGTTGTCATGTTATTTTGGGGAGACCTTGGCAACCTTCAAGAAGAACTATTCATTATGGTTTTGAAAATAATTATGTGGTCCATAAGGATGGTAGGGTATTCAATCTTAAACCTTTGGTAAGTAGTGCTGCTAATGAAACAAAGATTGTTTTGTTTGGAAGAAAGGAATATTTGGATTTGCAGGTGGATGAAAAGGTCAGATTTCAGGACAAGGTTCAGAGGAATAAACAATCCTTATTGGTACTAAACACAAAGTGTGTTGATGTGGATTAAAAGGGGATAGAGTGGCAAGACAACTGGGTGACAAAGGGTGTCTTAGTGGGGATAGTTTTGTGTCCTCTAGTGAAACCAAAGGAGGAAGTTGTAGACCTGTCCATGGAGGGCAGAAAAATGGTTCATGTGAACCTTGAAATGATAAAGAAGGAGAAACAAGGGTAGTTTGGTTATGACTATCCTAGACAACACATATGCAATGGTATCAAGCATAGTCTTGATAATATATTTTCTTTTCATGTTTGTAACCAAATTATTGCAGGGTCAAAAGGAGGAGGTGGAGATTTGTCCCAAGGAAGAAAATGTTACAAGATTCCATCAAGGAAGATTGGGGGTGTGAAGACAAGGCCCTTAACCTTTTGGGGAAAAATTCTTCTTCACCCGGGGAGTATGGTGTAGGAGTCCAATAATGTGAACAAAATTGTAAAATGTTCTAATGGTCCTAATAGGACTGTAAGACCAAATTATGAATTTCATAGATCTAGAATTGGTAGGGGTCCTAGCAGTAGATAAATCCTTTGAGTAATGCATTTGATCCATGTTGGATCCATTATAAATAAAGGGGGATTAGATTTAGATGTTTAATAAAGAGTTTTAGTTCAAATTTTCAAATACCAACGACTAGTTTGGTTTTGGAGGGAAATCATGAAAAACTATGTAATTAGTGTTTTTAGGCCATCCAACTGATTTGGATCGGTTGGGGAAGTGGTGGGAAGGCTATATATCCCTTTAAATGATGGAAAAGTATATATTGTATGGACTGTACGGACATATTGATAAATTGAGTGAAAATTCAAGTTTTTCCTTGCAAATCTTGTTGTTTTCAATGCTTTGTTGATTGTTTTGGATTTGGAACAGAGTTTTGGATGATACAAGAGCATAATAACATAATTTTCATCTATATTAAATGCTTTTATAATCTATTTTGCTTCAGATTTGGAAAGTTGTTGTAGGTGGTCGTTTTGGTGCATTGAAATAACTCCATTTTGGTCTTTTTAATGATATAATGGGCCATTCAATGAATGTATTTGTTGTTTCTCATTGAATGGACCCTATATAACATATGTATGATGTTACTAACCATTTGGATGCAGGAGGAGTTGATTTAGTGGGTGTACACCATAAGGAAGAGTGGCAAAAGTGCATGAAATTGATGCCATAAGTGTAGCAGCAGCATATCCGGCTTAAGGAGGGTATATTTTTGTTTGAAAAATAAAATTAACATGAAAAATAAATTTTAAATCCAGAAGGAGGAGCTCTGGAAATGAGTTTTGAGTTTTTTTTTAAGAAGGCCCTAGTTTTGAAGGCCTAGAAGGAACAATTTGGGGCTTTTGGTTATAGAAATCCTATAGGGTTAAATTGACATTATATTTCTCTAATTGGGACCATATTAACACCGTGTGAAAAGTGGGAAGGTTGGGTGTTAAGTTTGTAATAGGGTTCCTTTGTAAAAGTGACCTATTAGGCCTAGGCAAGAAAGTGGAAACATTTTTGGGGATTGATGCTCCAGAACAAGAGCATCTGGTTTTGACATATGTTGAACAACTTGGAAAATGGTATCCTAATCCACCATTATATTCTGGAGAGTTTTGGGAAAGTTTGAAGAAAATTCCAAAAAATAGTGAAAATAGGGCTACAAGGATTCCTAGGCCTACTAAGGCTAGAGAGTGGATTTGAGGGTTGGAGTCTTTTCAGAGGGTTGTAACCTATTGGAATAAGTTTGAATTTGGGTTTAAATATTTTATAAGGTGTTTGAGGTAGTGGATAGGTCTCTTGTTTCATTCTTCCCTTTTGGAGCCATTTGAGTGCACTTGGGGAGCCTTGGATCATCATCCAACTTTTACATTTGAAAGTAATTAGGAGACCTTAATTTTGTAAATCCACTTGCCTCTGCATCACATAGGTATGTGTGTTCTTATTTATATTTGAAGGTATTATGCATATTTACTTCTGAAAGAATTAAGATAAGGGAATGTTAGATTTTGATTATGATGATAATATGGATTAATGCTTTGGTGTTGTTCCTGTGTATGCAATACATCCAACAAAACATCATAAGAGAGGGGGAATATTTTTGGAGAGAGGTAATCTAACCTTGTAAAACTATAAGGTAGTAATGGAATTCACAAACTCACATAGAAAATGTTCTTGAAATGATTATGATACAAGTGTGTTTTCCTTCTTTTAAATGTGTTTTCTTACAATGTGTTTGTGTTTGGTGCATGTTTATTTTACTAGCATACATTTCAAATGAAAATTTGACTTTCTTAAGAAAATGAATTTAAATCTTTTTTATTTTATGATAAAATCTGAATGTGGGTATATGCTTTATCTTGAACATTTGGATAATAGAAAATTATTAATCTTGTCGATTGTGAAATTCTTAATTTTTCTCCAGAAATGATTGCAAATTTTATATCACTCCATCGGGATGATGTATTGTTTAAGGGGGGAAGGATGTCACAACACATTTCTTTAAATTATGACTTGTTCTTTTTGAAAAACAAATGCCTTGCCTTAACATTAAGTTCTATAAGTGTGGGTTTTAAAAGCGAGAGACAAACTTAAATAAAATCAACCTTATAGGCTAATTTAATGACTTGAAAGACTTGTCAGAGGCAGTTGAAACTGGTGGAACAAAAATATAACAATGGGAGAGGGAATTAATAAAAATAAAACACAAATAATTTGGGAAAAAAGAGTACGCACAAGTTGGAACGAGGGAGCCAATTCTGAAAGTTTTGAAGGAATAATTTCTTTCCAAATTTTCACTGCTAAAATTCCAGGTTCCTTTCTATTATTTTAATCTCTTAATTAGTTTATTGGTATAAAATTGAGGCCATACATATTTAAAAAAATTGAAATGCATTTTTTTGTATCTACCTCTATCTGTAATAATTTGGTGACATCTGTAAAAAAAATATGGAACTTTTGGTTTTTTGGAGTAATAGCGGCATGTATTAGAAAAATGTTTGTGAATCCAGTAAGGTTACGACTTTTAGGTTTGGTTTAAAATGATATGTTCTAGATGTTTTGTAACCTTATTTTTCTTATTCTTCTCAAAGAACTACCCCACTTCAAGAAGACATTTAAGAATTTTTGAATCCAAATGAGCTCTGCTATGATCGAATTCTCCAATAGTAGGATACATTTCCAGATTTTAGTTTAAAACATGGAATTGTCTATGATTCTTTAATGTAATGTTGAGGATAGAGTTTGAATATGTTTGGGGAATGATGTACCTATTTTCTATTCTCTTAAAATATTGTGGGATTACTTTATTTTATTTTTATCCCATACTTACGCAAGGAAAGCCAAAAACATAAAACACATGGAAATCACGAAATTCCAGGGTGTCAAATTTGCCAAAGATTTAATTGATTTATGTCAATGCCTTTGGATCTTCTTCTAACAAGACTCTGTTTGCGGTACTCTATTCAATCCAGCTAAGAATCTGGCAAATAATTTATGAGTAAATACAAGGGAAAATATTTTTGAACCCACTTTGATATAATCAAGGAATCTCCTTTTCTTTGACATTTCCTTGATGCATTTTTTTAATCATCACCTGCGTTCATTTCCTTGTAGCAAATTTGTCTCCATTAATAGGAAGTTTAGGATTTTGGTATTGCTTTACCTATGTAATATGATATGGGAATTTTAATTATCTTCTAATGCTTAAAATGTGACAGTTATCATTTGAGTTTGACTTCAACTATCGCATTTCCCGTGTTTCCTCACAAAGCCAAGAGGGCATGGATTCCCCAAATAAAACAATATTTATCGTTTCCAACATCGACATTTTTTTGACAGTCAATGACATTTAAATTGGATTTGTTTTTATTTAATGTTTTTCATAGTTGTGTCGCAAAACCAATTTGGAACAGTGGGAAAACCGTATATGTATAGAAATCATATTACATTGATAGTTGCATTTATTTAAATTAATTAATAGTGCAAATTTTTACATTCATTAAACCTAGGAAACATGCGGTTTTCACAAACCATCTGTGGATAATGGTGATTCTGTGATATTTTTGTGTTGATGTATTTTATGAGTGATCGAATTCTGCCATTACATGTAGCTATTAGTTCTTAAATTCTATCTTTGAAATGTTATAAGAAGGGTATTTAGAAATTTTCATAACTTATGGTTCCTTAATGATTCATATAAAGAAGACATGGGCTATTGAGTATTGATTAGATTTCATATATTTATTTATTCTTCTCGTGTGTTTGTTAGGAGGCATGGTAAATCTGAAATGGTGAAATTTTATTAATAGCGATTATTCATTTTCACTTCGTTTTATGTTCATGATGAGTTATATTTAGCATCCAATTGTCTTTTAGATTGAGAGTTTAAGAAAAATGAAATGGTGTTTGGAAAATTGTGGTGTTCCGTGTGTGTTTAGTTTATTGTGAATTTATAATGGGAGGGTGATAAAAGTAGAATATCGAGAGAAGGATATAAAATGTTGTTTGAGAGAAAATCGTTCTGATGTTAGAAAATTGTGATGAGTTTATTTTTAAGGCTTTCTTTTATAAGCTTTGATGAAGTTTGCAACTCCGCATTAGGAAATTGATCCAATACTTTTGTTTGTGTTATTACAGAAAACTTTGGTGTGGATCTACACTTAAATATGATCAAGAGACCATTAGAATAACCTTTATCTTCCAAACTAAAGAATACATAGATATTGAAGAATGAATGATAATAGTTATTGAACAACATTTTTTAAGAAGTATAAAGAGATTATATGTGAGTTTATGTTTATGAATAAAATGTGTCAAGGAATCTTTTGAAACTTTTTATTTTACTCTATTAAAGTGGTGCCTGAATCTTTATATAGAAGAAATAAAAAGAATATATGCAATAAAGGAACTGTTGGAAAGTGATCAATTTTGTGTAAATGAGATTCACTTTTTGGTTGTCGTTTATGGAAACACATCTAGGTTTCAGATCGATTCCTATAAAGATAAGTTTTGATGATTCAAAAATCGACTAAGTATAGAAGCAGAGATATAGAAGTATTTTGGATGTCGAAGATCGAGATCAATGAATTAGGGAAAGAAATCTTAGAGGAAGATAGTATGGGGTATGTATGACCTCCACCTAAGATCTATTTGGTTTTGGTTATGTCTACAACAAGTTATAAATAATTGAGGACAGACAAACTACAGCAGAACAGCGATACAGAGCAGTTGGACATTAGCGAAGATTGAGGGAGTATGACTTGGACTCCAGGAAATCAAAGTTGGATTTTGGTTTTTGATAACCACACATTGACTATGCAAGATCGTCGACTATGCATTTGATATTTACTATATTAAATGTATTTTGTATTGAAGGCCGACTTTGTAATGTTTGTAATATTCATATTGGGAGTCGACTTTATAAAGTTGTGAGATATATATGTAAGATATTTTTGGTAAAGATGTAAGTGGTTGTTGTAAGAAGTTGATGGTCAATTGTGTTAGGGTTTTTTCTTGCTGAACCTTCAACAGATGCTTGAATACTTGACTAACTCTATGACTCCCAATATTTGAAAATAATGACTCAAGCAAGAGATAAACTCTAATTGATGAGGGTTTATGTTAATATCTGGGGGAAACTATTATCACCTCCTTTTTGGGTTCCACAACACCCAGGTAGGTATTACCTATATATGATTGGTGTCTTACAGTTTTAGTAGATGTGGATACTAATTTGTTACTTGTTTATTGTATTAACTTATAAATTACTCTACATAAAACTGAGAACAACTTTACACAAAGTTTAACCATGAAAACTATTGAAATGATAACAGCAAATAGTATTGTTTTAAGGACATTCATTGTTCTTCCTTTTATAGTTGTCAGAACTTAGGAGGGGCAACCTATTTTAATCTTCTCTTGAAGGGATTAGTAGAATGAATTTTATATCTTGATACAATTACTTGAATTTATATGTTTTGATTGTAAATGTGAAAGATTTGTGTATTTTAAATTGCTTGGATGATGATAAACTACTTGATAGATTCCAGACCAGTGCCTATCCTTGGGCTATAGACTCAAAGATGCAAATCCACAAAAAAAGTAAATAAAGATACTATAGATTTCCTTACAACCTATATGCAACTCGAGTAAGATGCCTTAAAAATCACCCTGTCACTCCAACACTACTATATCAAATCCTCAAATATTGTTATACTCTTTGAAACTACTCACAAAACTTAGTTCTTCCCTTGAGAGAAACTTGTAAGTAATTAGATAGTTACCTTGTAACTAATATGTTTAAAATGCCTTACAAATTGAACATAAAAGAGCATACACAATAAGTAAAGAGACAACAACAATATAGAAGAGAAATTGCACTGTATTTTATTTATAATCCTCCTTCATACATATAGAGGCTAAAAGCTCAAAAAACTCAGACAAAATTCTGTAGTCTGGCTTATAATTATATTTCATCACCTTCCAAAAATGTTACAAAAAGATCTATTTATAGGTTCAAACCATCTTGGAATCCTTAAGATAAGGATGCAACAAGCTTCAGATGGTTTAAGAAACCTAACCCTAAAAACATTGTAAAAGACAAAAGACAAGAAAACTCCAAGCGGTGGGAGGACAAAACTGGAGAATAAAATTTGATTTGTACTTTGTCCTTTAGTGAATGTCGGCATCTTCATTCTTCATTTATGACATCTAATTCAACTGTGACAGGATTTTTTTTCTTGTGCTTTGTCATGATGTCCCATGCTGTCACATCTTCTTCTTTAGGCCACTCAAAATTCTGAATATTTTCTAGTTGAGTCTTCTGCCTTTCCCACCTAGCATCTTTTATGCCTTTAATATCAATAATGAACTTATTGCAGTCTGTTTCTTCCTTTATTTCCTCATCCAAAAGTTTATTGAACCTCTCCATATCTAGCTCTTCCTGATCAGATACATAAATGTCTTTATTGGGAAGCACATCATCAAACTCTGATCCCCATAACCCTAATGGTTTGATCTAATCATCCTCGGTTCTAATAGGAGGTACAAATCTATTATAGCTTACCCCAAACATCTTCAACTTAGCATCAATTTGATTGGATTTACCCTTGAAGAAGGATAAAGTAGCCCCAATTTGTTCTATTCCTATACCAACCATAGTCACTTTTTCTGGTAAATCTGATCTTAGTGGTTGTATTGATGCTAATCTCTCAAAAAGTGATGTTCTTCCAGATCAAGTTGCATAGTAGGGATTCAAAATTTTCAAAAAGTTTGCCACCTCTGCTTGTAGGCCTGGCAACCTACCATAAGCCCCATACACCACATCAATCTTATCCTTGATGGTGTCAATCCTATGCTATAGAATTGAAGCTAATGCTTTCAAAACCACATTATTATGCTCTGTAACCCCTAGCCCTGTTCTAGCAGGTATCTCCCATGTATCTTCTATTTGGATTTCAATATCTACCACCTCTTTAGGCTCAACAGGGGCTGGCTCTGTCACTTCTAGCAACTGTCTAGTGAGTTCATCTATGAGTTTTTGCAGCTCTTTGATTTTCACCAATGCTAGTTCCCTATCTTTTGTAATATCACTAGTATCACTAGCAAGCTTGTGCAATTTATCTGATAATTGGGTTGCCTTAGCCTCATTTAGCTAAGCAAAATGGGTTAATACTTAGGATATCTCCAAGTCCCCTATATTTTGGAGGGTCCATATGATCTTATTTCCCTCCATCTTCTCTTGAATATTCAGTAGGGCTGGCTTTTGATTTTTAGGAGCTAAGCTCCACATTGCAAGTGCCTGAGATTTAGGGTTATACAAAAACCCTCTAATCATATCTCCAACCTGAGTTTCTGATGATAATTTGACATCAGGTTGTCTTCTTATCTGGTCAATTATGAATGTTGAGGACAAGTCCCAGCCTTCCACAAATAATACTCCACTGGCCTTGACCAGTTGCCTTGCCTATTCAGGTGTTATTTCCTCAGATTCAGGATCATAATACTGCAGTGTTTGTAAGGCCTCTTGGGTGACTGAATCACCACTTTCTAGCTGCAGTTGTTTTCCAATCTGTTGCTGCTTATTCCAAATGAGGAAGTCCTTAAATTCTCTTGTTTTTATGAAGTTATCATCTATGAGGAATTCCTCCTGATGCAACAACCTCTCATATGTGCATGACCTCAGAGGTAACTCTTCCTCTTCTTTTGTATCCTTTTGGATCTTCTTTCCTGCCCTGATATGTTTTCTCAATAAGTGATCATATGGCCTGTTTCCTGTTATCAGAGCTCGAACTCTGTTTATCTTCTTCTTCTTAGAAGTTTCCCATGTTTCTATCTTGTGTCTCTTTGGTGGGGGCTCATTCGTTACTTCCTTTAAATATAAGCCATTTTGAGAGCATTATAGGAATAACACACATTCATGAGCAAAGCATCATCACTATAGGCAATTCACATTGAGAGCATAGCATTTGCATTGTTTCCATTTTTCATAATAGTGATTCATCTTGAAGCATTTAAGACAATTTGAGCTAATTAGGGTGTTATCACATCAAATAGCTTCAACTTTTGAATTCTAGGACTGTCACTAATGGATGCTAAGTTGAGAGCATTCATTAGCACTTCTAAATAGAGAACCATGAGATGTTTATTGCTTTGAAAGTTTAATTCATTAGCTTACATTTGCTTGATTTCTTTGAATTAAATTGATTAGCAAACTAATTTTAGGAAGGTGTGATTTTTATATACACACCAGTAGTATGTTTTTGGGTCTACATATGGTGACAACAATACGGGACTACCTGGTACTCCTTGCAGGAGGCATCCATTATGCTACAAACGAGGCTTACATGCCCTAGCCCAGTGGGATCTGAACTTGTGACCTCCCTTTCAAGAGTACAAGTTCTCCACCACCAGACCAACTCAGGCGTCCATGAGACCAACTAGCATATGGGACCAAGAACAAAAACAACCTTAATTCATTTTCATGCTCTTTTCCATATCAAACCTCCTACTATTAATTTTGACAAGGAAGCTAGTCATTTGGTTAATATTTTCTTCCTCAAATAGCTGATGCTATCAACCTTCAAGCCCCTTTCGTACTGGGTATAGATATCCTCATAAGTCGTGCATTCCATGATGAAGTATCATTTCATTTCTACCACTCCGTTTTTACAAAATATGCAAGTTCTTTACTTTCAAGTTTCCTTGGGTATCCCGTCCTCAATTGTGCAACTAACAACCTCACTTTCCTTTTGGCCTAGTGGTGGAGAACTTGTACTCTTGTAAGGGAGGTCACAAGTTCAAATCCCACTTGGGGGTAGGGTACGTACGCCTCATTTGTAGCATAATGGATGCCTCCCGCAAGGAGTACGGGGTAGTCCCATATTGTTGTCACCATATGTAGACCCAAAAACATATGGCTAGTATAGTGGACTATAAAAGGACCTTACTTACCTTTTTTAATAGTGCCCCCCTAAATATGTTTTTTCACCATTTTCCTTAACTAAGTTAAATTCTTTGATGTAGTATATTTTTTTACAACCAATCTGCTTTGTCCATTATGAAGTTTTCTATCACATAACTTTGTATGTCTTCATTAATATATGAATTCTAAATTAGTGAATAATTTTCTATATATTAAATTGAATAAAAACTATTCCTTTGCGATAGAAACATTATGCAAGTGTTCTTCTAGTACCTCCTATCCACTAGCATGTCTTCCCTATAAAGCAAATGTTAAGTTTTTAATCATATATATATATATATATATATATATTCGCAAGTACAATACCATCCTCTAGAGTTGAATAAAGATCATGGGTGGTGCAATGTTTTAAAATAACAACTTCCATCGATTTGTGTACCAACAAAACAAATTGATGGCAAAAAGTAGCCAAACAAAATAAGTAGTAAATAAAAAAAGGAAAAGCACATGAACTGTGAAGGACAAAGCTGACATGCGTGCATGTTAAACCCCACCTTTCCTTCATTGTAGCGCTTTGTTCCTCATCAGGGGAAACCGTTTAATTCCCAAAAACTCCGAGAAGAAATGATGAGTAAAGAAATCCGTGCAGGCCATGCGTACACTTGTCAAAGCTTACTTCAATGTCACTGGCGAGCACTACGAGAGATGAACGATGAGGCCGACAAATGGAGCTTAATGTCTGCCTCCTTCTCCTCGTCCTCAACACCCCCCCTTCTCGGTAAACTGAATACTTGTCCATTCCAATGTCCAACTCACAAGTGTCTCGCAATGCCCAAATTCCACTCCCCCCCAACGAGATTAATGTGCTCGATTTTCGTGCAATTTCTCTTCCTGACCCAATTGGGAGGATTTCGGATTTACAGACATTTTGAAGCTGCTCTCTCTGTTCGGATAAGCTTACAATTCTTGAGTAGACAGAGGATGCCAAGGCCTGGAGGCAGACCATATGATTGTATACGCAGAGCATGGCATGGTGATGACCACCTCACCCTCAGAGGCACCTTGATCCAGGAGATTTTCAGGTTTTTTCTCTTCTCTTTCCCTTTAATCCCACCAAATGGATTGCCTTCAACATATGGCCCTTATCTTTACTTATCATTTGAACTTTGAAGATGGTGCTTTTCATGATTTCCACTCTTTACCTTATATATATGTAAGGTGTTTGTTGGAATGACATCCATACCAGTTGCGCATCTTTACTTGTAATTTGAGATTTAATGGTGGTGCATTTAGTGGCTGCCCATGATTCCTAGTCTTTATATACTTTTAAGAGTGTTTGTTGGAGTGGCATGTATATCAGTTGGAAACAGTCATGATTTTCCCTTTTTGTAAAGAAGGATGTGCAGTGTCAAGAGCTTAAGAAGGATTGAAGAACAGTGAAGAAGCATAATAAATCTGGGCTAAGCTCCGTGAGAGTTGTGATAAGTATTACGAAACCTGGGGTGCTAGGTGAGGTCTGGCAAGTGGCAAACCCACTTGGTGTAGCTCACCTGTATTTGAACTTGTCTGTTATAATGTTACTGTAGAGTTTTTCCTGGTTTGGAATGAGATTTTAGGTGTAGGATACCTGTGGCGGATTTAGTTAATATAACAAATTGCACCTTGGCTTGGTCGACATGTCAGGAATTTGAATGAGTGAGAAACTATCATATAAATAAGTGGTTGATGGTTTGAGCTCATGTTCAGTGGTTAATATCTATGTGATGGACTTGTGATAACAAGTGTTTCTCGTTGAAGCAGTAATTTTTAAAGCTGACCTTTCAGAAAACTTTATTAGAACAGGTGTATGATGTAATATTGATGTAATCTAAGATGTGAACATTATATTAAGATGGACAATCTTAAAAGATATTTGTTTTCGAAAGAAATTTTGATATCTAATGTTTGTGGGGATTTTTTTTTTTAATAAGTTTATAAGATTAGTTTGGAGATTTTGGATTTAATAGTTTTTTTTAATATAATTGTGTAAGTATTTTTTATTAATATTAAGAAAATTACAGAAGAGAAAAATACAATTAGTTTGGAATTTTAAGAATTGGATGTGTATTAGTTTAGAATTTTAAGAATTGGATGTGTATGTATTTTTCTTTTCTATCTTTTTATTATTTTGATGATGAATTATGAAATATGAATGAAAATGGCAATGAAATTAATTCTAGCAGGTGGAATCTAAAAAGTCCAAGCTAATTAGAGACATTAAATTTCCACAGTCCATTAAATTTGAAAGTTTCTAAATTTGATTGTATGATCAATTTTTTATCAATATTTCTAATCACACTCTTTAATCCATCACAACAAAAGTTGAACTGTAGAAGAGAAAGAAAGTATAAATTGCAAACCAAAACCCACTAAATAGTAGAAGGGGGTGAGATAACAGAAAATCTGAGACACAAGATAAATTGAAA
Organism: Thuja plicata; assembly: GCA_018584345.1. Taxonomy (NCBI): domain Eukaryota; kingdom Viridiplantae; phylum Streptophyta; class Pinopsida; order Cupressales; family Cupressaceae; genus Thuja; species Thuja plicata. The sequence goes on along the minus strand of MU218223.1, from coordinate 145,444 downwards.
AGGGAAAACTTTAAACTTAAAAATGGAAGGAAAGAGAGAACAAAGAAAATAGAAAGAGGATAAAGTTAAAGAACAATTAAAAAAGAAAAGAAAAATAAAGGAAAATGTATAAAGATTAAAAAATAAAGATAAATAAATAAGAATGATTCAATATGTAAATGCATGAATATATATATAAGAAAATGTAGGAGTATATAATTACATGCAAATGTTTGTAGCCAGTTTAAATCACATACTAAGCGTTGACTTCTAGACTAAAAGTGTTAAACACTCGCAATTAACTGGCATTCTCTAGACTTAATATGATATACGTTTTGAATCATACTCTGTGGATGAGCAATAAAAGAGTACAAGGAAAAAAAAAAATCTTTGTGCTCTCTTATTGCTCATTTTGATGATGAATCAAACGTCTATGCAAAAAATTTACAGCACAATCAAATCCAGAAACTCTTATTAGTTATTATCATGAATTGTAGAAATCTCTTCTCTTTGATATTTATACATGTAAAATATACACATGCACAAACATACAGACATTACTGATCTGATAAACAATCATAATAAAGAATCATAATAAAGGTACTTGCTTTGGTAAACTAAAGCTCATTTTCATTGCAAACATATGCTTACCTGTAAAATATAAATTTTAAAGTAGTTTTCTCCATTGCCTTTGTGGCTATGCCCTGTAGGGTTGTCAATGAGATTCATTGTCCAACAACAAGGAAAAAGAAAGAATGGCAAGAGAAGTTGCCTATGGTAGTTCTAAGAGCAGAGGATATTCTCTACTCCAAAGCAAATTCAGAGGTACATAACCCTTCTTCTTTTCTATATTAATTCACAATAGAGCCTCTTTGTAATGATGCTATTTAAAATTATGTTTCTATATGATCAATAAGTAAAAGAACGATTTGATTATGCTACAAATTGTTATGGAAGCATGTGTTTTTCGCAGGCAGAGTACATGGACCTTAAAACTTTACGCTCGCGCCTAAATGATTCCATAAACACCATGATAAGGAGAGATGTGAGTACTGAAGGTGGTCAATTTTTGGAACCCTGCGTGGAAGGTTAGTAATGCTATTGCTAGTTAATTTCCATTTCTGTTAATGAGCAAAATTAATATTTTCGTCGGCCATTGTCACAGTCTGTTGGAACAGCAATGAGATCTAATTGCAGAACTCTTTGTTGCTTGCAGCGGCTTTATCACTGGGATGCCTTCCTAAAAAGGGCACTCGAAGTCAAAGGCATAGTTCGCGTTCATCTGAAGGTGGCAATCAGAAACCAACAATGGCTTCCTCACCACCTACCATGGGCAATTCTAGTAATTACAAATGTTCAGAGGACAAAATTAGGCTACAGAGGAATGGTGTTCATCTTTCTGCAGTAAGCCCTGTATACCATTTCCTAGATGCTCAGCACTATATTTTGACCTCTGTTCCTGCCCCAGTTGTCTATCCAGATTCACTGCTTTGTTCTCCTGGTGTTGTCACTGTTCCTTCCCCAAATGGATCGCACCTCTTCAGCCCTAGTTCACAAAACAGAAGCCACATTGACACATTGTTGAATTTCAACCAAGAACCTATTCCTGCACAATGTTGTGCTCAGTTTTATGAGCAAACACATCCAGGCACCATCCAAGGAGGAGGGCCCCAACTAGGAACAAGAAGAACAGAGACCGGACCCATTTGTATGCCTTTCTTCTGTCCTCAACTTTCTACATCTACAATTGATGAAATATCTACTACAAGAGGCATTCCTTCGTCATATATGATGAATGTTGCTTCAGTTGCTCCATCCTCTGGTGAAGGCACATCAAGCTCAGCTACATCTGGTATCTGTTTTATCCATCCAGATTTTGATTCACAAATGCAAGCCCCTTGTTTCAGTTCCCAGATGAGATGCCTCCCCCAAACAGAACCCGCACCCAATATGCATTCTCCAAGCAGACACCTACAAACTGTAACAGGGCATACACCTACAAAGGGAATAAGTTCAGAACAAGTGCTGAATACCCATGATCTGCAATTACGCCTCGGACCACCTGGAAACACAAACACTTTCTCCACCATTCCTATCACTCACACTACTTCTGTAAATCCATGTTCCAACAATGCCTGGACTCAGAGATCAAATTGAACACCAGTGAGCGAGAAAATCCAAGACAAATGACAAACTTGGTTTTCTTTACTGCATAAATAGTCAGCAACCTCTCTAACTCTGATCGGAAAAAGGGTTCCTCTGGTCGGAGAAAGAGTTGTACAACAAGTGAAGGTCACCCGATCAAGCGCAGCAATTTTGAAATGCTGTGATAGAGAACTTCTATTAAGTGGCAATTCTCTGGATCAATTGGACATACGTGCACTGGATTGTTGTGCATACGTAAGAAATGGTAAAAGCAGTCGTATCTTCTATGTAAAAACTTAAGGGTGATATTACTGTCTAGTATTTCTGAGATCCTGAGTTCAACTCCTAATTACATTTTGGCAGATGAGCTATTGAGATTTGTTTGTATTGATCGGGGCTCTTAACAGTCTTTTATAAGTTTGCCAGCTTATCATGTATATTTCTCCTAAGGCGGCTTACAGATTGCACGTTAAAGGCTGCTGGGGTGTTTTTTGTTTTCAATTATTAATCAACATTTTTACTTTTATCAATGAATAATTCAAATATTTAGAATATAAAAAAGGCATTGGAACGGTGTAATTGACATGGAAAATGGGTATTGTTTTACCATTGCATGGTTGATCATAATATTAGTTTCTGTGTACCTTAATTTTTTTTAAAGTTTATTACGCGGAGAGGCATCTATTCACCACATCAGTTACACACGAACAACGGTTACAAATGCTCTTTCTTCTTTTCTCCCGCTTATACTAATGTATGTCCGTTGGGGCCATTATGGACACTAATGTCTATTGTTTGTTCTCCTGGTACAAGAATTGTTAAGCCCGATTGCTGTTGTTTCCCTTTCGTGGCGGCCTTTGTTTCCATTCTCTAAAACTTTTTAACCCTCTTTCTATTGTGGAGTTTTTAAGCCCTCTTTTCTTCTTTTCTCCCGTCCTGTGCCCCTCCCAACCTTTTGGGTTTCTTTTTTTTTCTAGCTGTGGAAAAGTGGTGGCGATTTGGGGATTGTGGTGGCGAATCGATTTATAGTTGGGTTCATGACTGAAGTTTGTTCACGAGATGCTTGAAATTCGAGAGGTTTTGCCTTCTTGGCCATGGTAATCTCAATGAATACTCACACACTGTTTGTTTTCATGCGAGTGGGTGTTGTCATTTCCGATACACAACTGGACAACTCGTTCTGTGTCCTTTCACCATTTTGTTTGAGAATGCTGAGAATTTTGCTGGGTTTTTTTTTAGCGGTTGTAAAAAATGAAATAGATTGTTCGAGTTAGGAAAAAATGGTTGCTCACATGGATTGTTTTCAATCTATTGTTGTTACGGTTGTCTGTTTACTGTGAATTGATTGTCGTATGCATTTATTGTGAGTACTAATCGCAAACGATCGATGTGGAGATGTTGGTGTTTGGTTATAGATGATTTAAAGAGGTGAAAGACGTTAGAATTATGTTGCTTAAGCATTGATTGTTTTAGTTTTCCCTTTACACCTGTGTATTGTTTATTTCTACTCATATGTTTCCACCTTTTGAACTATTCGATTTTTGAGTCATTTAGAATTTTTTCTAAATTTAGGTACCAATTGCAGGGGATAACAATACATATCATATTAGATGTTCTTTCAAATAATACTTGTCTTTTTTATAGACCATCTTAGGATCGATCCATCCGTGGTATGAATAGATTAAGAGCATGTGATGCTTGTCAATAGATTTAATTGTCAGATAATAATGCAGTGCTTTACATATGAGCGGCATCTCCAATTTTATGTATAGAAATAGCATAATTTTTTTCTCCCTAATTTTCTTATTTTCGTGTCATTGTTGTTTTATATTTTCTTTGTGTGCATGACAATTGGAAAATTGTTTCTTTCTATTACTTCCTATTTCATTATAAAATTGCTCCAAATGTAATCACTCTGTCATAAAATCTACATTTCATATATAATAGATGATTTATAAATCCTCCAATTCATAATTTATAATTAGGGTTTCTCAAGAGGAATGCACAAATCAGAGAGATCATGGCACAAGATGTCGAACAAATGGTGGGAAATGTCATACTGACAAGAAAGATAAAAATACAACTTTCATTAGAAGGGATGTGGAATACAGAGATCTCACAACAATTCTATTGTTGGTAAGGCATTGGCTTGTGAACAAACTCCAATCATGAACCTGACTATAAATCGATCTGCCACCACTTCCACTGCCAGAAAAAAAATAGAAACCCAAAAGACTGGAGGGGCACTGGGCAAGAGAAAAGAAGAAAAGAGGGCTTCACAAACAATATACATTAGTGTTCATAATGGCCCTAGCGAACATTAGTATAATGAATGAATGAATGAAGATTTTTAATGGCATCCACAAGACCATCAGTCGAAGGGACCACGAATCACAGCCCTAAACTAACTCCATAATATTTTCCATATTCGATCTCTTGTTGTGAATCTTGACAATCAAACTAGTAGTCTACTTGACCTTACCCTCCTCAAATAAACTGTATATGTTGTCAGCCTTCAGGGTGACCTCGTACTAAGCCCGAATGTCCTAATAAGTTGTGCACTCGAAGAGAAAGTGTCATTCAGTCTCAATCACACCTTTGTCGCAGAACCTACAAATCCTCTCCTTCGACTCCTATTTGGGTCTTTTCCATCTACCTGTCTCGCATTTGAGATTATGTGAGCTTGTTTTGATGAGCCACCAACACTCTAGGCTTGCCTTCAATAGCTGACCCTAGGTAGGCCTTATCCCCATGCTCATGGGAGGGATTGAACACATCTATATAATGTGTCTTTTTCTGACCCATGTTATTAGACCACATGGAAGTTTGAAATTTACCCATGAAAAACTTCTTTATTTCCACATTGGTATTTCGACAATCATGTAGCCTGATGCTCCACGTGCTCAACCACTTTATGTTTTGTTTCATCCAAGTCTTCTTGCTGCGAGCCAAATCTTCTTTCATTGCAATTTTGGGCCAACGTTTGTTATCCATATTTTCAAATTTCTTTAAATAACTTATTAATCGAGGTATCATTGTCTCCTCCAATGAGAAAATTCTGGCTTCCGCTAATAGAATTTCATAAGGCACTGAGGCTTTGACCTTGATAATTCTAGTGATTAAGTGCTTTTGAATCCTCTCTAACTATCTCCACCCACACTTTTTGATGTTGCCCACCAAACCTCACAGCCATAAAGAACAACCGGCATGAACAACAAACTAAAAAGATTTTTCTTGGTTTTCCAATCCCAAAACTCAGCATTATTACATCTATAATGAAGCAGATAGGACGCTTTCCATCCTCCATGTATCATTTTTTATGTACAATTCTCCCAGCTCAGCCTGTAATGGAAGTCAATCCCCAAATATTTGTATTCTTTCACAATCTCTAACAGGCTGCCTTCGAAAAGAAAATCAGTATGTTTCTCCTTTCTTTTCAAAGAAAAAATCATGATTTTTGTCTTGGTAATGTTCACCTACATCCCCACTTCCCGACAAAAGCATTCCAAATCCTCTAAATGTTTTCTTAATTCCTGATCCATTTTTTATATTAAGATAAGATCCTCAGCATATAAAAGAAGCTTCACCACATACCCTGCCAAATGGACCCCCTCACCATCAATTCTGTCTAACCAAGCTTCAAGTTTATCAATTTATAAACCAAACAAAGTGGGGGATAATGGACACCCTTGCTTCACACCAATGTCACTACCAAAGCACTCGGATATACCATCTCTAGTTCTGATTTTGGCTCTAACTCTCTCGTAAAGTCTATGCACTCTTATTCCATACACATCTGGAATGCCTAATTCTTCCATTATGTTCCATAGCTTGTCTCTAGGCATTGTATCAAAGGCTTTCTTGAAGTCCAAAAAACAACAATAAGCTTCTTCCCCCTGGTTGTCCCATATATTCTCTATCAAATGCCTAAGAGTGATGCAATGATCGATAGTAGAATGTCTAGGTCTAAAACCTACTTGCCATTTTGCTCTTTTTCATTCCCCTTCCGCCCAACTGCTAATTCTACATTCAACCATGCTCCCAAAAAATCTAAAAAGAGGGTTAACCATAATAGTGCGATAATTAGACAAATTATTAATGCCCCCACTCTTAAATAGAGGGATATCCACACTAGTAGTCCAGCCAACCAAAAAACCATCCTAAATGATCCAGTTAAAGACTCATTTTATTTGAGGGTCAAGGAGATCAACTCCCCACTTTAGAAATTCAGGTTGAAGCCCATTAATGTCACTTGCCTTACCAATTGTTAGCTTATTTATTCCTCGTTTGATATCCTCTACCATAAAAAGCTACAATGAAGTGTTCACAATATGAGGAGGTTCTTCTCATGAATTCGCTCATAAAGTGACTTTGCATATTCTAACCATTGAGCATCTGTAATACTATTTTCAGTTTGTTTTTTTCTCTGCTACAATTCTTTCCTAAAGTCTTTGGGATTGTGTTTTCTCAGAGATATTAACTCCCTCCGTCTTACATTTACATATTCCTCTTTTTTAGTTTGGATCAATTTTACATATTTCTTCTTGACTTCTATGCTCGTGTCTTTCCCTTTTATAGATCTCTTGGTTGCTTTCCACTCTACATCATACCACAGATTAGCCGGAAAAGTATTAGGTTCCCTCTTTCTAATGTGAGATCTTTTACATATCTTTAACACCTTGTGTATCATAGGAATCAACAAGTTGTTGTGCACATGCTCGAAATTATTATTGACCCTATCATCAGTCTTTTTGTTGTTGTCCATCTCCAGAAATTGTTGTTTAAGAGCAACATTGAATATGTCCCTATTTTCCTGATTTAAGAGTATTCTTCCATTGTTAACCACTTCCCTATGCCCATGAAGTTCATTTTTTTTATGTTGATTACTTGGAACCATGTCCAACTTAATATACAAAGGCATGTGATCAGACTTCATCTCTATAGGAGCTTCTCCAATATCAAACTCTATCACTGTAGCCTTAAGATTTTGAGGAAAAATCACGTAATCCACTACACTTTTCCCATTGTAGGTTTTGCAAGTGATATCCCCCGATGTAGGCCAGCCATTCGCGCTATTGTAAATAACCATGCCAAAGAGACTACACAACCCCAATAATTCTGCCCCAAAATGCAAAACACCCCCATCGCTTTCCTGAGAGGTTCTTTTCCAAGAATGATCACTGCTTTCTTTAAGCCATATAGGTTTCTTCTCTCCTTTTTCTCCCATTGCTCAATTGCAGTGATGGATTGTTGGTAGTCCTAGCATTGAAGTCCCCAACAAGCATGATTTCTCCCGAATTGTTGAAAACAAAGATATATTTTTTTAACAAAGCAAATGGGTCTTCATTGTCTAAGTTTCGCCTGTTGGAAATAATGGGAAATATTTACTAAGAGGGGAGGGGTGAATCAGTACCTCTAAAACTTTTAATTAACTAACCTTTAAGCTTAAGTAATCAAATTTTTGTTTTACTGATCATATATGTTGTTCCTTCTTTATGCATGTGATATCAATTCATAATCTTAATTGTATGTAGACATTCATAGAAACATTCATGAAAGCAATAACACATTTAGCACAAGATATGGTAACACAAAAAACCCCTGTTAGAAGGTAAAAACTGCGGTGGGGATGGCACCCACAAAAACTTCACTATCTGCAGATTGGAAAGGGTCGGTTAAGGCTTACAATTTGATCACTTCTGATGATCTACCCTATTAGGAGTATTATGTGAAGACTGGTTAAGGTCTACTCTATTAAGAGCTTTAGAAACACTGTTTAGTGTGCACTCGGTTAAGAGATTTATAATAGGATTGTTAAATCCACATTTCTTGAAAGGATTTCTTCTATTTGCTACACTTGTTAGAATGTAGACAAAAACACTCATTGACCTAAGTGTATGCAATCTACAATTTCTGATTATAGATCCATTAAAATCACATGTACAAAGTATCACCTAATGTGATTGATTAATACCTTTGTTGCTCGGTAGCCTTGATTGTTGGTTCTTGATAACCAAATTCATCTTTTGTTGTTGCGCTTCTTGAAATTCTCAATTTGATCCATAGATGTGCTCCTTGGCTACAATCATGCTCTCATACATCTCAAATGAATGATTACACATCTATTTATATAATAGATTTGACCTTTTTAGTTTCACTTATAACAAACTTAACTCTATGATCAAATGTTTACAACTTGACCTTGATCTCCTAGTTTGTATTTTTTTAATCAGTTAGACTGATTAAAACAATTACAATTATCTTTCTTGTCCCTCAAGAAATGGTTTTAAAACAAATCTAAACTATAAATATAATGCATAATTGTTTTATCTGTCGTGGAAGTCAGATCCACTTTTCTCGGGATATAACTTACTTTCGGTGTCTGATGCTCAGGTTGCTCTGAAATCAGTTTGTTTTTCTTTCAGTGTTCCTTTGTTGAACTGTCTGTTGGGTTCCCTTGCTCTGTCGGGTTCCTTTGTTTCTTCTCTTTCATTTTATAGTGTAACCTACTTGTCAGGTTCCTCTGTATCATCTCCGGGTTACACTTTTGGTTTACACTGTAAAACTTGGGTCGTCGGGTTTCTCTATACTTAGCACTTTCTGTCTGAACTGAAACCTATCTTTCAGTGTAGTGTAACCGATGGTTCAAACAACTATTTTCTCTTTGCATACTAATGAAAAAACTTATGTCACCAATCTCCCCCTTTGACATTAGTATCAAAAACTGATATGTGCAAAATACTAAAAAAATTTATAGTATGTACACCATGTATATTACTTAGTCATTTCATGACTCCCCCTATGCATATGCCGATATAGTATAGTATATGTGTATGTACACTTGTCTTTATACTATTTCTTCATTTTCACCTTGTCTTTTCCCTTTGTGCTATATGTATTGTACATATCATTCTCCCTTTTGTATTTTACATCATTTTCCCCTTTTTGCTATATATGCTTTGTACATTGCTTTGTACATATCATTTCCCCCTTTTTTGATAGTAAGGGAAAAGGTGTATAGCTATAATTTATCAAAAATATGAGAGTGAGAGGTCTTCATTTCCTCCATCATCTTCTCCCATTTCTCCTTTAGATGTTCAAGAGCCATATGCTCAAGTGTAATTCTGGCATGCATGTCATAGATGTTGTCTGCCAAATTTATATGTTGTTGCAGAAGTGTGAGGTTCGGTAAAAGTTGAGCTTGTAGCTCGGTTACCTCTTCTCTGAATTGTGATTCTTCTTCCCAAAGTTCTTTTCTTAACCTTTTGATTTCAATTATCTTCTCATAATGTAATTTGATTGCATTGCCATCTGTGGTTAGACTTTTAGCACTTGTATTTAGATCAGAATCGATCTTTGCAATCTTATCACTATTATCCTTAGTGAATTTCTCCAAAGTGCATAGCTTTTGAATTAAGGAAATAGATTCAATAATGATTGGATCTAATTCATTTGTTAGTTCCGAAAGCTTTACCTTATTTTTTTTCCCACTTCTTGGCTGATCTTTTCTGTCAATTTATATTGGAACTTTTGTTCTTCTCGTTCTTCAATAGCCTTTTCTGCATCCACATTTTGAGTTGTGATTGCTTCGGTGAGAACAACAAGTTGATCTAGAACAGGGGCATTGTGATCAACATCAATGTCAGGAACTATTTGATGTAAGATATCTCTTGTATTTTCTAGCACTAGAGAATCTTTGTGTTCTTTTCTAAGTTTTTCCTGCATTGCTTTCCTTTGACGTATCTCTCCATATTCTATAAGAGATTCATAGTCCAATATCATTGGATCACACTTTGGTATTTCAATTATTTCATCAAGTGTGACCTCCAACTTACTCTTCTTGGTTTTCTTCTTCTTCTTTTGTGATGCACCTGTATGCAAAACCATAGCAAATGTTTTTGCTTGGTCTGATGTGCTAGAGGAAGGATTCTATGGTGTTGTACTTTTTTCCTGTTGTTTGGGGTTTGCCTTTTGGTTGTCTGTGGACATCTCCTCATCAACCTCCGGTGTAACTTCAGCATCTCCTTTGGTGTTCTTAGGAGTGGTATCAATTGTCTTATCTTGTTCACCTTTCTCTTTTTGCACTTGATCTGTATCTTTCATTTGTGCATCTTTTTATGTTTGATCTCCATCTTTTGGTGTGTGATCTATATTTGTAACATTTTAATCTCCACCGGTGACTACTTGTTCATCTGTTTTGTCTTTCTTCTCATCATTACCCTTATCTTCGGGTATGCTTGCATCAGACTCGGGGGTCTTCTCCTTCTGTGAGATTATATTGATTGCTTGAATCAATAATGGTATATGGCGTGGTATGTTTACTTGTGCAACATCAAAAAATGTATCTTGATCCTTGGGTTGATCAGATGTAATAGTGATATCTTCATCTCCCTTTACCTCATTTGCAGGATTATCGGTGATGTCAATAACAATATTATCTGGCCATGTTTCATCAGCAACATCCATATCCTTGTTGGCTTCTTTTTCTAATTCTACTGTTGTGACATCATCTGTGTCATTTATAAGGACATGCTCTGGGCTAGGTTAGCCGAAGATTCATCATTGTGTGGCTTATTTGTGAGAGGTAATTCTCTCTCGAGGCTTGCTTCCTCAATAGGTCTATCGAGTATTTTACTCCAAATTTTGTTACTTGCCTTCTCTAGCTCGATAAGTTTGCCCTCTAGAACCTTGTAAGCTCTCAACTTGGGTGAGAACTCCTGTGCATATTTATCCATCATCTCCTTGATTTCTTCCATTTTGGATTCAGGAGGCATAAGAGAAACTAGGAATCTTTCCCTTATCTCCTTCTCATTCTTTAATGCATAAATCCATCTGGCAGATAATATTTCATGTAGTTATTTTGGCATTTTGTCATCAAATTATACGGGTACATATTTGAAGTTGATCATTTTTTTCATGAGTGCCTCCTCAATCTTGTTCTGATCTTCGGGCTCTAGTGTTAGACATTTTCTAACTTTGGTGTCGGTTAAGCCACCTCTTTTTGCAATTGACTCACATACCTCATCAATATTTTTAGGAATCTTACTCTTTTCTATTTAGACAGATTCATCCTACTGAGTATCTTTGATATCTTCCTTGGTTAGGATTAATTTCCTTCTCCTCTTTGGTGCTTTGGTCTATTTGGTTTGAGGTTTTCTTTTGTAGGTCCTCACTTGACCTTTCTTAACAGATGGTGAGTCTGCCTTTACTATTTGGCTCCTTGTCCTCTGAGCAGCTATTTTCCTTGCCTTCTTCGGGGGTAGGGGTGCATCAGACTCTGTCAACTCTGAGTCACTCACCTTGTCTGCTTCACCAATGGGTGACTGACCCTCGATTTCCTCTATCTTTTCAGTTTCTTCCTCATTGACCGATAGCTTCTTTTCCAAGGTCTTTACCATTTTGTCTTTCTTCCTATTAATCTTCTTCACAACTAAGCCTGATTTGATTCTTTCCTTGGATTTTTCAAAGGTTCCAAACCTTGGTTGTGATTTATCCAATGGTTCATTCAACAATGCTTTAATAGCGTTTGTTTCTTGATCTATGTTGACTTCATAGTCAAGTGGAGCTAACCATGCTATCATCGGTACAATTGGTTCGATTATGGTGGTATCGGTGTCCACCAAGAAACAAATATCAGTCTTGTATTTCTCTACGAGTTGTTCTAGTATCCTCATTCTCTTTTGCATTCTCTCTTTGAATCCAGAGAAATACTCATCCATTACTAATTCAAAATTGTCTCCAAGTGACTTGATGAATTCACTTATTTGAACTGTCATTGGTCAGGTAGTGTCCCATTTCACATTACCGATAGATGGGAAGGTTTCTTGGAAGTATAAAAATATACACTTTATCAGAGATCCAAATTTATATGAGTTGGTCTTTGCAGACCTGGTCGTCCTCATGTTTTCATCTAATTATCTGAGTAGTAGTTCTGAAATATCCAACTGCAATCCCTTTTTGACAATTTTATGTGTTGTATCCACTGCATCGGATGCAATAATGTTCATCCTGCTAGCCTAAAAGAATTTTTATCCTAAGACACATGCTCCAAATTTCAGTTCATCATTGGTGATGGTGGATACCTTTAGTCCTCTTCCATCCCATGCAACTCCTATGTTCTTCTCAATGTCAACTCAAGGAGGGTGTTTTAGTGCTTTGGGTTTCTTGGCTATGGGATAACTCATAACAACATGTATAACATCCCTAGTTATTATTTTAGGCTCATCTAGCCACAACTTTCAATCACACAGTCGACTTAGCACTAACTGAATCCATTCGGTTTTGAACTCCTTCGAGAACCATAGGGCATTTGTGAGCCCTTTTACCTCAATGTTCTTGTGCGCATCTTTTATGGTTCCATCATCATTGTAAAGCTTCTTGTAAGCCTACTCTACTTCAAGATCTCCATTTTCTGCGATCTTGCAGTGAATGTAGGATCTAACATCCTCGATCAACAAAACCCTAGGTGGAATTCTGGAGAATGCTCCTGAGTCGTCGGGTTACAAGGAAACCTCTGGAAAGATTTTATACTTAGGTTCCTCACATGTACTATTCTTTATCAGATTAACCTTACTCTCCTTAGCATTCTAAATTTTAGCGGTTCTTGATGTAGTTTCCATCATTTCTAAAATTAGGGCTTTTTCCCGTAAATGAAAGTAGAGTTCTTGGTTATCTCTGGTACTTACTTCAACCTCTGTAGTTGTTAGGAATCTGTTTGGAGTGCAGGGAGTCAAGTTGTAGGCGCTCTGCAATCGATTTACTTCAGGCTCAGGTTTCCCTCTATCTCTTCACTCTAGTCGCTTGGAGAAAAATGAAGCCCTTCTGTCATTTATTTATAGACTTTGCCCTAAGTCGAATCATTAAAGCTCAACCACTTCTCAGTGTGTGAAGACAAATTCGTCAGGTGATTCATAAATAACTTTCTCGGTGAGAACGTGATGCTTCGGGGAAGCTATCATCTTGTTACATTCACTGACAGATTTTGGTGTATGGTGAAGACAACATTCTCAACTCACATGATTACTGACAAATCTCAGTTTACACTAGCGACTTAGCCTTTATGTGTTAACCGAAGATTCTCGATAAGTATAGACAGCTTATCTTTGTATGTACAATCATTTCAGTATGTATTAATTGACGGGATTGTTTTCACATAATCATAACATGTAATACCATAGTGCATCTTTAATCATGTTGTTTTGGTATTTTAACTATGCATAATGGAACTGATACAAAATATAACTTGGTATAATGCAGTTTCATACTTACTTGTTCTGCTTAGGTGGGGATGGTGATGTCACCAGATCCATTTGATCAGGTGTCACCAATTGCATTTCTTGGTCCAACTTCTTTAGTGTTTGTAGCTTTCCTCCACATATTTTTTCTCATCTTCCTGATGTCTTCAATGGTGTTTCCATTGGAAAAGGTCCTGGTCTCTATCATTCAGTCTCTGCAATCTTTCTTCAGATGACCAACTTTATGAGAGTGTAGACATGTCATTCCAGGGTTAGTCTAGCTCCTAGACTTTCTTGTCCATTGTCTCATACATTTTTCAGCCATGTGACCAAATCTTCCACATGTTGTGCAGTTTGCCCACGTGTTGTAATCCCAAACATTTTGGTTACCGACTCTTTTCAGTTGTGTATCATCTTAAAATGGAAGAAATTCCATGTTAAGAGCATTTATCCCTCCTCAAGGGATGTATTTGACCTCCATTACATCATCCCCCTATTTCTGCATCACCCCCTTGATCTGCTTCTCCTTATACCACTTTTGGGACTGATTTCTGCATTCTGGGTTGCAGGACTCTGTTTCTGGGATGCAGGGACAGGGTCGACCTCAGCCCTGCCCTAAGACAGGGTTGGCCTCAGCCCTGTCCTAGGATAGGGCCATCCTCGACCCTGTCCCAGGGTCCCAAACCCAGAATCCCACAGTTTCCCGGTTGTCGGTCTTTGCAAAAAAGTTTCTTGCCACTCCTAGGTCGGCTGTTTCGGGCTTCGAATCGTGGATTCCTAAATTATATTTAATATAGGTCCTCTCCTAGGGGTAAAGGCTTAAATGATGATTTAATTATCCTATGTAGGCATCCTTAGAATATTGTGCCCTAATTTCATATAAAAGGGAGCCTTCTCCTCTCATTTTCTCTAAGAAACGATCATCAAGCGAACTAAGTCTTCCAAGTGCAAAAGGCTCTAATCAAGATTTTTCTCAAGCATCTATTGTTCTCAAGGTGTTCAAGTCTTCTTCTCAAGCATTCAAGTTCTCCATTGAAGATCAAGGATTCAAGATTTCAAGCCTTTGAAGGGATTAGGTGCAAACATTCAAGATTCATCATTCAAATCCTAGATCT
>MU218223.1:69130-84342 GCA_018584345.1 Thuja plicata | reverse complement strand
AAAGAAAACAATTTAATTCAAATAAAACAGAATTAAATCAAAGAAAGAAAACAGTTAAAGCAGGAAGAAAACAATTTATTTTATTCTTTTGAATAAAGCTTTCTATTCTAAACTGGCTTTTCTATCTTTTTTATTTCAAAGAGGAAAGTTTCTATTCTGATCATCTCAAAGTCTATAAAAGAACTCTCATTCCTCATTCAAAACCCCCGATTACCCCCTGAATTTGTGAAGAAAATATGCATTGTTAGAATATTGAATTATTGTCATAGCTTCATATAGAATAATATCATTTTTGCAATAGAATAGCTTCAATTTCTAGAATAATTGCATTGATCATCATGTCTTAGATTATCTCATATCTCTCATTTCTTAGCATAATATTGCATTGTATTGCATTAATCATGATAAATCCTTCATTCCTAGATTGGTCCATGGTTGTGAGACTCTCATTCTGAGAGAAATTTCAAAAACCCCGTCTGGATAGAAGGCAATAGGTCGAATCGTGCAGGAAGACAGGATGAATAATCTCATATTTATTTTTGTGTGTACCTGGTGAAGAAGGACTATGTTGAAGTGTATGGTGAATTAACAAGGCCAAATTTACCAGATACACCTTGCAAAACACAATACAAAGGATGAATACATATAGAGTTAGTAGCCTTTGAAGGAAGAATAAATTATTGCATAAATTGAGGAATTGATCTCAATCTGTTTTCTGAGATAGATGGAAAGAGAAACCTCAGAGGATTTTGTTATAGGTCAATTAAGTTTGGGAAGGAGTTTGTGGCACAAATGGTGCCTGAATGGCACGAGGCTTACATGGACTACAACATACTCAAGATCCTATTAAAAGATATCATCCACCACAAAACGAGGCCAAAACATAAACCTATCTCCAACGACATTAATCCTCCCAATGAAGGGATCAAAAGGGCCATGACTTTCAAGATGAGATAGCATCAAGGAAGAAGAAAACATAGCGGTAAATGGACACTGTTTTTCTTTTTCTTTTTTTTCTTTTTTCTTTTGAAATCTTACATTTTATATTTCTGGTCTAGAGATTTTATTTGTTTATTTGAAGGTGGAAAGCAAGGAGAAGATTGAAATGATGTTCTCAAGGACTGCAGAGCAAGTGACTGAATATGAAGTGATTTTCTTTAAGAGATTAGATGAGGAGCTTAGCAGAGTGAATAGATTTTACCGTGGCAGAGTAAAAGAGATTTTCAAGGAAGCGGTTGAGCTATATAAACAAATATCATCTCTGGTTGCCTTCAAATCTATCGTGCGCAGTAAACCTTGCCAAGATTTTGAGACCGGTGATATTTCCCGAAAAACACCTCAAAATCCTAAGAAATGTGTTGGTATGGATCTTATTTACTTAAATATTTATAGTAAATTATTTGAGTACAGGAGTTCTTAATGAATTTAGTTAGATGTGCTTCGATTATGGCAGATTCCTGCACTTGATCATTATAATATTTTCTTAAAATATTTGTTCTAATAATATCTCTTATCACACTTTACCATTCATCATCTAAAAATTGACAGTCTTAATATAAAAATGCCCCGACTTACAGTATGTCTGATCACACTTTGCAATTCTGCAAGTAATACATCACCAAAGTGGATAAACACCTGAAATAAGAACCGTAGAACCTGCTGGTCGTTGGGACGTTGACATCTGTAAAAATAAAACATCGCCAAATATGTGATACCAAAATGACAAATTCATGGAGTGGCCGGCTTAATTACCATCACCTTTTTCCAAGATCGGCTTAATTAACGCGGCATAAGACTATCAGAATGTCTGAAAATTCTGATGGGCATCTCCCCGGGAGTAATCCTATTGGCTTAAATATGGTGTAAGGCGGAGCATGGCAATGTCCGATACATTTTGGTGGCTATATTGATATAATCAGTTCCCATTATTAGAAGAAAAAAATCTTGTGCTATTAAAAAAGGTGGCCCAAAATATTGAATGTTGTTCATTGAAGGACAAAGTTTAATAACTCGGTACAATTTTCTCATTTGTGTCTCTTTAGATTAAGTTTCTATCAAGTGTACCTGGAAAATTACAAAGAAATTTTAGTTTCCCTAAAATAAATTAGTCTTCCTAAAAATATATAGGGAAATTAAAAAAATATTAGTATTCCTTAAAATATAAAGAATATAGAGAATTGTTATGAAATATTAAGATAAGATAAGATAAGATAAATTTATTAATGTCCAAAAAGAGACCAACAGGGGTCTAAGGGACTAGAAATTAAGAAATTATTTAAACATATTTAAGAGATATTAATCTTCCAAAAATATTAGAAAATTGTTTGGAAACATAATTAACAAGGCCCCAAAGCAAGCTAACTTCTTGCCAAAAAAGTTATTTGAACTTTGCAAATAAATTTGAAAATTAAAAATTTAGCTTAAAAAAATTTCAATTTACTTTTATTTTGCATGTTTTGATTAAGTAAAAATAGGTTTTGAAAGGACCCGAAACCTTATACAACAAAAAAACCGAAAGATAGAGCTTTGAGAGAGCCAAAATACTGCAGTCAAACAACACCAAACACACCAAAGGGAACAAGCATAAGCTCCCACAAAAAAGAAACTGAGACCAGAACAACAGTTAACGAAAAAAGGGCAACAAGATAATCATTTAGTCCCACCCTTATGTGACCTTAAACTCATATCAAAAGGAGGTTTGAGAGACTTTAATTTCTTTCCTTTGATAAATTTTCATCCTTCCTCCATCAACAACGTGTCATTCTGCCAAGACAAAGAATTAGTAGAGAAACCCTCAACCTGAGAGGCAGGGTTGTCCACCCGAGCAATCTCGGTAGGGACAGGGACCCTGGAGGAAACTGGGCACTAGAAACCATACCACCAGCATTCAAGACAACAGAAACAGAGACAACATCAGCCATCCAGGCAGGGACAACAACCGCATCGCCTGATAGAACAACAACAACATCATTCTGACCCAGACAGAAAAAGAAACATCCTCCGGGACAACATCCTTAACAGTGACATTAGAAGCATTAGTAGTAGGAATTTTATTTTGCATGTTATAAGGATGTAAACATAGTAAGTAGAAGAAGCTAATATCAATATTTAAAAACATTAATATTAGATTGTAGAAAATATTGTGGTTAAACTAATATTAAAATTAAACTATTTTTTAATTGTAATCTAATATTATGTCTATTTTTCAAATGCTATTTTTAAAATATTAAATTATATTTTAAAATAATAATTAAATTTGAAAATCTAAATTAAATATTTTAAAATAATTTATTTTAATAAAAAATAAAAAATTAATAATATATTTTAGAACTTACTTATTAATATAATTCAAAAATAAAATATTAATAAAAAATATTAAAACTTGAGAATTTCATAAATTTAATTAATTTTAAAAAATATATATTAAATTCCATAAAATCACTCATAATTTGTTGACACTAAATTTTTCCAAAAACCCCCCATTTTTCAAAGTGAATAAATGTTTAATATTGTCCAAAGACAGATTGGTGAATTAGTTTTCAGACAATCAACCAATCCTAAGTCACTATTTTTTGTTGTTAGAACATTTCTAATGTTTAAATATTTATTTATGAATTAAATAAATGATATAAATTACTTATCTCCATTTTGATTGGTTCAATTGATTTGGTCTTATAGGACCCCTTTTTTCAGAGCTTCAACAAATTTGCTATTCGAAAGTTTTTAAACATAGTTTGTAATATATAATTCATCTATCATTTAATTTATTTTTAAATTATTTTTAAATTTATGATATAATATATTTTTATGAGATACTATATTTAATATTTTATTGCTATAAACATGTTATTATTATATTTTATTATTTACAAATTTTAATTACAATATATTTGAATAATATTATAATATATAATTATTATATGTTCTAAAATATTTACTATATATATATATATATATATATATATATATATATATATATATATATATGTATGTATAATTATTACAATTTCTAATATATAATATATTATTCTATAATATATAATATAAAAGTAATATATCATTTAATTTTTACTCTATAATAATTTTATTTTAGTAAATAACTATTAATTAAAATATAATTAATATTAATAATTAAATTTACATATATATTTATAATTATAACTAATTAGAGATCTGCTCTGAGTTGTCAATTATGTCACCCGATCCACAGAAGTGCTCCGCTGGCATCATTGGAAAGCGCGCTGATCTGCTCCCATCCTCTTCATCTGTCAGGTGTGTTCCTTCCTTGTGTAATGGTTTAGTTATGTCATCTTCGCCTTCATCTCTTTGCTGCCTAGCAGAAAATGTACTTACCAACTCACCCTCACCATTAATGAAGACTCCTATAGAGTTTGACACCATTAATGCGACCGCTGGTATTAACCATGATGCACTTTTGGAGAAACCAAAATCATTCTTCGAAGCCGTCACCCATACCCCATTTTCCATTGACGCTAGTGCTAAATTTCAATTTGACTCTTCCAATGAAGCTAAGAAACCTGGTAACGATCCTGGGAATGCTTTCCAATCTTTTTATGTATCTCCAAACCCTGAAATGCTAATTGAAATCATGAAAGAAAAGAGTAGGTTAAAAAACTTGGCTATTTTCTTTTCAACTGTGGAAGTTGATAAATGTCCGCCTAGGAAATTCTTAGACGACTGGTTCCACAATTTTTGGAATCTTAAATTGGGCTATCATATCTCTTTCTATAGGCAAATTCAAAAGGGTTTATTTGTTATTTTTTTCAATAATCATGAATCGCAGGAAGCTATTCTTAAAAGACAATACTGGACTGTTGGAAACACTTTTTTTCGAGTCCTAGCATGGACTCCTAAGAAAATTCATGAAAAAGTTGTTGTCAATCAGGATTGCACCTATAGCTAGATGCAGAATCTAGGCATCCTGTTGAAACATGGAAACATTCTCTTAGGTGGATTAGAGAATGAATCTATGGATTCTAGGCCGGTTCCTGTTGAATTTGGGATATCACCTAATATTGAATTTTTTATGGTTTTGGGAAAAGGGAGAAGGAGAAATTGGAAAATGAGGAGAAACTAATTAAGAAAGGTGATACACCAAAGATGGATGCAGATTTATCAGAATTTTGCAAGACTGTACTTACAAAAACACAAACTACTAAGTTCTGCAAATGATTTTCCTTTCTCAACACCTAGGATGGTTTACAATTCCTTATTAGGGTTTGGCACCACTAATAGTAGGAATTTAACCAGCAAACAGATAACATATGTAGAAGGTTAATTCTTTAAACCTAGAAAAGGAATTTGTAGCAATTCACTAATCTGTGCTTAAAAAGAGATAAACACTTAAATGCATAAAACTTAAAAAGGATAGATGCAAGACTCAGAAAATATGTGTGAATGGTAAAGCCAACTTTATTGTCTCCAAAATCTGAAAAATGGTTACAAAATACAAATGAAATGGAAAAAGGAACAATGTGTTCACTTAATACCTCAAAATCCCAAAATTCTAAACCCTTTACAATGAATAATAAATTTGAATATATAGCCCCCAAGGCCTATTTCAAAAATGAGAATTCTCCCTAAAAAAGTACCTCTAAAGTAGGTAGATCCCCTTAAATTCAGGCCCAATTGATGCCTATAACATAGCTTTTAACAAGCCCTCCATGATCTCTCTAAAACTCTAAACCTAAGGCATAAATCATGCCTAAAATCTAGCTTTCAACTATGCTTGTATCCCCTAATGTTGATATATTTGATTTACATCATTAATAATATATATCAACATATATTACAAACATTACAATAAACTTCTGAATAATATCCCAAATATATAACCCCTAACTCCACAACATGAATGAAGACCCATAAAAACTAACCCCAAAATCTAAAAGGCCCTAATTCGACACTTAACTTCATGGTCAACATAACCATAAAATATCACACTGCCATAGCATGTGATGAAGCTATCATGGCATCCAAAGAGGGGTTGTCGTGCACTGTTGTTGACAGAGACTTCACTCATTTTGCATTGGAGACTTCAAAGTTTTATCAATTTGGATTTAGGCATTCTTGCACTTCATTCTATGTTATGAAGAGAACTTAGGGTTCTTTGTCGATGTTTCCACCATGTATGCATTTGGACTATTAGTCTTTGTTGTTTGCTGGAACCTTTCCTGAACTTATGAACCTGATCATGGAGCTGAGACTCTTCTCTATATTTGTCACCAATTTGAGAAAGGTAA
This sequence comes from Thuja plicata, assembly GCA_018584345.1. NCBI lineage: Eukaryota > Viridiplantae > Streptophyta > Pinopsida > Cupressales > Cupressaceae > Thuja > Thuja plicata. The sequence continues at coordinate 78,079 of MU218223.1, read as the reverse complement.
CTCGGCTTCTTGCTGCTTGCATATCATTTTTTTAATAATGCAGTTTTGAAAATGTGATTAATAGTGTTTATGCCTCTGATTTTAGGAAGCTCGGGCTTCTTGTTGTTTACTAGAATGTATCATCTTTTGTGGGTCTCTACATATACACTGGAACTTTGGCTCTCTTTGTTGTGATCTTGTGTGCATCTAAAACTCGGGCTCTTTCTATTAATTGGGTCTTCAAATGAAACCGGGGTCCATTATTTGTTTCACATGCAATGTATGCACGGCACCTCTTGCATGTATTATAGAGCTTGAGTTCTCCCCGTGGCTTGGGGTTTCTTTGAACTAGAAGTTTAGACACCATAATACATGGTGTTTTTCATGTATTCTTGTAAGAATTAGAACTCGGGCCTCTTGACTTGGAGTGAACTCGACCTCCACTATTTCTTCATCCTTCAATTTCTAATGATGTTCACATTCCATATAATATTGTGCCTCTTTGCATGTATTATTGAACTCAAACTTGGGCTTCACCTTTTGTTGAATGCGGGCATCTTCGACCCTTGAGCTAGTGACGTAAACCATGTGTATCTGGGTCACTACTATTTCTTGGCATTTTCTGAACTCAAGCTCTACTTGTAACCTAGGTCTTCTCTCCACCGCAAGCTTGGGCTTGGTCTAGAGTGTCGATGAAAGATATGGAGTTGTCTTACTTGGTCTTGAAGCTCGGCCTCTTCTAGAAAAATCTTCAAACTCGTCCCAAACTCGTGGTTCCTAAAGGAACTTAAGCTTCAAACTTGGGCTCCACCAAATCTGTGAGTTTAAAAGATAAGTTATTTTCTTCATCTTTTCACTTTGATTGTTGTCTACATCTTTTAGAACATCTTTGTCTTCCTGTTTCTTCTAATTTCACTGTCAATATTGTCACTTCCATAGCTTGGTTGTAGATGTATACTTGACTTTGTAAATCTGTAAATAAAATCAGCAGTTTAATGGAAAAAACATAATAAAAATAGCATTTCTTAAGGTACCCACATGGATTTTATACATAACTACAGTCTTTTGAGTTTGTAAATGTTTAAAGAATCTGTAGCTATCTTAAAACACATGCATGTTGTCTGAAAATTTATGAACTCGGGTTCCATTGCAATTAGGCTTCCACTAATGTTCACTCCTCATCACCGTTTATACTTGGCTTCTATTGCATTGACATTGTATGGATTTTGCACAAATTCAATGTTCAACATACTGATATTTTGTTTAGTTTATATGTAAATCTAACCTTAAAATACATGTACTCTAGTCTTCAGTTCAGTTTTTCTCTTACTAATAGCAGCCACTTTTTGAAACTATGATGCTCTGTATATGTTCCTTTAGTTTGTGACTGTTGAATATAATTCATCTTCTTTATATTAGATCTTGGAGCTTTGATCACTTCATTGTTATGTTGTAAGCCACATGCTTAATATTCAAACACTGTAATTTTGAAATATACTTTGGTTACACTATTACTCTGTTTATTTGCTTGATTCCTGTAGCATTCATTATGGTTAAAATGAACTACAATCAATTTGATGTAGCAATTTCTTCTTGAAAGATAGTATGACTGTTACAACTTGGCCTTGTATACATGGCTGCAAGCTTCAAGTGTATCATTTAAAGTGCTTTGACACCGAATGCATGATTACATATCATTTGATAACTCTGTTGTAGATCAATAATCTAGATGTAACAATACTTATAGCACATATTTTCACTTTTAGTAACGAAACTGTTTATGGGGTTCAAGCACGGGCTCATGACTGCCATAAAAAGATTTCTATGTTCTTGTACTTGATCTTTAGCATCTTTTCATCATATTGAACTATCACCCATGGGGTTTGAGCAGTGGCTCGTGACTCCCATGGGTCAAATTCATGAAATAAAGCTCATTCCAAACATATACCTTTCTTGCATACACTGTAATGATTGTGTGTTCTAGTTAGTCTTCAATCTGCACATGAAGCAAACAGCATTAGTATCCAAAATGATCTCCTTTTCTTTCTTTCTCCTTCTGCACTTCTTGATAACATCATTTATAATTGATGGTACTCATTTAACCTGCAAGTCGGCTTCTTTGTTTTCTGTCACATCTTTTATTTAGGAACACTCTGCATTGTTTCATTTCACATGTATCTCTTATAACAGCATTTTTATTACTCTGTTGTGTCTTTTTTTCTCTCCTACATATCATACTTTAGAATTTGTGGATATCTCTCATTTGCACACAATCAATTTTGAATCCCCATGTTAGGTTGATGGATTCAATCAGTAAATCTATGCCTGTATGTAAATTTCATGTGGGATGACATTTATGTATGAATGTGGGTTTGTTGGTTGGATTTATTAACTTAACATGTGGATGCCCTTCTTTCCTAAACAACAATCCCTTCCTACTGCATGATAACAACTATATGCAGTAAAAGGTTTCATAAAATTATGTCCCTTTGATACTTTATTTTAGATATTGCAGATGTATAACTTTTTATTGCTTTGATGTTTACATAGTTGATATGCAGTTCTGAAAGTGTGATAATAGTAGTATGTTGTTTGTGTTTCATGCATTTCTTAGATCCAATTGGATTTAACACCATTTTTTCTCTTATGATGCAGGTAAAAAACAAAAGAAATAGGATAAGATAAGGCAGAAATCACGAGGATCTGAGTGACATCATTTCTCAACTCCAACATGCAGAAGACCAGCTTGACAACAACCATATGATAAGGCAATGCATGGGACCCCTACTCCATACTACTAGCATGCTTCCTTTTTACTTTTAGTACTGTATATTTTCTCAGTATTCTCCACTGAAAGATGTAACCTATAAAGAAATACTTTCTTATTGCATTCATTTTGAATGTTCAATGTAATGATCCAATTTTTTGAATTTGAAAGTTTAAATCAGATCAATACTTAGAGAACAACATAAGTGTTAATCCTGAATGCAATAATAAGATATTTTTCTTCAATATCTGAATAAAGTTTGAAAGGGTGTACCTTTATGCAAGTCTTTTTTCCTGTTTATAGTTGCTAGGCTGCATGTATACTTTCTCCTTTGAGTCTGAACAATTTTGGAAATTTAAAGTAGCAACTATGAAATTCATAATCTAATGTAAGATATCAAATAATTTATCAGTTTAGTGCAATTAAAATGATAACAGAAGTCTTGGCCCTTTCGGCCCCAAGGTGGATTTTAGTTAAGCAGATCCCACCCTTCTTATGGTATTTTTTGCCTCAACTCATGGAACTGATTGGGAAATTCATCCGCATGGATGAAACAGTCAGGCTTGTACCTCACATGGATGTGCAGATTTTAATTTCCCTTAACCCTAGAAGATAAATCCCAAAAGATATCAGGATTAACATTGTGAATGATAATTATGCCTTCCCTATTAAAGTTGTAGGAGGTTTAAATGCTTTCTTTCTTTGTAGAAAAGAGGGTCATCTTAGAATAGATTTCCCTATTCTCAAAATAAATCCTTCTCTGAATAAACATATAGATCCTCTTGCTTTAAAAAGCAAAAACAAACCTAATATTGAACCCTCACCGAGCCAACCTCCGCCATTGAATGAACCCACCACCACTTCTCCCATTTTCACTGCCTTCCCTGCTGCTACCTCTCTCTCTCAACCTCCTTCCATTGAACCACAATTTTCTCTTGTCTATAATGTTGATAGCACTGATGGTTTTCAAGCCATCACTAAAAGGAGGAAAAAAAGAATAATGGGCTTGGTGGTTCTTCCTCTGTTCAAACCCCTTTTCCTATTCAGCCTCCCGTCAGCCTTACAAATGTTGTCGCTCACACTCTTTCACCTCATTATGACTCACCGTCTTCTGAACCAAAAATATTGGACCCGCCTAATGATGACTCTACTACCCCTTTCCACCACCCTAAGGTTTTTAAATAAATCACTGATGATTTTATGGTTGAGGTCATCCCAGCTGATGGTTCTTGCAGCCCTATGACTATAGAAACCCCCAGCCCATTCTTGATTCTTTACCTAATCTCTCCTACCCTTTTGAATGATGATCTTGATGTTAAGAATGGACTTTCCTCTTCCAAAAAGAGAGGAAGGCCTTTGGGATCCAAGAACAAAAATCCCTCTGCTAAAAAATACGGAGGAAACTCCTTTGCTATTATGATTCCTATTGAAGAGGTCGTGGTTATTAGTGACTCTTCCACCACTGAGGTTTCCTCATGAATTGCATCTCATGGAACATCAAAGGTCTTGAATCCCCAGATAGGAAATTCATTATCAAATGGTTTATGGAGATGATTAAAAACATTGACATTTTGATGCTGCAAGAAATAAAAACCACCAGATTCAATCTTGAATCCAATCTTAATTTTCTTTGGAAAGATGCTATTAAATTGTTTAGTAATCACCCACAAGGTCATGGAGGAGTGGCTATTTGAATTAATCCTAAATGGGAAATGTATATCACTGTTATGGGAATCTATCCATGTAATAGAGCCCTATGGCTTACTCTTAATTTTAATAATATGGAATTTGGCATTTGTTCCATATATGCTTCTAATGACCACAGAGAAAGATCGTAGCTCTGGGCCTGGTTAGCTTCCCTCCCCAACATACCATGGTTTTTTGGTGCAGACTTTAATATGGTTGAAAACTAGGAGGACAAAGTTGGTGGCCTTCCATTTGGTTGGAGAGACTCTGAAAAGTCTGAATGGGATAGGTTGAAGCAGGACAAACGGCTCTTCAACCCCCTATCTGGTAACAAGGATACCAATCCCGGTTTATGGTATACTTTGTGCAACTTCTGGCATGGTTATTCAAGAATCTATTCCAGACTTGACCACTTTTATGTTGAAAAAACTTCTTCTCAGTTTTGCCTAATAAATTTCACAATGTTGTTTTGGTCACCCCCACCTCCCTTTGTGACGACCATCCAATCTCTGTCTCAGTTAAATTTAATAATTCCCCTGCCCCCACTCAAGCCTCCAACCCTAAATTTTGTCTTAACACTAGCCTTCTTGGTGATGAGGACATCCTTGTGTCTATCAACCTCATTAGGTTGATTAACAAAAATCAATATCCTTCCTTTTCTCATTCCGACCGTTGGAATTTGAACATTGTTGCGTGGCAGCACTTATTGAAAACTCTTGGTCAAAAAAAGCTGAAGACTTCAGGTTCTCTGAGAAGTTTCTTAATGATAAACTCTTAGAAGCTGAAAATGATATCCAAGCCAGTCCCTCAGATGACTCTCTTATCCCTGTGGTGGCTAGTGACAGAGAGGCCCTTAGGAATAATCAACAAGTTAATATCAAAGGAGCCAAAATTAGATCCCAGGCCCACTGATTACAAGCTGGAGATACGGGGTCTAAGTTCTTCTTCAATCTCATTAAAAAAAAAACACTCTAATGAGACTATTAATAGGATTATTGTGGATAATCAAGAAATCTATGATATCAAAAGCATTAAACAAGCCTTTGCCGAGTATTAAAAAACCCTTTTCACTTCTGAGGACTCTGAGGAAGCCAACTTCCTCATAAACCGTCGCAGAACCTTAATCCCTAAAAGGATCTCCACCATGGATGAAATTAAGAATGCTATTAATAAACTTAAAAATGACAAAACTCCTGGTCCTAATGGGCTTCATGTTGAGTTCTACAAGGCCAAAAACAAATGGATTTGCAAAGACCTCCATGATATCTACAATGAGGCCTTAACCACGGGTACTTTAGGCAGACCCATCAATAGTGGCATCATCAAAATTATTCCTAATGATGTTGATAAGGCCCTGCTCAAAAATTGGAGACCTATTGCTCTTTTAAATGTCTCTTATAAGATCTTTGCCAAAATTTTATCCATTAGAGTTGAGAATATTTTACCCAAGTTTGTTTTCTCTACCCAAACTGGTTTCATAAAAGGTAGATACATTCTCATAAATTTAATCACCATCTAGGAAGCCCTAAACTGGGCTCAGCACTCCCAACTGAACTTTGTTATGTTTCTTTTGGACTTTGAGAAGGCCTATGACAAAGTGGAGTGGAGTTTCATCTCCATGATGTTGGAAGCTTTTGGTTTTCCTCTCTTCTTCTGTAATGCAGTCAAATTCCTTCTTAAGGATGCTCATGCTCAGGTTGACATCAATGGATCCCTTTTTGAATCTTTTCCCCTTGGTCATTCCATCAGACAAGGTTTTCCTTTGGCTCCGTCCCTCTTTGCTATTGTTGTAGATGCCATGTACTACATTCTTAGAGACAACTCCATATCTCCCTCGTTTAAGGGTATTTCCCTTCCTGGTAATTCTGACCTTATTAACTGCCGATTTTTAGATGACACTACCATCTTCCATGAGTCTTCTGAATAAAATTTTTTTTGAAAACATGCAAGATAAACTTAAGATATTCTGCACTATCTCTGGGGCCTCTTGTTAGAATATGTAATCTTTCCTTGGTGATATATATTATAAACCAAGGTAGTTTAGTTTATTTATTATGTAAGTAGGAGATTCCTATAGAATCCCTACATGTACACATGTCCTCTTGTCCATGTGTGAGGACATAATATTTATTTGTATTTTCTTTTTTTCCTAGATTCCTCCTTAAGAGGAAACAGTACAAGTGGCACACACATTATGAATGTGGCTCACATGCACATGAGAGTTACACTTCAACTCCTTCTTCCATCTCTACTTAAGAGATGTTTCTCCTCATTTCTCAGTTAGTTGATGCACTAGTAGCATTACTTCATCACTTCAAGTGACTCATTTTGTATGAGCTTGGCTCTCATTCTCTCTCTCTCACATTCTTGGCAATTTGCCCATTCATATTTATTCACGGGGGTTTTTTCACGCTTTTCCCCCTTCCAAAATCTTGTCTCCTTGTTATTTTTTCTTTGGTGAATGCTCCTCATTTTGTGCTAATTCATGGTAAATCTCCTATCTCCTGCTCATTGAATTAAACATTTCCTGTTTCTCTCTGTATTTCTGTTATTATTTTAACATGGTATCAGAGCAGGTTGTTTAATCTTCTATTGAGTTTTTTCAGGTGAAGGAACTACCATATCTTGGAGCACTCCAATATCGGAGACTCTTGAGAGAGTGTTGAAAAAATTTGAAATTTTTTTTGGAGTTTGGCTGGTTTACCGCCAAACCTGATTTATCTTTTGGATACTTAGCTACAATTTTTTTGAGATTTCAATGTATATCTAATCCATTTTTTGTGCAGGTTCTAAGTAAATATTTTTTCAAAAAAAAGTTGCAAGCTTCAAGATTTAAAGTTAGCCTATTCTTTATTTCAGATTTAAATTTACTATAATCTGTTTCTAACGTTTCTTGCAGGATTTGAAATTATTGTTCATTCCTCTCATAGTGCTCATATTGCTCATTTCTAACATTTTTTTTTGCAGTTTGTATTGCTCTATATCTCTCTTGTGGATAGATTTCATCTTTATATCTCTGCATGTTTCTCAGCACTTGCCTATTATTCTTGGCTCACATTCCATTGGCCTTGTGTTGGGCTTTCTTTGTCGACTGAATGCTGGAAAGACTCTTGGTGATTTAAAGTAGTCCATCTCTATTTTCAGTGCTCTGTATTATTCATAGCAGCATTTATCTTTGTGTCAGTTTTCTTTAATCTAAGTGTTGTTTATCGATCTCTATTTTGCAGGAATATAATATCTCTGTTAACTAGTTTTGTCTCAATTCATATATATTTATTTCTATTATTCTATCTTTGCATTCTCCCAGCAACAGTCTTACCCCCTTCTCCCTTTGCTTTCTCCCACACTTGTCCCTCTCCAGCAGCATGTCACCTGCTGCTCCCTCTCCCCACGCAGAGCATCTCCTTCTTACCTCCCCTCTCCCCATCCTTTCTTAGCCTCCCTCCCCTGCGTAGCTTTGTATCTTTCCCTCCCTTGCTGCCTCCTTGTATCTTTCCCTCTCACTGTTGCTCACGCAGCAGTCCTCTCTCCCTCCTCCTTCTAAGCTTGCGCAGCCTTCCTAGCTGCTGCGCAGCCTCTCTCCTTGTCTTCTTGTTGTGCCCACGCAGCTCCCTCTCTCCTTCTCATAGCTTAGCTTTTTTATTTGGTCTTTTAAACTTTTATACTTCTCTGAATAGCGCTGGGAGTTTAGCTATATACGTTTCATGCTAAATAGCACTGGGAGTCTAGCGGCATTCTTTGACTTTGCATGTGCCCTCTTCTGCTTCAACCTCCTATTTCAATTTGTATAGATCTGGTTACTCAAGCTAAATGTATAACAATAGAACTCCACGTATAGCAACAACAAAACTCCACAACAGAACTCCATCGATATATGTCATCTCCTTGGATAACGGTATAACAGCAGAACTTCACATATCAGGTGCTGCTTTAAGAGTCTGAAGAAGGAGTTGAAAGTCTGCAGCTAAAGTTTAATAAGCATAAGGGTTAATTTTAGGAACCAGTAATCTTACACTTCAACTCCTTCACATATCAGCCCGAGGTTTTAAGAGCAGGGTAACAGTTTATTTATACAGATTTTTGCTATTCTGAGTTCTTGTTTTTTCAATCATTTGCTCTCGCTAGCCTATGAAAGTGATAGTTTTTTTATTTTGAACTGTGTGGAGTAGAGAGCAGAGGGTTGTTCAAGTCTGGCCTTCTTCACAGTCTGGTGGTTGTATTCCAATAGTTATTTTAAGATTCTAACCGTTTCCTTCTCATTATCATTACATCTATCATTTTAATGTTGCAGGTTTACGTAGGTTATTATCATATCTTTGCAGATTCTCTTATCATTTTTATCTTAATTTGTCCTATTTTCATAACCGTTTATTTGCAGTCTCTCTTATGACTCTCTGCAGGCATATATTCTTTCTGATTTATATTCATTTAATTCTCTTTATTTAGTATATTCATCCTTTCTAGTTTGAACGTTTCCTTATTAGGTTTGACTCATTTAATCTATTTACTTTATTAGT
>MU218223.1:43595-67076 GCA_018584345.1 Thuja plicata | reverse complement strand
GTTGATGCACTAGTAGCATTACTTTGTCACTTCAAGTGACTCATTTTGTATGAGCTTGGCTCTCATTCTCTCTCTCTCACATTCTTGGCAATTTTCCCATTCATATTTATTCACGGGGGTTTTTTCACGCTTTTCCCCCTTCCAAAATCTTGTCTCCTTGTTATTTTTTCTTTGGTGAATGCTACTCATTTTGTGCTAATTCATGGTAAATCTCCTATCTCCTGCTCATTGAATTAAACATTTCCTATTTCTCTCTATATTTCTATTATTATTTTAACACCTCTCTATCCCATTCTATATCCATATGTCTCGGGTGGGATGAACAGCCGCTAGCCTGGTTTAATAAATTTAACTATCAGTGGAGGTTCCTCACAAAATAGTTAGGTATCTGGGCATACCCTTCTCTGTTGAACCTTCACTCAAAGAAATGTGGCTTTGTGTTAAGGAAAAGATTACCAAAAATTTGAATAAAGGGCACAATAGGTCTCTATCGTTTCATGGTAGAATTCAAGTCTGTCAAAAAAAAATTTCTTACAACATTTATTACTCTTCAACTTGGATGTTCAGCAATTACCAAATCTTAGAAATTCAAAAGGCCATAAGTAATTACCTATGGTAGGATGGAAAAGGAAACAAAAAGCTCCATGCGGTTAAATGGGATTGGTATCATATGGACAAACTCCTTGGGGGCCTAGGACTGAAAGATATTAAAACTATTAAAAGTATGGGGATAACCCTAGCTCCCAAATGGATCTTTCACTCCTTAGTTGGGGATGGTCCTTGGAAAGTTCTTGTTAGGAATAATATTGAAAGGGGCTTCCCAATGAATGCTAAGTCCTAGAAAAATTTACCTCTTCGTGACTTGATCTTCGGGTCCTTTCCTGTTGGGGTCCAAGGCTTGGTTGTCTTCAAATCCATTTGGAAATCCTAGAGCAAGGTCAGAAATTATGTGACTGATAAGTCTTTCAATGATGATAATCTACTATTTGGTGAAAAGTCCATTTGGTGGAACATGGAATCTTCTGGTAAACCCCTTGCCCTTTCCCAAGGATGTTCTACCAAGTATTGGCATAAGATGGGCATCTCTCAATTCATTGATCTGTTTGAGCATGAAAATCTTCTTAGTTGGGATGAATTAAGGCACAAATTTAACATCCCTCTATCTCAGAAAAGAACTTACAGTCTGATCTCTAATGCTTGTAGGGATCTTCCCACCTGTTGTCATATTGACTCTGATATAATTTTAAAGGCAAAATGGCCTGATGGAGCCATTACAACCAAGATCAAAGCCAAAAACATTTATGGTATTATTGGGTATAATGACTCCATCATGGGCCATATCAATAAAGTTTGGTACTCTAATCTTGACATCCCTGCCTGGAAGAAGCACTTTGGGAGGTTATGGAAAAGCCCCATTGACCCTAAAATCAAATGTTTTAAATGGATCTTGACTCTTGATAGAATCCCTATCAGAAAGGACTTCACTACGACCCAATACTGTAATATTTGTAAGCTTCCAAAGACATTTTTTTTTATTGCAGCTTTACCAAAGAAATTTGGCTCATGTTTGGTTTTACTCTTCCTAGAGACATTAATGTTTTCAAAATCATTACTGGTCAAATTAATGGTGTTAAAAAGGATATTAACTTGTTTTAGGATATTCTTTATTCTAATATTCATTGGCAGATTTGGAAGTGCAGGAATGAGGAAAGGTTTGAAAACACGCTCAGGGTTCTTACTGAGTCTTTCAAAATTCTCAATTTTTAAAAAAGTTTATTACAGGTGCAAATTACTATGAGGGTTGAAAAAGAAAAATTCAAAATACTACTGAAACATGGATATGCCACCTTCTTTGCCTATGAGCTCAAAGATGGACAGGCTTGGAGGAACCATATGGACAATTTACACTTTTTTGAGCGAACCATCAAACAGCTCAACAAGGAGCTGAAGAAAAAAAACAAGTTTGCTTCGGACAACATGATCTTCTTGCTCCACCAATAGAAGAAAAAGAAAAACAACATTTGGATGGAGGGCACAATGCCATGGATTGCATGGGTGGATGTTTTTGACAATCTTCTCTACTAGATTTCTATTTTGTTTCTATGTTACCATTGTTGTCAATCAGGATTGCACATATAGATGAATAAAAAATCTAGCCATCCTGTTGAAACATGAAAACATTCTCTTAGGTGGATTAGAGAATGAATCTCCGGATTCTAGGTCGGTTCCTATTGAATTTGGGATATCACCTAATATTGATTTTTTTATGGTTTTGGGAAAATGGAGGAGAACTTGAAAAATGAAGAGAAACTAATTAAGAAAGGTGATACACCAAAGATGGATGCAAATTTATCAGAATTTTGCAAGACTGTACTTACAAAAAATCAAACTACTAACTTCTGCAATGATTTTCCTTTCTCAGCACCTAGGATGGTTTACAATTCCTTATTAGGGTTTGGTACCACTAATAGTAGGAATTCAACCAGCAAACAAATAACTTCTGTAGAAGGTTAATTCTTTAAACCTAGAGTAGGAATTTGTAGCAATTCACTAATCTATGCTTAAAAAGGGATAAACACTTAAATGCAGAAAACTTAAAAAGGATAGATGCAAGACTCAGAAAATATGTGTGAATAGTAAAGCTAGCTTTATTATCTCCAAAATCTGCAAAATGGTTACAAAATACAAAGGAAATGGGCAAATGAACAATGTGTTCACTTAATACCTCAAAATCCCAAAATTCTAAACCCTTTACAATGAATAAGAAATTCAAATATATAGCCCCCAAGGCATATTTCAAAAATGAGAATTCACCCTAAAAAAGTGCCTCTAAAGTAGGTAGATCCCCTAAAATTTGAGCCCAATTGAAGCCTATAACATAGCTTTTAACAAGCCCTCCATGATCTCTCTAAAAACCTAAACCTAAGGCATAAATCATGCCTAAAATCTAGCTTTCAACTATGCTTGTATCCCCTAATGTTGATATATTTGATTTACATCATTAATAATATATATCAACATATATTACAAACATTACAATAATCTTCTAAAGAATATCCCAAATATATAACCCCTAACTCCACAACATGAATGAAGACCCATCAAAACTAACCCCAAAATCTAAAAGGCCCTAATTTGACACTTAACTTCATGGTCAACATAACCATAAAATATCACACTGCCATAGCATGTGATGAAGCTGTCGTGGCATGCAAAGAGGGGTTTCCGTGCACTGTTGTTGATAGAGACTTCACTCATTTTGCATTGGGGACTTCAAAGTTTTATCAATTTGGATTTAGGCATTCTTGCACTTCATTCTGTGTTATGAAGAAAACTTAGGGTTCTTTGTCCCTGTTGCCGCAATGTATGCATTTGGACTGTTAGTCTTTGTTGTTTGCTGGAACCTTTCCTAAACTTATGAACTTGATCATGGAGCTAAGACTCTTCTCTGTAGTTTTCGCCAAGTTGAGAAAGGTAACTCAACCTCTTGTTGCCTGCATATCATTTTTTTTAATACTGTAGTTTTGAAAATGTGAATAACAGTGTTTATGCCTCTGATTTTAGGAAGCTCGAGCTTCTTATTGTTTACTGGAGTGTATCATCTTTTGTGGGTCTCTACATATACACTGGAACTTGGGCTCTCTTTGTTGTGATCTTGTGTGCATCTAAAACTCAGGATCTTGTTGTTAATTGGGTCTTCAAATGAAACTCAGGGTCCATTGTTTGTTTTGCATGCAATGTATGCATGGTGCCTCTTACATGTATTATAGAACTTGAGTTCTCCTCATGGCTCGGAGTTTATTTGAACTAGAAGTTTAGACACCATAATACATGGCATTTTGCATGTATTCTTGCAATAATCAGAACTCGGGCCTCTTGACTTGGAGTAAACTTGACCTCCACTGTTTCTTCATCCTTCAATTTCTAATGATGTTCACATGCCATATAATATGCCACCTCTCTCCATGTATTATGGAACTCAAACTTGGGCTTCACCTTTTGTTGAATGTAGGCATCTTCGACCCTTGAGCTAGTGATGTAAACTGTGTGTATCTAGGTCACTGTTATTTCTTGGCATTTTCTGAACTTGAGCTCTACTTGTAACCTAGGTCTTCTCTCCACTGTAAGCTTGGCCTTGGTCTGGAGTGTGGCTGAAAGATATGGAGTTGTCTTACTTTGTCTTGAAGCTCGGCCTCTTCCAGCCACATCTTTAGACTCACCCCAAACTCATGGTGCCTAAAGGAACTTAAGCTTCAAACTCGGGCTCCACCAAGTCTGCGAGTTTAAAAGATAAGTTATTTTCTTCATCTTTTCACTTTGATTGGTGTCTGCATCCTTTAGAACATCTTTGTCTTCCTGTTTCTTCTTTTTTCACTATCAATATTGTCACTTCCATAGCTTGGTTGTAGATGTATACTTGACTTTGTAAATATGTAAATAAAACCATCAGTTTAATGGAAAAAACATTATAAAAATAGCATTTCCTAAGGTACCCACATGGATTTTATACATAACTACAGTCTTTTGAGTTTGTAAATGTTTAAAGAATCTATAGCTATCTTAAAACATATGCATGTTGTCTAAAAATATATGAACTCGAGTTCCTTTGCAGTTCGGCTTCCACTAATGTTCACTCCTCATCACTGTTTATACTTGGCTTCTATTGCATTAACATTGCATGGATTTTGCATAGATTCAATGTTCAACATATTGATATTCTGTTTAGTTTATATTCAAATCTGACCGTAACATACATGTACTCCAGTCTTGAATTCAGTTTTTATCTTACTAATAGTAGCCACTTTTTGAAACTATGATGCTCTGTATATGTTCCTTCAGTTTGTGACTATTGAATATAATTCAGCTTCTTTATATTAGATCTTGGAGCTTTGATCACTTCACTATTATGTTGTAACCCACATGCTTAAGATTCAAACATTGTAATTTTGAAATATACTTTGGCTACACTGTTACTCTATTTATTTGCTTGGTTCCTATAGCATTCATTGTGGTTAAAATGAACTACAATCAATTTGATGTAGCAATTTCTTCTTAAAGGATAGTATTACTGTTACAACATGGCCTTGTATACTTGGCTGCAAAGCTTCAAGTGTATCATTTAAAGTGCTTTGACAGTGAATGCATGATTACATATCATTTGATAACTCTATTGTAGATCAATAATCCAGATGTAACAAGACTTATAGCACATATTTTCACTTTCAGCAATGAAATTTTTTATGGGGTTTGAGCACAGGCTCGTGACTCCCATAAACAAATTTCTATGTTCTTGTACTTGATCTTTAGAATCTTTTTAGCATATTGAACTATCACCCATGGGGTTTGAGCACGACATCGTGACTCCCATGGGTCAAATTCATGACATAAAGCTCATTCTAAACATATACCTTTCCTACATACACTGTAATGATTGTATGTTCTAGTTAGTCTTCAATCTGCACATGAACAAAATAGTATTAATATTCAAAATTATCTCCTTTTCTATCTTCCTCCTTCTGCACTTCTTGATAACAACATTTATAATTGATGGTACTCATTTAACCTGCAAGTCTGCTTCTTTGTTTACTGTCACATCTTTTATTTAGGAACACTCTGCATTGTTTCATTTCACATGTATCTCTTATAATAGCATTGTTATTACAATGATGTGTCTTCTTTTCTCTCCTACATATCATACTTTGAAATTTGTGGATATCTCTCATTTGCACACAATCAATTCTAAATCCCCCATGTTAGGTTGATGGATTCAATCAGTAAATCTATGTTTGTATGTAAATTTCATGTGGGATGACATTTATGTATGAATGTGGGTTTGCTGGTTTGATTTATTGACTTAACATGTGGATGCTTTGCTTTCCTAAACAACAATCCCTTCCTAATGCACGATAAAAACTATATGCAGTAAAAGGTTTCATAAAATTATGTCCCTTTGATACTTTATTTTAGATATTGTAGATGTATAACTTGTTATTGCATTGATGTTAACATATTTGATATGCAGTTCTGAAAGTGTGATAATAGTACTATGTTGTTTTTGTTCCATGCATTGCTTAGATCTAGTTGGATCTAACACCATTTTTGCTCTCATGATGCAGGTAAAAAATAAAATAACTAGGATGTGATAAGGTAGAAATCACGAGGATTCAGATGATATCATTGCTCAACCCCAACATGCAGAAAAGAAGTGTATGATGTGTATCTTCTTGATTTGACCATTGTGTGAAAAGAAGTACTAACTACAACTAACTGAAAGGAAACTAACTATGTGCAAAGCACTTATTCACACCAAACTAACCTCAAAAGCAACGCTTGAGGTTGATCCCATTAACTAGGATTGGAAATTATTCTCCCTCCATGTTTGAGAGATGAAAATAATTATGGGCCTTACATCCTGTAATCACAAATGGACCATCCCAAATGACATCAAATTTTGAATACTTACCAGTTCTTCTCTTCATCTCATCCCATTTCAAAACCAAATCACCTTCTTGAAAGACTCTTGCGACAAATTTTCTGTCAATTGTCCTCTTCATTTGAACATGATGTTCTTCCAACTTTTGAAAATATTCTTTCCTAATCTCTTCTACCTCTATTAATTTAGGCAACCTTACCTCCATGGGTTTTTGGTCTAGCAAGTTCAATTCCTTGATCAGGCTCAAACTTGGCAACTCTACTGAAATTGGAAATCTTGCCTCTCTTCCATAAACCAGCTTATAAGGTTAGTTACTTGTTGATCATTTTGGAGTGATTTTGTTAGCCCACAAGGGCTTCTTCAACTTGCTTCTCCAAACTCGCTGGTTGTCTTCAATAGTCTTCTTGATGATGCAAATCAAATTTTTATTTGTTGATTCAGCTTGTCCATTACCTTGTGGGTAATAATTGGACGAGGTACTAAGATAAACATTATTCTTTACTTCCCAATAAGTAATTCTGGTGCCTAAAAAGGCCAAAGCATTATAAGAAACAATGGTCTTAGGTTTTCCAAACCTTGCAATCAGATCTTCATAGAAATTCAGAACTGAAGTTTCATTTGCATCTTTCAATGCAACATCTTCAGTCCACTTAGTAAAATAATCTTTTGCAATCACTATATATCTTTTCCCTAAACTTGATGATGATTTTATGGGACCAATAAAATCTAAACCCCGTTTGACAAAAGGTTTCTCAACTTGAATTGGATTAAGAGGTAAAGCTGCTAACCTTTGCTTGTTTGAGAAAATAACACATTTCAAACACCTTCTTACCCAAATAAAGGCATCTTTATATATGTTTGGCCAAAAATGGCCAACCTTCATTATCTTCAATGTTGTAGTCCTTGCTGCAAAATGGCCAATTGTTGGTCCATCATGGAATTCTTCTAGGACCTTGTCAATTTGATCTCCACCGATGCATCTTAGCAATACACCATTATAATCCCTCCTATACAACACATTATTCAGCAAACAATAAGGAATTGATTGCAATCTAAAATACCTTCTTTTTTATCTATCCAAACCTTCAGGACATTGTCTTGTTCGCAAGAAATCAACCATCTCTTTTACCCAATCATTTTGCAAATCTGGGACAGCAACTTGATCATTGTCTTCTAAAGCCAGAATTGCTTCTGGATCCTCTTTTGGAGTTTTATCTCCATTTCTAGCAAGTTGTTCACACAAACCCTTACCTCTTACCAACTTGGTAACTTTAATTTCAGTATCATATTCCATTGCCTTTGTGATCTAGCCAGCTCTTTTGGTGTTGAAATCCTTATTCAACAAAAACTCCTTAACAGAAGGATGTGAAACCATTAAATTTATCTTATTGTTAGAAAGCATATGTCTAAATTTCTTCAGACTTCTAATCATATCAAGTATGTGCTTCTCAACAAATTAATAATGTAGTGCATAGTCCTTAAGTCCTTAACTGAAAAAGGCTATTGGTTGTTCACAACCTATGTCATTCTTCTGAACTAACATGGCAACAATGCTATCAACCTTCCCATATGCATACAAAATGAAATCCTTTGAAAAGTTAGGATTTAATAAGGTAGGGGCAGTAGCTAATGCTTCCTTAATCAATTCAAAACTAAGCTTGCCTTCTTTGGTCCATTTGAAAGAAATATTTTTCTTGAGCATGGCTGTTGATGGCATTAGTAATCCAGCAATATATGAAATGAATCTCCTAACAAAGTTGATTCTTCCTAAGAAACTTTGAAGGCCCTTTTTGTGAAGAGGAAGTGGTAAGGCAAGGATAGTACTTACTCTTTCAGGTTCAATAGTGACACCCTCCTTTGATACAATAAATCTCAGTAATTTGCCTTCATGGACAACAAATATACTCTTCTTGGGGTTTAAAGAGATACCATTTTCTCTGCATCTTTCAAAGATAATCCTTAAATGCTGAAAATGTTCTGATGCATTTTTTTAGAATACAGTTATATCATCCAAATAAACAAGTACAAACATGTACATCATATTTATGAAGGCCCTGTCCATAGCCTTCTGAAAGGTTGCACCTGTATTAGATAGACCAAATAGCATCTTTTGATAGGCCATAGTTCCCTATTTGGTTGTAAATGTTGTTTTAAACCTATCCTCCTCCTTCACCAAAATCTGGTTGTAACAGAGAAACCATCCAGCAATGAGAACTGTTCTGAACCTGAAACAACCTACAAGATTTGTTCCATGGAAGGTAAAGGATGTCTATCCTTCAATGAAGCTCTGTTCAAGTCACATAAATCAACACATAAATGGATTTCTCCATTATTTTTCCTAACAGGAATGAGATTAGATACCCATGAAGTATGCTTTATTGGAAAAATGATATTGCTCTCAATCAACTTATTTAACTCTTTAATCATGAGAGGCTCAAGTTTTGGATTTATTGGCCTTTGTTTCTGCCTAACTGGCTTGGCTCCTAATTCTAATTCAATTGTGTGTTGAAAAATACTAGGATCAAATCCTTTCAAATCTGAATAACTCCAAGTGATTATATCATGAAATTCAATGCATAAGTTGACAAAGGTTTGATGTTCCTCAAGTGTACATACCTTTCCAATTTTAAGCACTTTATCCTTTGCAACAACAATTTCCTCATAATGTTCTTCCTTTATCTCCAAGATGGATTTATCTTTTTTGAATTGATCATTAGTACCAAACATAGATTCTAAGGTCACAAGACCTTTGGACATTTTATTTATCCTTAATTGAATAATCTGGTCCTCATATTGTTCTTGCAATCTTTGTCAGTTTGGCTGTGCAAACTCAGCCTCTTCTCTCAAAAAGTTAACAATATGCTAGTCAGATTCAAAAACTTGCCAGCAATCAGCATTGTTAGGGATAGCAGGCCTAACAATTACTTTAACATAATTCAGCCCCTTACTATTGCTGATCTCTATTGGAATATCATACTGGGCTCCAATAGTAGCAAGCCTATCAGCATGTTTGTTCTGATTTCTAGGAATGGACTGCAAATTAAAGGCCTCAAAGCCTTCAATAAAATCCCATACAACATGCTTGTAATTATTTAATAAATCATTCTTAGTTGCATGAACATTCCTAATTTGATTCACAATTAATTCTGAATCACCATAAACTTGCAAACAGCTAACACCTCTTTTAATTTCCAACTTCTATCCATTTATGAGAGCTTCATATTCAGCAACATTGTTTGTACAACTAAAAGTGAATCTCAAAGAAGCATAATACCTTTTATTTTCTGGTGACACCATTATGCAACCTCCTCCTACACCCACTTTGTTGCGTGAACCATCAAAGAATAACTTCCAAATAGCATTAGATTGTTGTTCCAGATCTAAATCTGCATCCTTTTCCATGGCTAGAATAAAATCAAAAATCTCATGGATAACATAGTTACCCAAACTTTGTTCTTTGATTTTCTCATCTTAAATTCTTACATTGTCAGTTGCCCAATCATCTAACAGTATATCAAGAAACTTACTTACTTGTGTTTGAGCTTCAAAAACATCAGATATTTCCTCCTAGTCAAATGAAATAATTGTTGATTCATTTCCAGCACTAGCAACATATTGTTCAACACATAAATTTTTAATCGGCTCTGAGGGTATAGTAACCTTAGTACTGTACCTTGTGTGGAAAATCATGTGAGTCCAATCTGCTGATAGATAACCTCCTATTTTGGCAGTAAATTCTCTTCACAAGCATATAGAGAAGTTAGGAGGCGAATCTATAATGTACACATCCATAAGAACAAAAAAACTAGGGCAAGTATGTAGTGGTAAATCTAGATTCCTTATGACTCCCACAGTTGCCACTGCTTTCCCATCTAACTGGACTACTGTCCCATCTAACTGGACTACTCCCCTTCCAAGTGGTTCATACTTTAGGCCTAGCTAGTCAATAATTTTCTTAGGCATAACCGAGCTAGTGGCACCAGAATTGATCATGCAATTATGAACTAAGTGTTGCCCTATAATGATAGTGACATAAAATAGAGGAGGCTTGATTAACTTAGATGATTGTTGGGATGTACTTGTATTTGTAGCAACTAAAAACTTAGGGTTTTGTTGAGATAAAACTTCATTAGATAACGTGAGTGCTTGTAATGCCTCTTGTAACATGTCCCTTTGGTTTGGAAGAGCCAGAACATCCCACATGGACAAGGTAACATTTGTCTTCTTTAAATGATCTACAATATTGAAGTTTTGTGCACTAACCTTTTGGTGTTGTTTTAAAATAGCAAGCTCACTTGTTGTCTAAATAGACTGTTCTACTCCTTTCTGAGCTTGTGAATGTTGTTTTGTTTGTTGTTTTACTATAGAAGTAGGCTATTGTACTTTATCATTTGGTTGTTGATCATTTCTAGCCTTCACTTTTTACTTTTTTCCTGTTGATATAGGTCTCCATACTTGATTGGGGTCAAAAATTGCTACTAGTACAACATCATCCTCATTAAAATTGACTAAAGACAAATCAGGGTTACCTTGCATTTGTGATTGATCATACTGTACCTCTGATTGACTATTAGCTAGCTGTCCTTTCAGCACATCCTGCCTTCTAGCCTCAAGTGCATGAGGGAAATCCAACCAGAAATGCCCATCATTGCAAGTGTTGCACCTTTCTACCTCTTGTACATAATTAACTTGAGGAATTACTGTTAACTCCTTGGAGGTTCTTGGAGTTGCATAATTATATGCTTGAACAACTCTTTGATTATAATTTCTCTGTTGCCCTTAAGCTTGCCTTGGTTGATTTGAACTGGAAGCTTGGTTCAATGGCCTATTTTGTTGGTAAGAATCTTGCGGAGGCCTATTGTATTGGCCCTGCTGCCTCTTCAGGTTCATTATCTCATTGCCATAATTTTGCAAAGTCTTAAAAATGTTTTCATTTGTATATTTTAGCTTCATAGTATGCTCCTTTATCTCTCTAATAGGAGTTGAAGAGGCATGTTCTTCTGCTACAACCTGAATATTAAGTGCTGGCAATGGATGAAAAATATCAATTGGTGGTATTACAACTAGTACCACTGGTTGTATCTCTACACAATAAGGCATTGGAGGCCTTGCTGGTAATTTTCCAGCTTGTATCAAGTTGTTTTCTACTCTAACAGCAACATCATAAGTAACAGGTAAAGTATTACCTCCCATAGACTGTATCATAAGTGCAATATCAGGGTTAAATGCTTTCAAATAGAAAATAAATGCATAGTCATTAGATGGTCTAACAGATCTTGGAATTCTATCCCAAGTTTGTTGAAAATGAAAGTTGAAATCAAAAATATGTTCATTGATATCTCTCTTAATAGTAGTTAATTTCTCAACCAAAGGGAAATTATCTGATCTATATTCAAACTTACTGATCAAAATAGTACCTAACTCATCCCATGTAGCAATAGAGTTAATTGGAAAGCTTCTAAACCAGATTAATGCTTTACCTTTAAGCGATGCTGCTAATAATTTTAATGCTACATCATCGTAACCTGATGTAATCCACAAAGAGTAGCAATATCTTTAATATGCTCTATTGTTGAAGTATGATTCTCACCATTGAAATATGTCAAACCTTTCAGTGCTACTGATGGAATGACATGATGAGTAGAAATTTGTAATGGGCTACCAGCATTAAAGGACACAAATAGAAAATTTTGAGCCATATGTACTGGTGGTACTTGTTGTTGGACTATAGGTGGTACAGCAGATTTGTTAGATTGGGTTACCTTTCTCTGATATGTCTTCAATCCTGGGGTAGTAGTGCCACTTGTGGATGCTACGGCAGTGGACTGATTTTTTGTTGATTCTTAAAAAATGGGTAATTCTGATCTAGAATTGTCAATAACACTTAAATCTTCAGGAAAAACAAAATCTTCAATTATTACCATGTGGCTTTCAGAAATGGCAGCTTGATCTTCAAAGATAGGGTTATCAAATAATGAAAAATCAGATCCCCTGGGAAGAGAGGATGATTCTCCTACAGCTTGAGATGCTCTATTTCTCCTTGCTTATCTTCCGCGTCTTCTGCTAGGTTGTAACTCTTGATAAATGAATCCTTCACTGTTGGCTCTTATGGAAGTCCTTCTCATTAAAATAAGTCTGCAACTAGATCTATAGAAAAACCTCCAAACAGAGTCACCAGGTGTTTGGTAAAATACCTTCTTAAAGGTAGAAATATTGTTGTTCACACCAAAACAACAATAAGAAATCATATCTTGAAATAACTATGAAGCAAGTCAGGTCCCACCGGGCGTGCCAAAAATTGTTGTCAATAAAGATTGCGCCTATAGCTAGATGCATAATCTAGCCATCCTGTTGAAACATGGAAACATTCTCTTAGGTAGATTAGAGAATGAATCTCCAGATTCTAGGCCAGTTCCTGTTGAATTTGGGATATCACCTAATATTGAATTTTTTATGGTTTTGGGAAAAGGGAGAAGGAGAAAATGGAAAATGAAGAGAAACTAATTAAGAAAGGTGATACACCAAAGATGGATGCATATTTATCAGAGTTTTTCAAGACTGTACTTACAAAAATACAAACTACTAACTTCTAGAAATGATTTCCTTTCTCAACACCTAGGATGGTTTACAATTCCTTATTAGGGTTTGGTACCACTAATAGTAGGAATTCAACTAGCAAAAATATAACTTCTGCAGAAGGTTAATTCTTTAAACCTAGAATAGGAATTTGTAGCAATTCACTAGTTTGTGCTTAAAAGGGGATAAACACTTATATGCAAAAAACTTAAAAAGGATAGATGCAAGACTCAGAAAATATGTGTGAATGGTAAAGCCAGATTTATTATCTCCAAAATCTGCAAAATGGTTACAAAATACATATGAAATGGAAAAAGGAACAATGTTTTCACTTAATACCTCAAAATCCCCAAATTCAGAAGATTATGGATGATGTGTATCTTCTCGATTTGACCATTGTGTGAAAAGAAGTACTAACTACAACTAACTGAAAGGAAACTAACTATGTGCAAAGCACTTATTCCCACCAAACTAACCTCAAAAGCAATGCTTGAGGCTGATCCCATTAACTAGGATCGGCAATTATTCTCCCTCCATATTTGAGAGATGAAAAGAATTATGGGCTTTACATCTTGTAATCACAAATGGACCATCCCAAATGACATCAAATTTTGAATGCTTACCAGGTCTTCTCTTCATCTCATCCCATTTCAGAACCAAATCACATTCTTGAAAGACTCTTGCGACAACTTTTCTGTCAATTGTCCTCTTCATTTGAACATGTTGTTCTTCCAACTTTTGAAAATATTCTTTCCTAATCTCTTCTACCTCTATTAGTTCATCCAACCTTACCTCCATGGGTTTCTGGTCTAGCAAGTTCAATTCCTTGATCAGGCTCAAACTTGGAAACTCTACTGAAATTGGAAATCTTGCCTCTCTTCCATAAACCAACTTATAAGGTAAGTTACTTGTTGATCATTTTGGAGTGATTTTGTTAGCCCACAAGGGCTTCTTCAACTTGCTTCTCCAAACTCACTGGTTGTCTTCAATAGTCTTCTTGATAATGCGAATCAGATTTTTATTTGTTGATTCAGCTTGTCCATTACCTTGTGGGTAATAATTGGATGAGGTACTAAGATAAACATTATTCTTTACTTCCCAATCAGTAATTTTGGTGCCTAAAAAGGCAAAAGCATTATAAGAAACAATGGTCTTAGGTGCTCCAAACCTTGCAATCAGATCTTCATAGAAATTCAGAACTGAAGTTTCATTGGCATCTTTCAATGCAACATCTTCAGTCCACTTAGTAAAATAATCTTTTGCAATCACTATATATCTATGCCCTAAACTTGATGATGAGTTTATGGGACCAACAAAATCTAAACCCCATTTGAAAAAAGGTTTCTCAACTTGAATTGGATTAAGAGGTAAAGCTGCTAACCTTTGCTTGTTTGAGAAAATAGCACATTTCAAACACCTTCTTACCCAAATGAAGGAATATTTATATATGTTTGGCCAAAAATGGCCTGCCTTCATTATCTTCAATGTTGTAGTCCTTGCTACAAAATGGCCACTTGTTGGTCCATCATGGAATTCTTCTAGGACCTTGTCAATTTGATCTCCACTGATGCATCTCAGCAATACACCATTATAATCCCTCCTATACAACACATTATTCAGAAAACAATAAGGAATGGATTGAAATCTAAAATACCTTCTTTTTTATCTATCCAAACCTTCAGGACATTTTCCTGTTTGCAAGAAATCAACCATCTCTTTTACCCAATCATTTTGCAAATCTGGGACAGCAACTTGATCATTGTCTTCTAAAGCCAGAATTGCTTCTAGATCCTCTTTTGGAGTGTTATCTCCATTTCTAGAAAGTTGTTCACACAAATCCTTACCTCTTACCAACTTGGTAACTTTAATTTTAGTATCATATTCCATTGCCTTTGTGATCTAGCCAGCTCTTTTGGTGTTGAAATTCTTATTCAACAAAAACTCCTTAACAAAAGGATGTGAAACCATTAAATTTATCTTATTGTTAGAAAGCATATGTCTGAATTTCTTCAGACTTCTAATCATAGCAAGTATGTGCTTCTCAACAAATGAATAATGTAGTGCATAGTCCTTAATTCCTTAACTGAAAAAGGCTATTGGTTGTTCACAACCTATGTCATTCTTCTAAACTAACATGGCAGCAATGCTATCAACATTCCCATATGCATACAAAATGAAATCCTTTGAAAAGTTAGGATTTAATAAGGTAGGGGCAGTAGCTAATGCTTCCTTAATCAATTCAAAACTGAGCTTTCCTTCTTTAGTCCATTTAAAAGAAATATTTTTCTTGAGCATGGCTGTTAATGGCATTAGTAATCCAACAATATATGAAATGAATCTCCTAACAAAGTTGATTCTTCCTAAGAAACTTTGAAGGCCCTTTTTGTGAAGAGGAAGTGGTAAGGCAAGGATAGTACTTACTCTTTCAGGTTCAATAGTGACACCCTCCTTTGATACAATAAATCTCAGTAATTTGCCTTCATGGACAACAAATATACTCTTCTTGGGGTTTAAAGAGATACCATTTTCTCTGCATCTTTCAAAGATAATCCTTAAATGCTGAAAATGTTCTGATGCATTTTTTTAGAATACAGTTATATCATCCAAATAAACAAGTACAAACATGTACATCATATTTATGAAGGCCCTGTCCATAGCCTTCTGAAAGGTTGCACCTGTATTAGATAGACCAAATAGCATCTTTTGATAGGCCATAGTTCCCTATTTGGTTGTAAATGTTGTTTTAAACCTATCCTCCTCCTTCACCAAAATCTGGTTGTAACAGAGAAACCATCCAGCAATGAGAACTGTTCTGAACCTGAAACAACCTACAAGATTTGTTCCATGGAAGGTAAAGGATGTCTATCCTTCAATGAAGCTCTGTTCAAGTCACATAAATCAACACATAAATGGATTTCTCCATTATTTTTCCTAACAGGAATGAGATTAGATACCCATGAAGTATGCTTTATTGGAAAAATGATATTGCTCTCAATCAACTTATTTAACTCTTTAATCATGAGAGGCTCAAGTTTTGGATTTATTGGCCTTTGTTTCTGCCTAACTGGCTTGGCTCCTAATTCTAATTCAATTGTGTGTTGAAAAATACTAGGATCAAATCCTTTCAAATCTGAATAACTCCAAGTGATTATATCATGAAATTCAATGCATAAGTTGACAAAGGTTTGATGTTCCTCAAGTGTACATACCTTTCCAATTTTAAGCACTTTATCCTTTGCAACAACAATTTCCTCATAATGTTCTTCCTTTATCTCCAAGATGGATTTATCTTTTTTGAATTGATCATTAGTACCAAACATAGATTCTAAGGTCACAAGACCTTTGGACATTTTATTTGTCCTTAATTGAATAATCTAGTCCTTATATTGTTCCTGCAATCCTTGCCGGTTTGGCTGTGCAAACTCAGCCTCTTCTCTCAAAAAGTTAACAATATGCTGGTCAGATTCAAAAACTTGCCAGCAATCAGCATTGTTAGGGATAGCAGGCCTAACAATTACTTTAACATAATTCAGCCCCTTACTATTGTTGATCTCTGTTGGAATATCATACTTGGCTCCAATAGCAGCAAGCCTATCAGCATGTTTGTTCTAATTTCTAGGAATGGACTGCAAATTAAAGGCCTCAAAGCCTTCAATAAAATCCCATACAACATGCTTGTAATTCTTTAATAAATCATTCTTAGTTGCATGAACATTCCTAACTTGATTCACAATTGATTCTAAATCACCATAAACTTGCAAAGAGCTAACACCTCTTTTAATTTCCCTCTTCAATCCATTTATGAGGGCTTCGTATTCAGCAACATTGTTTATACCTAAGAAGATTATGGATGATGTGTATCTTCTTGATTTGACCATTGTGTGAAAAGAAGTACTAACTGCAACTAACTGAAAGGAAACTAACTATGTGCAAAGCACTTATTCACACCAAACTAACCTCAAAAGCAATGCTTGAACTAGGATGAGATAAGACAGAAATCACGAGGATCCAGATGACATCATTGCTCAACCCCAACATGCAGAAGACCAGCTTGATAACAACCATATGATAAGGCAATACATGGGACCCCTACTACATACTACTAGCATGCTTCCTTTTACTTTTAGTACTGTATATTTTCTCAGTATTCTCTACTGAAAGATGTAACCTATAAAGTAATACTTGCTTATTGCATTCATTTTGAATGTTCAATGTAATGATCCAATTTTTTGAATTTGAAAGTTTAAATCAGATCAATACTTAGAGAAGAACATAAGTGTTAATCGTAAATGCAATAATAAGATAATTGTCTTCACTATCTGAATAAATTTTGAAAGGGTGTACCTTTATGCAAGTCTTTTTTTCCTATTCATAGTTGCTAGGATGCATGTATACTTTCTCCTTTGCTTCTTGCATATCATTTTTTTTAATACTGCAATTTTGAAAATGTGAATAATAGTGTTTATGCCTCTGATTTTAGGAAGCTCGGGCTTCTTGTTGTTTACTGGAGTGTATCATCTTTTGTGGGTCTCTGCATATACACTAGAACAAGAGCTCTCTTTGTTGTGATCTTGTGTGCATCTGAATCTCAGGCTCTTGCAGTTAATTGGGTCTTAGGATGAAACTCAGGGTCCATTGTTTGTTTCACATGCATTAATGTATGCATGGTGCCTCTTGCATGTATTATAAAACTTGAGTTCTCCCTGCGGCTTGGGATTTCTTTGAACTAGAAGTTTAGACACCATAATACATGGCATTTTGCATGTATTCTTGCAAGAATTAGAACTTGGGCCTCTTTACTTGGAGTGAGCTCGACCTTCACTATTTCTTCATCCTTCAGTTTCTAATCATGTTCACATGCCATATAATATGGTGCCTCTCTGCATGTATTATGGAACTCTGACTTGGGCTTCACCTTTTGTTTAATGTGAGCATCTTCAACCCTTGAGCTAGTGATGTAAACCATGTGTATCTGGGTCACTGCTATTTCTTGGCATTTTTTAAACTCGAGCTCTACTTGTAACCCAGGTCTTCTCTCCACCACAAGCTTGAGATTAGTCTGGAGTGTGGCTAAAAGATATGGAGTTGTCTTACTTGGTCTTGAAGCTTGGCCTCTTCCATCCACATCTTCATACTCATCCCAAACTCATGGTGCCTAAAGGAACTTAAGCTTCAAACTCAGGCTCTACCAAATCTGCGAGTTTAAAAGATAAGTTATTTTCTTCATCTTTTCACTTTGATTGTTGTCTGCATCTTTTAGAACATCTTTGTCTTCCTTTTTCTTCTACTTTCACTATCAATATTTTCACTTCCATAGCTTGGTTGTAGATGTATACTTGACTTTGTAAATCTGTAAATAAAACCAGCAATTTAATGCCAAAAACATTATAAAAATAGCATTTCTTAAGGTACCCACATGGCTTTTATACATAACTACATTATTTTGAGTTTGTAAATGTTTAAAGAATCTATAGCTATCTTAAAACATATGCACGTTGTCTGGAAATATATGAACTCGGGTTCCTTTGCAGTTTGGCTTCCACTAATGTTCACTCATCATCATTGTTTATACTTGGCTTCTATTGCATTAACATTGCATGGATTTTGCACAGATTCAATGTTCAACATACTGATATTTTGTTTAGTTTATATGCAAATATGACCTTAAAATACATGTACTCCAGTCTTCAGTTTAGTTTTTCTGTTACTAATAGAAGCCACTTTTTGAAACTATGATGCTCTGTATATGTTCCTTTAGTTTGTGACTGTTGAATATAATTCAGCTTCTTTATATTAGATCTTGGAGCTTTGATCACTTCACTGTTATGTTGTAAGCCACATGCTTAAGATTCGAACACTGTAATTTTGAAATATACTTTGGTTACACTTTTACTCTATTTATTTGCTTGATTCCTGTAGCATTCATTGTGGTTAAAATGAACTACAATCAATTTGATCTAGAAATTTCTTCTTGAAAGACAGTATGACTATTACAACTTGGCCTTGTATACATGGTTGCAAGCTTTAAGTGTATCATTTAAAGTGCTTTGACAACGAATGCATGATTACATATCATTTGATAACTCTGTTGTAGATCAATAATCTAGATGTAACAAGACTTATAGCACATATTTTCACTTTCAGCAATGAAATATGTTTATGGGGTTTGAGCACGGGCTCATGACTCCCATAAATAGATTTCTATGTTCTTGTACTTGATCTTTAGCATCTTTTCAGCATATTGAACTATCACCCATGGGGTTCAAGCACGGGCTCGTGACTCCCATGGGTCAATTTCATGACATAAATCTCATTCCAAACATATACCTTTTCTGCATACACTGTAATGATTGTGTGTTCTAGTTAGTCTTCAATCTGCACATGAAGCAAATAGTATTAGTATTCAAAATGATCTCCTTTTCTGTCTTCCTCCTTCTGCACTTCTTGATAACAACATTTATAATTAATGGTACTCATTTTACCTGCAAGTATGCTTCTTTGTTTTTTTTCACATCTTTTATTTCGGAATACTCTGAATTGTTTCATTTCACATGTATTTCTTATAATAGCATTGTTATTACTCTGTTGTGTCTTCTTTTCTCTCCTGCATATCATACTTTGGAATTTGTGGATATCTCTCGTTTGTACACAATCAATTCTAAATCCCCATGTTAGGTTAATGGATTCAATCAGTAAATCTATGTCTGTATGTAAATGTCATGTGAGATGACATTTGTGTATGAATGTGAGTTTGTTGGTTGGATTTATTGACTTAACATGTGGATGCTCTGATTTCCTAAACAGAAATCCCTTCCTAATGCAGGATAACAACTATATGCAGTAAAAGGTTTCATAAAATTATGTCCCTTTGATACTTTATTTTAGATATTGCAGATGTATAACTTGTTATTACATTGATGTTTACATAGTTGATATGCAGTTCTAAAAGTGTGATAATAGTAGTATGTTGTTTGTGTTTCATGCATTGCTTAGATCCAGTTGGATCTAACACCATTTTTTCTCTCATGATGCAGGTAAAAAATAAAAGAACTAGGATGAGATAAGGAAGAAATCACGAGGATCCGGGTGACATCATTGCTCAACCCCAACATGCAAAAGACCAGCTTGACAACAACCATATGATAAGGCAATGCATGGGACCCCTACTCCATACTACTAGCATGCTTCCTTTTTACTTTCAATACTATATATTTTCTCAGTATTCTCCACTAAAAGATGTAACCTATAAAGGAATACTTGCTTATTGCATTCATTTTGAATGTTCAATGTAATGATCTAATTTTTTGAATTTGAAAGTTTAAATCAGATCAATACTTAGAGAACAACATAAGTGTTAATCCCGAATGCAATAATAAGATATTTGTCTTCAATATTTGAATAAATTTTTAAAGGATGTACCTTTATGCAAGTCTTTTTTCCTATTTATAGTTGCTAGGCTACACGTATACTTTCTCCTTTGATTCTGAACAATTTTGCAACTTTAAGGCAGCAACTATGAAATTCATAATCTAATGTAAGATATCCAACAATTTATCAATTTAGTGCAATTAAAATGATAACAACCATGAAACTTGTTTATTTTTTATACTCTCGGTTGAGGCACTGCCTCTTTGTTGTGTTCTTGATACTGTGAGCCTTATTTGGTAATTTTTTAATGATCTCCTTATTTTTAGTACAAAATTATAACTAATTACGACAAGTATAGGCCACTACGTGGCACTTGTTATTATTAGTTTTGGAGAATGGAGAGAATGAAATTTTGAAATGTTTCTCAATAGAAAAGTCAAAATCACTTTAATACACATTGTGTTTGTTCATTTTATTTTACAAATTGACAAATGCATTTCTGAATATTAGGTGCGCACAATGATAATAGATAGATATATAGTAAATTAATAAATATATAAAATAAGAATATAAAAATGTAAATATCAAGTTAGGTAATTGTAACATATGAAAATGTGACATAAAACAATGTGTAACATAAGAACATGTAACATTTGAAATAAGTGGGGGAAAGATAAGATATTCCTCTTCTATCCCAAGATGCACAAAGGAAAGATCCAAATTGATCAACCCAAAAAGGATCAATGCACAAATGAATCAATCATTTGGAAATGACAGCAAAGATGAAAATCTTAAATTCCCCGTTTTATGGAAAGGAATGAATGTGTGATAGATTTAGAATGATTAAGGATTTGAATTGAAATGGATAGGAGAAATGCACTAACCTTGAAATATTGCAAATCAAAGAATGTTGTTTTCTGAGGTCTATACTCTATTTCTAGAAAAAAGGAAGTATGATCTGGAAAGGAAACACAGAGACAAACAAAACCCAGAAATCATTTTCCGATCTGACACCGTCTTATGAAAAAGGTTGACCTTGACCCACAAATGTCAACCCTGACCCAATAATGTTGACCTTGACTTGCACAGGTCCGACAGAAAATTTGTTCGCACCGTCCAAAAGAAAGCCGAAAAGGGTATCTAGATATGGTCTCAAATCTACAATTTTGAACCTGTACCTACAAGAAAAAGAGGTTTGTTTGTTGGGGGGGGAGGGATTTGCCTTGGTCAAAACCCAATTTTGGAATTAACCTCAAATATTTAATTGAAATTGCAGAAGTAAACAAAGCAAATGCATAAATTCACCTTGCTTGTAAAAGTCCTTGTGGAGGATTTGAATCCTTGAATTCACAAGTATGCATACACCAAAATGTGGAATGTAGAATGTAGGATGTCTTCAATCTCTTTCTTGTAGATCTCCAACACCAAGTCTTGAATGGGTTCTCGATTTGGAAGAGGCTTAGAGGAAGGTGGATGGAGAGATCACCAAAAGGGCACTATGTAGCTTGAATCCTTCAATGGCCTCCAATGGATCTCCTTCGTGAAAATGGATGCTTGAATGGCTGAATACTTGCTTGAAATCTTGCTCCTTAGCTTGCTTGAAATTCACTTGATAATGCTTGATCTCAATTAGGAATGCTTGATGCTTGATTAGAAGACTTTTTTTGCACTTGGAAGACTTAGAGAAAATGAGAGGAGAAGGCTCCCTTTTATATGAAATTAGGGCACAATCTTCTAAGGAGGCCGACATAGGATAATTAAATCCCCATTAAAGCCTTTACCCCTAGGAGAGGACCTATATTAAATATAATTTAGGAATCGATGCTTCGGAGCCCGAAACAGCCGACCCGGAAGCGGGAAACAACTTTTGCAAAGACCGACATCCAGAAACTGGAAGACCCCAAAGTTTGAACCCTGGGTCAAGGTCAAGGTCAACCTTGACCTAGGTTAGGGTCAAGGTTGACCTTGACCTAGGTCAGGGTCAAGGTTTACCTTGACCTAGGTCAGGGTCAAGGTTGACCTTGACCTAGGTCAGGGTCGAGGTCGACATAGACCCAAAAGGTCGACCCTAACCCTGAGGTCAAAGATCTCAGATCTGCAGTCCAGGATGCAAAAATCAGGTTGGAAAGAAGTGGAAAGTGGGGAAGAACAGGGGGAAAGCCAGGTCTAGATCAGGAACCCATTCAAGGTAATTGATATGACCCCAAACCACTTACTTGGAAGGCTAAACCACCCTACCATGGAAGTGCTTCCATTTTTCGACTATACATTTAGCCCCCACTTTAGCAAGAGTATGGACCCAATGCAAACTCTTGGTAAAGGATAACATAGAGAAAGGACAATCTTATTGGAATCAAAAGGGATAAATAAATCCTCAAGACCGCAAGGGACTTAAGTCTTTATCAACCCTAAGATCATGATAAGAGAGACACCACTTTAAAGGGAAAGAGAGAGAGAGGAGTGGTTAGCTCACCCAGTAAGATGTGTCTATCTCATTGTGAACCACAAAAAGGATAGGATGGCCCATCAAGAAAGCATTTGATAGTCACCCCATAAAGTTGTGGACCTTTTGGCGGCTTTGTGCATGTATGTAGTGTGTCTTCTAACGGCTTTTATGAAGTACCTATGGATCCATATTCTTATATCACCATGGAATACATTTGTAAAATGCGTATCTCTTCAGGATTTAGCAAATTATGTGCGTTACCTTCTGAGGATTTAGCATATTGAATTGTAATTGAATGTGTATCTCTTCAGGATTTAGCAACTTATGTGTGTTACCCTCAGAAGATTTACCATGTTGAAAAACAAAATGTTAGAACAAAAATGCATAATATAAAATGAGGGAGGCCATGTATATGCCCCCTCCTTAATATGGAAAAGTACATACTATTTTGACATGTTAAGGAAAGAAAAGATCAAGGATAAAGCCTTCTTCAACATCAAGACAATATCCATAGACAACACCCTGTCCAAACCAAGAAGGTCACAACTCCTATGAGGCCATGGAAGGGATGAATGCAAAGAGATATCATGCAAGAAGTGAAAAAGTAACCCTTGTGAGGGATAGCATAGTATTCAGTTTCCAAGGTGAGAGATTTATC
>MU218223.1:0-14063 GCA_018584345.1 Thuja plicata | reverse complement strand
ACCCTGACCCTGAAGTCAAAAACATCAAATCTGCAATCTAGGATGCCAAAAACTAGATGGAAAGAAGTGGAATAAGAGGCAGAATAGGGGGAAAGCTAGGTCAAAGTCAAGCACCCATTCAAGGTGCTTGATATGACCCAAAACTACCTACTCAGAAGGCTAAACCATTCTACCATGGAAGTGCTTCCATTTTATGACTATACATTATTAATTATATTAAAATCACAAGATTTGATCACATACTAACTCATTCCTAAAAAGATACGCTAGTACATAAGTAGCTACTAATAAAGATAAATTACTAAATCATACCCTCACATGAACAATAATTCACCTCAATAATATACTAACAAAATTGAACATACCATGAAGACAATTAAAGCTACCATACTCAAAACCTCATTCTCAAAGAATGAAAAAGACAAGAAACCAACTACAAGATCCATAAAACCAACAAACTAAGAGGACACAGAAATACATCATCCACACAAGGGACTAACTCAGGAACTTCCCACCTAAAGGTAAAAGGATCAGAGGTAGAGTTCCTTCCTATGGAACCTGGTGATATCTTTGTAACAACAACAATGATTAAGGATTTTGAGGGATCGCTCAGACCTATGAAGCCAGGTGGAGACGATACTTGGTACCTGCACTCCTGCATCACCAAGAAGAGATACATGGATACATATGGATATACATACAAATCAGATATATGCAATCAGATGACCAGGATCGATACATCGTGTGGACCTCACTAAGTGAGTAACTACGACTTCATCCTGAGTCATGAAAACACATCAAACACATATTCATGAAACATAAAACATCATGATAATGGTTAGATTCAAATCCTTGGGTTAGATCTATAAAACATATAAAAATACATGGTTTTCTAATCTCATAAATATATAAATGATAACCATAAATGATCATATCAATCATCTGATAAACATATCATCATCCATAAAACATAAATGTAAATGTATAGTTCTAACCATCATAATAAAATGTCCAAATCAGAAAGTCCAAGTATCACCATAGGAGAGGGTATTACAACAACTGAGAGGGGGGTGAATCAGTTGTGATGTAGATTTTTAAACTTTATACTTTATAAATCAAATATGAAAATGTAAATGATAACACAGTAATAGACAACAACAAAACACAATATTTTTTGTCGAGGAAACCATGTTAAAGGTAAAACCCCAGTGGGAATTAACACCCACAAATAATGTAATAAGAGTATAGTATCTCTATTAAAAGATATTAGCCCTTTTAGGATCTTGTTACAACATTATAGTACACGGTCCCTGTTAGGAGACATACCCTATTAGGAGTCAAAGGAAATAGTAGGCTCACTGCCAAGGCACACTGCCCAAAGAAGGTTAAAGTCACCCTCAAGGATTTACAATCCGCACAAGTGTATAAAGAAAATACACAATCAAAGAACTGTCTGCCAGGAACTGTCTTTGCTTGATTAGTTCCAATGAAGTATCAACTCTTCTTGCATCCAACAGCCAACAAGCTTCACAGCTTTCACACATTCCTTCTCTTCTTTTCTCTATCACACTTCTCCACAAGAATATATCTTCCATATATACCCTTACACAATAGCTTATTAGGTCAGCCAATTAAGCTTTCCTAATACATAATTAACTAGGTTAGCCAATTAAGGATTTCCATATTACAAATAATTACATAGCCCCTTGCTAAGATACACATGGTATCTAAGACAAGTATACAACATTTAAAATTTATTACATATACTTTTAGATCCGCAATTCATGATCACAATTAATTCCACACGCTACATGTCTGAAGTCGACCAGGAAATAGGTCTTCTTCAGAGTACATGCCACAACTAACATCATCAGTCTTCAATCAATAATAGAACACAAATCTTTACTCTAAAATATGTTGATTGTCCATCAGTAAGCTTGCAAGTTCTAAAATATCTCCATCAGAAAGATATACCCGAAACATAGAGACCTGCTCTGTCCAGAATCACTGTTGCAGTCCAAAGAACTAGTCTTCACAAAATGAACTGTAAAATCCATAGAATTTAACATAAAGGAGTGACCTTAGGAGTAAGGTCAAGACACATCCTTCTACATAAATCCAACTTTGATCCTTTTGAATCATCCGTACAGTGTCTGTACACTCGTTCCAGTTAAGTAGTCAGTTTGTCTTCTTCATAGAAATATATGTTGACATCAGTGAAAAAACATGAATATCAATAGCATGATCAGTAACCAAAACTAATATCATCCAATAATATCCCCCTTTGGAATTGATGGCAACATATGGGAAAAACCATATGCATCAACCCAAAAGTACTCTCTCTCAATACAATCTTCTCAATATCCTCAACATAAATTTCCTAAAATAGTAGGAATTTTCTCATAGATTCCTTCCCCCTTTCGAAGAAATGGGAAATGGTGCCATAGTTCACCCGTAGTCTCTTGTAAGATGTAGATTTTTCAAATCTTCATTTCCAATCAGCTAGGTGCAAGATCACCTAAATGTACTCCAATATTTTCTGCGATCACTCCCCCTAAGGAGTGGATCCATACATCAAGTCCAAAGAATGATATGGATCTGAGATCCACTAGATTGATGCACATATGCATCATTTATTTTTCACTAGGAGGGGTCATCACCCTAAGCATGCCTCTGAGATATTCAAAAGCATCTTTTGGCAAAGGTTTGGTAAATATATCTTCTATCTGTTCCTTTGTGCTAATATACTCCAGTTTGATCTCTCTGTCTGCTACCTTCTCCCTTAAGAAATGATACTTGATGGAAATGTGTTTAGTCTTTGAATGCATTACAGGATTATTTGACATATTCACTGTGCTGGTGTTATCACAATAGATAACCACTAGTTCTTTGAAAATTATTCTGATGTCCTTCAACATTTGTATCATACAAACAACTTGTGTACAGTTTATTACAGCAGCAACATACTCTGACTCAGCAGTAGATTGAGAAATACAATTCTGCTTCTTGCTCATCCAAGAAACCAGCCTTTTTCCAAGGAAAAATTCTCCGCCACTTGTGCTCTTCATGTCATCTACATTACCTGCCCAATCAGCATCAGTAAAAGCCTGCAATGTAAAATCATCATATTTTTCATACCATAATCCATACTCTATTGTTCCTTTCAGATATCTGAAAATTCTTTTCATAGCAGCAAAGTGTGTGTCTTTAGAATCTGTCTAATATCTTGCCACAATTCCAACTGTATTGGTAATATATGGTCTAGTGTGTGTCAAATATTGTAGACCTCCAATCATTGACCTATACTTAGTCTGCCCAACACTTTGAGTCTCACCACTTTTAGTTTGTTTGTTCCCTGTTACCATGGGTGTACCAACAGTTTTACAATCTTCCATTCCAAACTTTTTCAACATTTCCTTAAGGTACTTGGTCTGAGATATAAATATGCCACTTTTACTCTGATTAATTTTCAAACCAAGAAAAAATTTCATCTCACCAATCATTGACATCTCAAACTCATTCTCCATTTCTTTAGAAAACTTCTTACTCATTTTATCATTGCCTCCAAAAATGATATCATCAACAAAAACTTCTATAATTAAGATTCCATATTCATCAGTTCTTAAATACAAATTATTGTCTGCATTACCTTTTCTAAAACCAATACAAAGTAGATGTTTATCCATTCTTGCATACCATGCCCTCGGTGCTTGTTTTAGTCCATACAGTGCCTTCTTCAGTCTGCAAACCATGTTTTCATCATTTTTCAAAGGAAAACCATCAGGTTTCTTAATGTACACTTCTTATTCTAGATCACCATTAAAGAATGTTGATTTCACATCCATCTGATACACTTTGAAGTCTTTATGTGCAGCATAAGCAAGGAATAGTCTCACGGCTTCCAGTCTAGCAATAGGGGCAAATGTTTCTTTGTAGTCTATGCCTTCTTGTTGTGAGTAGCCTTTACATACCAATCTAGCCTTGTTTCTTACCGATGTGCCTTCCTCATCCATTTTGTTTCTGAAAACCCACTTAGTGACAATCACATTCTTGTTCTTACGTCTTGGAACCAACTCCCAAGTATTTTTCTTCTTTATCTGTTCTAGTTCTTCTTCCATGGCTTTAGTCCAAGATTCATCTTTACATGCTTCATCAATAGTCTTGGGTTCATATTGAGAAATCAAACAGATCTCATCTCTAAATTTAGATCTAGTCATCATGCCTTTGCTTGCATCACCAATAATTTGATCTTTAGGGTGTTTTTTCTTTACATACATTGGAGTCTTTAATGTCTCAGTAGCTTATGCATGTTCTTCTTCTTCAATCTCATTATCGATCATCAAGGGTCCTTCAGGTTCAGTAGCAAATTCTCTTGATTCTGTAATCTTACCACAATCATACATTCTTTCCTGAATTTGAAATTTCTTATCTATCTTCACATTAGCGCTTTCAATTAGTTTCCTTAGTCTCAGATTGAAACATTTATATTCTTTACTTTTAGTGGAATAACCAAGAAAGATTCCTTCATCAATTCTAGCATCAAACTTTCCTATCTCATCGTTTCTTTTGATATAACATTTACTACCAAATATTCTAAAATATTTCACAGTTGGTGTATGATCAAACCATAATTCATAAGGAGTTTTATTTGTACCTTCTCTGATCTGAATTATGTTTAATGTGTACACAGTAGTGCCAACTACTTCTCTCCAATGAACATGTGATACATTTCCTTCCAGCAACATAGTCCTAGCAGCATCTATTATAGTTCTGTTTCTTTGCTCTGCTATCCCATTCTATTGTGGAGTTCTAAGAGCTGAAGTTTATCTATGTATTCCATTTTCTTCACAATATGTATTAAACAGATCTAATGTAAACTCTCCTCCTCTGTCTGATCTCAAACATTTCATCTTTAAACTAGATTCATTCTCAACTTTTGCTTTGAATATTTTGAATTTGTCAAATTCCTCAGATTTCTCTCTCAGGTATGTAACCCACATCATTCTAGAAAATTCATCAACAAAAATTATAAAATACCTTTCACCATAGTATGATCTTATTCTTGTAGGGCCACATAGATCTATATGCACTAGATCCAACTTCCCTTTTGTTGAATAGGCTTTTCTCTTGAAGGTGCTTCTAGTCTGTTTCCCCATAAAACATTCTCTACACATAGTGTTAGATGGATTAACAATTTTAGGTAGATCTCGTACTTCTTTTGTCATATTTTCCTTCACAATGTTGTCAAAATTAAGATGAAAAAATCTTATGTGCCATAACTAGCTGTCATCAACCTTTGCAATAAAACAAGAAGCTTCAGATGTTTTTAGTTCAAATACATTACCTCTGGATTTGGTACCATATGCTATCAAGTCTCCTATTTTTCTCTTGATAGTACACTTTCCATTTATGAAGTTTAGTTGATAACCCTTGTCCACTAGTTGTCCAACACTCAACAAATTGTGCTTTAGTCCATCAACAAGTAATACATTGTCAGTGTTAGTCTTTTCATCCAAAGAAATAGATCCAACTCCAATAATAAGCTTAGGAGTGTTGTCACCAAATCTAACAACACCACCATCATGTTTCTTCAAACTCACAAAATTATTTTTATCTCTAGTCATATGATGTGAATAACCACTATCTATGACCCATTCAGATTTCTTTTCAACTCAGGATACTAATGCTTTTTCCTCATGCATAGGTTCATCATCCTTAATAGAAATGAATCCAATTTCATCAAAGTTATCATCCTCGTCATCAGATATTCCTTCACTAGCATAATAACATTCCTTATCCTTTGAGAACTTAGACTTGAAAAACTTAGGTTTGTGCTTTGGAATTCTTATAGGACATCTAGATGCAAAATGACCGATCTTGTTACATGAAAAACATTTCAAAGGTAATTTTCCCTCAAACTTACCCTTACCTCTCTTTTCTCTTCTGGAAATTAGTGCAAAAATTTTATCTAGCTTTCTTTCTTCTTCTTGTATCTATTACCATTCATCAACATAGGCTCCAAGTTCTTCTTTTAGATCATTACTGCTTGTGCTTGCATTTCCAAATAAGGTCTTCTTGTTCTTGTGCACGATTGCCTTGAATGCTGACTCTACTTTAGGTAAAGTGTCTCCCAATTCTGTGGCATCAAATGTACTAGTTTACTAATCAACATCTCTCTGGTGAATTTCGGTGTCAAAGGTATGATCTCCTCTATAGCCTAAACCTTGGTTCTATATGCAGGTGTCAAAGATCTGAGAGTCTTTGCAATTACTTCTACCTCACTGTAAGCACCTTCAGAGTTCCTAATACCAATAACTACCTCCATAATTCTCTGTGCATATGCTTTGACATTCTCATCTTCTCTCATCTTCAATGATTCCATTTTTGTATTCTAGTTCTGTAACTTTGCTTGCTTTGTAAACTTGTCTCCAACATACAATGCCTCTAGTCTTGTCTAAATCTCATGTGCAGAGTCCAATTCCTTCACTTCAGTGAATTCTCCTTCTGATAGTGCACTAATCAAAGATTCCCTTGCAACCATATTGTGTGAGAATAGCTTCTTTTCATCTTCAGTGGCCATGTCCAACTCATCTTCAGTTGATACTACTACATTCTTCTTTGTGATCATCTAGTAGTCAATTCCTAGACATAGCAAATGTGTTCTCATCTTGTTCTCCCAACTGTCAAAGTTTTTAGGATCAAACTTTAGACTATCCTTCCTATAGTAAGTCATCTTTAGGATCACCTCAAGGTGTTAAACTTTCTCTCAGAGGACCAGTAGCTCTGATACCAATTGTTAGGAATAACAGTCCACAAGATAATTGAGAGGGGGGGTGAATCAGTTGTGATATAGATTTTTGAACTTTATACTTTAAAAACAAAATCTACAAATGTAAATGATAACACAGTAATAGACAACACCAAAACACAATATTTGTTGTCGAGGAAACCCTGTTAAAGGTAAAACCTAGGTGGGAATTAACACCCAGAAATAATGTACTAAGAGTATAGTATCCCTGTTAAAAGATATTAGCCCTGTTAGGAGATTGTTACAACATTACAGTACACAATCCCTATTAGGAGACAGACCCTGTTAGGATTCAAAGGAAATAGTAGGCTCACTACCAAGGTACACTTCCCAAAGAAGGTTAAAGCCACCCTCAAGGATTTACAATCCGCACAAGTGTATAAAGAAAATACACAATCAGAGAACTTTTTTCCAGCAACTGTCTTTGCTTGATTAGTTCCAATGAAGTACAAACTCTACTTGCATCCAGAAGTCAACAAGCTTTGTAGCTTTCACACATTCCTTCTCTTATTTTCTCTATCACACTTCTCCACAAGAATATATCTTCCATATATACCCTTACACAATAGCTTATTAGGTCATCCAATTAAGCTTTCCTAATACATAATTAATTAGGATAGCCAATTAAGGATTTCCATCATAAAAATAATTACATGGCCGCTTTCTAAGATACACATGGTATCTAAGACAAGTATACAACATTCAAAATTCATTACATATACTTTCGGATCCTCAATTCATGCTCACAATCAATTCCACACACTACATGTCTGAAGTCGTCTAGGAAATAGGTCTTCTTCAAAGTACACCCCATAGCTAACATCATCAGTCTTCAATCAATAATTGAACACAAGAAATTACTCTAACATATGTCAGTTTTCCATCAGTAAGCTTGCAAGTTCTAAAATATCTCCATCAGAAAGATATACCCGAAACACAGAGACCTGCTATGTCCAAAATCACAGTTGCAGTCCAGAGAACCAGTCTTCACCAAATGAACTGTAACATCCATAGAATGTAACATAAAGTCAAGCGACCTTAGGAGTAAGGTCAAGACACATCCTTCTGAATAAATCCAACTTTGATCCTTCTGAATCATATGTACATTGTCTGTACACTCGTTCATGTTAAGTAGTCAGTCTGTCTTCTTCATAGAAATATATGTTGACATCAGTGACAAAACATGAATATCAACAGCATGATCAGTAACCAAAACTGATATCATCCAACACTAATTATTATTAGATTCATTATTAGAGTTTGTAATGTGATGTAGGTATTAGGGTTACTATTATGATCATGCTTAGTAAGACAGTTAGTGTTATAATTAGAGTTAGCATTAATATAGTAGGTAGTGTGAGATTTAGGCATAGTGTTAGATTATTTAGTAAGGTTAATGGTATGGTATATAGTTTTATAACATTTATTAGGGTTATAGGTTAGAATTAGGGTTAGGATCAATGTGAGAATTAGGATTTGAAAAGGGATGTGATGAGAGATGACATACAAGAATTAGAGTTAGGATGAATATAGTACTTATTAGTATTAGAGTTATGATTAAAGTTGGTAATGTGATGTAGGTATTAGAGTTAAAATTATGATCATGCTTAGTAAGATAGTTAGGTTTATGATTAGAGTACATTAATATAATAGGTAGTGTGAGATTTAGGCATAGTGTTAGATTATTGGGTAAGGTTAAGGATTTGGTATAGTTTTATAACATTGATTAGGGTTAGGGTTATAATTAGGGTTAGTATCATTGCGAGAATCAAGGTTTCAAAAGGGATGTGATGAGAGGTGACATGCAAGGTTTAGAGTTAGGATCAACATCATGCTTATTGGTATTAGAGTTACAGTTAGATTTAGTAATGTGATGTAGGTATTACAGTTAGGATTACGATCATGCTTAGTAAGACTTAGGTTACAATTAGAGTTTTAGTTATCACTAATAATGGTTATCATGAAATATATCATGTAGAGTTACTTAATGTTGGTAATATGGTATGTTTAATTCAAGTTGACAATTTGCGTTAATGTTATTGAAATAATGGCTACACGTAGAATGACTATTATCATTTGTATTAAAATTATGCTTAGAATTAGGATATGGGCTTTATACATAATTTGCCTAACATATCAGTGAGATGTGTTTTGTAAATATTCATTCATATTTATTTGGCACAACCATTGAAGGCAGCAATTAGTATTAAATACAAAGTTCAACAAAACATGTTGCAAAATGTTGCAAGTATACTTGTAAACATCACTTGAATAGTAAAAATAATGTATTATTCTCTTGTTCATAAAACTTACATAGATGAAAGGGGAAATATAAGTCCCAATGTAACTATTTATTTGAAGTAGAAAGTGGAAAAACCCAAGAAAAGAATGTACTGTATAAAAAACATTTCTCTATAATGATGTAAGTACATCACATCTTCTTTAACAATTAAAATGGTATTGAGACCTTTATTTGAACAATGATCATCGTAGACTTCTTTCATCATGCATGGAAATGCATCTACTCTTGCAGATGTGTCACGCACAAATCTCGCAGCATCTTCCATCTGCATTATTTCTAGTTCTTCTACATATTCAATTGACAACGTTGCATTCTCCATAGCTTTGATTATATTTGTGTACAACTCTTTAATTATTTGTGTACACTTTCCATATTTAGTCTCAAAGAAATTATTTGAGGCCACCGAAGTAGTCAAATTTGTATCAATAATGTTTGACTCTCTGTCAGAGGCAGCCATAGTTGAAATGTATGCTGCAAACTTTTAAACAAATATCAATATATACAAATAATCATAATAAAATTATACTTAATTAGAGGGAAAGAAATTTGAAATCAATAATGTTTAGAATAAGATAACAACTAACTTAGTATGATGAAATGTGAGCAAAATCATTTTAACAACCATAACAAATAAAAAAAAAATTAAGTAACCATGTTATATTTTAATTTGGAAGTTTACATGTTATTTATATTAATGAAAGTATGGGTACCAAAACATGATATGATTATGATCATTCAAAGGCATGGAAGCAAAAGCGAACATAATTCCCAAATATCTTCTACTAATTTACTGCTTAAGAATAATTGAGCACAATTTTGACATATAGTAGGAGAATAATCAATAATGCATTTCTTAAGAGCAATTTGAAAATACAACATTATAGTACATCATTGATTTTCAAGAATCTGAGTATGATTTCTTCTACCTTTTTATTAGAAAGTTGTTTCCCACTTTTTCATTTTTTCATAACGGTCATATGTGAATAGTGGCATTATTATCAAGCCTTCTAGAGATTTTACACGAGATGCTGCCACAAATTTCAATCATGCTCCTTCCTTTGGGCCTATACCAATTGTCATTTTTTTAAGAGTTAGTCCCTGAGATTTATGAATTGTCAACACCCATGCCAACCTTAATGGTAATCGGAATATTTTTCCCCTCTGTAATTGGAAGGTTCTTCCCCTCTATAAAAAAAAGTATTTTAGACATTAGTATACCTAAATTAAATGTAACTATTTGAATCAAAAAATTAATTCTAGTATTTAAATCTAAGAAACTAAAGATATGGCGGCATTGTCATCCATATTAAAATATTAATTTTAATATTAATATTAAAATCACTATTAATCGATAAAAGAACTTTATTATCCCAAATAATAAAAAATATTTAAGTCATTAATCTAATAAAATATCGAAATCACTATAAATCATTAAAAGAACTTTATTATTCTAGATAATACAAAAAAATTTATTAAGATTAATAATATGGCAGCATTGCCCTCCATATTTAAATAATTTAAAAGATTAATATACCTATATTAAATGAAACTATTT
The DNA here is from genome assembly GCA_018584345.1 of Thuja plicata. NCBI lineage: Eukaryota > Viridiplantae > Streptophyta > Pinopsida > Cupressales > Cupressaceae > Thuja > Thuja plicata. The sequence goes on along the minus strand of MU218223.1, from coordinate 3,398 downwards.
AAATCAAAAAATTAAAAATATTTAAATCATTAATCAAAGAAACTATTGAAAGCACTATAGATAATTAAAATAACTTTATTATCCTAAACAATAAAAAAAAAAATTCTGAGTAATAAAAAATATTTAAATCATTAATCTAAGAAACTATTCAAAACACTATAAATTATCAAAAACAACTTTAATGTTTCAAATAATACATAAAAATTTATTAAGATTATTAATATGGCTACATTGCTCTCCATATTAAAATGATTTCAAAGATTAGTATACCTATATTAAATCTAACTATTTGAATAAAAAATTTATTTCCAAAACTAAATACAAAACTACAACTAAATCTAATACTACATTTTAATCAAAACTGTTGATGTTTTGTAGCTTCTGTCATATATATATATATATATATATATACTATTAGGAGAAATTAATATAATAATGATTCAAAGATAATATATGTGTGTGTGTAGTTACATAATCAATTGTCATTATATTAATCACATAATAATGAATAGACATGTCCCATGAAGGGACATGTCTCTCCTTGCCTCATTCTCAATATAAATGAAATAGAGATTGTTGCATTTGAAACACAAATAAAATATTAGAGTTCTATTACATTTTCAGCTATCCTAAAACCTAACATGGTATCAGAGCCAGATTGCAAATGTAAGAGAGTAGTTTCTTGATGGTGAATGTGTGACTGTGTCATAAAATATAGTCTCAGTACAAGGACCATATCTCACAAATACATCATTGGATGTTTCTAAATTTTGAATATGTTGGTGACAAACCAATTGCGTAGAATCACACCGAAGTGATTGGAGAGAAAATGTTGGATTCAAAATTTATGACCAATTGTGTATAGGTCTATGTGAAATTCTTGAAAGCGGCTTTCATTAAAGATATATTAATTTGTTATGATTGTGGTTAAGCATTAGCAAAGAAGCACGTATTCAAAGAAGGGTGTCTCTTTCTAGAAAGAAAGTATTAATTATAGAGTGTCACCTCCCTTGGAGCAATCAAGTCATTTCACAAGAAGACATGAGAATTGTTCAACGATATAAGAGTGGGAATTGTACATTGTGGGGGGGAATAATAACCAATGTTACATTTCCATTTGAACCATCTTTAGTGGGGAGATAATTCAAAGGGGAGATGTCTCTCAAATAATATGAGAAGGTGTTTTATAATTTGATGTATATGGACATTCATTGAAGAAACTTGTTTCAAGGATGTTGATGCGTAGATAAGTATTTATTATCCTTGAATATTATATTTATCTACTCATTATAGTCTCTCTCTCTCTCATCTGTATTTCTATGCGTACTATAAGAGATATTTTCCTTGATCTTTTTCGGAGATGCTCTTGCAGGAAAATGAAGATTGATATTAGATTCAGAGGGAGTCTGACTCTTCAGAGGTAACTTTGGATGAGGAGCTAAGAATATTGATATAAGACTCAAAGGGAGTCTGATAGTTCATCTTAAGCAATCTTGGATAAAAAGATCAACATATTTATATCTGCTCAATGAGTTCTTCTCTGTGAGAGAAGTTTGAGGTGAAATCCCTTGTTTTCACCCTCTGCACAGAGGCATGATGGATTTCATATGTGTGACTCTGTATTTTTAATGGGCCTACCCCTGTGTAAATTATGAGAAAGTGACAACTTCCAAATGATTATCACTTGTATTTGTTAGAGTTATTGGAAGGTGATGATCTTACAATAACTTGATCTTCTATTGTGATAGACATCTTATGATGGCTGAAATAGATCACGATAGATTATATCTTACATGGTGGATTAAGTTTCTTAAATAGACCATGGCCTTCTATTGTGATAGACATATTATGATGGCTGAAACAAATCATGATAGATTATATCTTGCATGGTGGATTGAGTTCATTAAACAGATTATGATCTTCTATTTTGATATAGACATCTTGTGATGGCTGAAACATATCATGATAGATGATAAATGTTCCTATGGTAAGTATTATCAAGGGTACATGTGTACATTACCTATAGGACATTTTTTAGTTATGGTTAATATCATGAGACTTGATATTCTTGGTTAGACCATATCTTTGGTATCATATTAAGGTGATATCTAAAATACTTTTTGAGTTATGGTGAATATAATAAGACTTGGTATTCTTGGTCAAACCATATCTCTGATATCATATTGAGGTGATATCTAAAATACTTTATGAGTTATGGTGAATATCATAATACTTGATGTTCTTGGTCAGACCATATCTCTAATATCATATTGAGGTGATAGCTAAAATACTTTTTTGAGGTATGGTGAATATCATGAGACTTGATATTCTTGGTTAGACCATATCTCTGATATCATATGAGGTGATATCTAAAATATTTTTGAGTTATGGTGAATATCACGAGACTTGATATTCTTGGTTAGAACATATCTCTTGATATCACAATGAGGTGATATCTTCTCTCTTAAAAGTAATGGATCTTTTGTGAATTGCATTTTGATGAATTTTATCTTCTCTAGCTAAGAGGGAGTGTATATATGTATATGTATATGTATATACATATATGTATGTGTGTGTGTGTAGTGAGATATAATATATATAGATATATATCTAAAAGACTATTAGGAGAAATTAATATAATAATAATTCAAATATATATATATATATATATATATATATATAATCAATTCTTATTATATTAATCACATAATAATGAATAAACATGTCCCATGAAGGGACATGTCCCTCCTTGCCTCATTCTCAATATAAATGAAAGATATATTGTTGCATTTGAAACACAAAGAAAATATAAGAGTGCTATTACATTTGCAGCTATCCTAAAACTTAACAAAAATGTGAAAAGAATATTTAAATCTAAATATAAAAGCAATGTTTGAATCTAAAATTAAATACAATACTACAACTAAATCTTATAGTACATTTTAATCAAAATGTGAAAAGAAGATTTAAATCTAAACATAAAACCAACATTTAATTCTAAATCTAAATACAACATTTAACCCTAAATTTTAAAAACAACTTTTAAATCTAAATATAAAAACTACAATTAAATCTAAATCATAAAAAACATTTAAATCTAAAATTAAAAACAACATTAAAAACTAAAAGGCTTACTTTAATTTCTTTATACTTGTTCTTCCCTCCTACAAATCTCTCTTCTTCTCCAAATCTCTCTCCTTCTCAAAATCTCTCTTCTAAAAAATTTTCTCCCTCTCCAAATCTCTCTTCTCCAAATTTCTCTACTCCAAATCCACTAGTACATTTCACCTTAAATTTTGACCTAACATTTCGACCATATCATAAAAAAGTTTAGGTTGGTCGCATTACAAAGGAAAACTTTTGTTTTTTTTTACTTTTATGCCCGTGTTGGTCGCAAT
>MU218222.1:440207-451251 GCA_018584345.1 Thuja plicata | reverse complement strand
ACATTTTATATTGTTTGACCATAAACACACAATGATTGTAGTTTGTCCATTACTTGTATTGATTTTACTACATCAATGATATAGGCTATATAAATTTTAAATAATTTATTCTATTATAATTATTAATAAAAAACTACATAAAAATTAGAACCTTGTTGTTCAATCGATAGGTTATATTGGTATTGTCATTGGATTAAAAAATGCTAACAACCCTCACAACAGTTCAAACCTGTTCAAGTACTAGGTCCTTTCCCCTAGTTTGAGAAGTTTTTTCTTGGGAAGGCCTTATAAAAAGTCTTATTCATATTATAATATTTTTATCACATAATCAATAACATGATCTCTGATTTCTCTAGCACAAGGGTCTAAGTCCTATTCAAAGAATCCCAAAAGGTTGCTATAAATAGGCCTAAATAGACAATGAGTAACATATGAACAACATAACCAATATAAAGAGGGATAGTTGTAACTTAGCCACCAAATAAGACTACAAATAAATGGAATAGTTGGGAACATAGGGGTACCACTTACACAATCCTAGGTTTGGAATGACTTGATCACCCACCACTCTAGCATGAGTTTGGGAAAAGGAATTAGAAAGACCTTTCTTCTTTCCTCTTATGATAGTGCAAGGGATAGTATCCTTTAAATTATCAATACAAGGGGAAATAGGAGGAGAAACAACCATAGAGATCTCATTAATGTGCAAAGAGAGTAATCAAATAATGAGGTAAAGTTTAGCCTTCCAACACATTAAAAATTGGACTTGATTTTAAACTTAAGGGAAAATCAGGGGTTTCACCACTAGGTTCTCGAGGGCTCAATAAGGCCATAGTTTCCATCCACAACTTGGTGTCTAATTGATTAGCAACGACATCTCGAAGGGAGAACTTCATAATCAAGCAATGAAGTTCAAGACACATCCACAATCATTAGAATCACATCCTAGTTATAAAGGCTTGCATCTAGATGTCAATATCCTGTAGTATGTAAGAAAAAATAGAGTGCCCAATCTAGTAAGTGGAATCATCAATCTTCAAGAAGTGACCAATAGAGTTGCTAATGACCTTGTAACAGGAAACCTCTAAAAGTAGAGGGAAAGATTTAAAAACTTAACACACACCAAACATGTATTGAGTTGTTCAATAAGGGGGTTAAAGAAACTTGACCAAGGTTTTTTTAGAGTAGTTTTTTGAAGCCCATAACTTACATAGTACCAAGTTTTATCTATGAATAGACAAAGGAATTAACTAAAAAGTCTTATCCCTCAAAGCACGAGCAATTTAAACTTGAATGCTTGAGCAAAGGTGCAAATTCACGAATAGTTGAGGCATGAAATCAAGGAGGGGAACAACCATCTATGTTATTAGAAGAAAATATCCAAGGCATGTAAAATAGGGGTTGAGTCAACCCTAAGCATAATCATAGGCATAGAAACCCCTAAGACACATAAAAGGTTGACAAAAGGAACCTGTGCCATAGTGTGACTATTTGTCACCTAGGAAGGTGTCAAGGGTGAGCAGTGAAGCTTAGGAACATAATATTGGTCGTGAGAAGAGGGCATTGGGAGATGAAACTTTGAACTTGCAATAGGCAAGAGAGTGAGTGGACAAAAGGTGGGTATTTCATGTAGTTCTCATCATGACTATTATATCATTGTACTTGTTATGTCATCTTGCATGTTATTTGAGTTAGATAATTCTAGTTTTTAAATCATTCCACATGTTTTTGCTTAAGGATAAAATGGGTTTTACAGGGAACCGAGACCACAAAGTATTAGTCACATAAGATAAACATTAAAGTATCCTTCATAAAAAGACAACTGGAAAAAAAAAAAGCCAAAAAGACAACATTAAGAGCTAGAAAAAACTAGCAAAACAAAAAAACTAGAGACCAAAAGGAACTAAGTTAAAGATTTTAAAGTATCAGCAATCTTGGATTCAAGATTACTCATCTCCTGTGGTGCCCTCTTAAGATCTTGAATCTCTTGGGTAGAAGTAACATCTTTTCTCTTCAGGTTGCCTTTGGCCCTCCTCGAAGGGCTAGTATATTGTTCTTATTCTTGTCCTTGTCCTTCTTAGCCTCCGGATCCACTAACAGAGTAACCTGCTGAGCTTTCTCCAGTTTTTTAACCATGATATTCATGGTAGCAGTCATCCTCTTAACCACGTTGTAGCTACAGTCCATGATAGATTTCATAGTTTCCCTAATCTTTGTGCTCTCCCTATAAATTCTTCATTTTCTTCTCATTATCCTTTTTTCATTTTATCTATAACTTTCACAGTTCTTTGAAGATACTCGACCATAGCAAGATTTTCCTCTTCAGTCGAGGAAGCCCCACCAGTTTTCTACCTGACCCTTTCGCTTCCCACTCCTCCACTTTTCTACTGACAACCCTGTGTTTAATGCTGAGATTCTTGATCTCATGGAACACCCATTTAGCCAATCTGAAGTAATCCACAATCTCAATTTGAGCCATTGCCAAAACATCCCCATGGAACTTCTTTTCAGTCTTGAAGTAATGGTCTTAAGGTCTTAGGTAATTTAGAAACCTAGGCCTATTCTCCATATTCTTTGGAGGGTAAGAAGTGTAAGAGTCATCAATAGCTCGGGGCGCAGCATAATTGTCCTCAGGGGAGTCCTTTGAGTAGGAAACCAACTTTTTCTGATCTTCCTTCAGCGAGGTTTTACCCGTGGATTTTTCTTGGCAATATTAGCAAGGCTCTTGATATAACTATCTTTATGGCTAGATGGTTTACTGACAGAGAGCTTTTTGTTAGCTTTCATTAGAGGGGAATCATCCTCCTCTTCCCAATCTGTATCCCATTCCTCCTTAGAAAGGCTAACATCATTTTGATACCCTTTAGACTCCATAATAGGGTTAGACTGGGGAGTCACTGAACTAAAATGCTCATGAATTAATAAGAGAAGAGGGCCACGTAACATTGACTTCCTAGGGTTTTTCCTATGAGATTTAATGTTATGCTTTATATAAGAAGACATCTAGAATGGTAAGGAAACTCTAACCTTGTGGTGAAATTGATTGAGAAGCGTAAAATGGTACACATAAACCTTGATGAATATAACGTCGACTGTGATATATTCCATGATGACCCTCAACACCTCCCCCCAAATAGATTTAATCTTCCCTGCTTCAAAGTTGATGTTAGAAATTTTCACCAGATCTTCTCTTTCTTCATCTATTTTCAAAAATTTGATTATTGCCTCATCCAAGAACTTCATGTCTTAGTAGAATTTGATTCCTTCCATCGATATGCTTGTAACTTCCCCAATGAGATTCTCATCAATCTTAACCTTGCGACCTGAGAGGACAATTTCAACATCTTTCTAATGCTCTACCAAATAAGTGGTAACTTTGGGGCCGACACCATGAAGCTTGTTCATCAGATTATCCAAACCACCTCTGACAATTAGCTTCCATACCGTAGGATTTTTCTTATAATTCTTGTAGTTAATTGACTCAAGTCATTTCCTGTTACCCCCCATGGTAGCTGTGCTAATGTTGCTAGTGATTGCGAAGAAAAAAACCAAAGCTATGAACCAACAACTCTTCCAATGCACCCACAATACGTGTTATTTCAAATGCACAACTGAGATAATGAAGGCACCACCTACTAAATATGTAATGACATTGTACATCATGTTAATTTGATTCATCATGAGTAAATAATACAACTTTTTTGTTTAATGCATCATATTTAATCATGAATTTCACATCAACGCCAACTCACCCTCGTTGTGCCATGTATGCCAACCCTTTAACATAACCCCTTGATTAGCAAAGTGGTCAACCACCTGGTTAGCTTCATGGTAGGCATGGGGAATTTTGATATTATCAAACTTTGCTAAAATGGTAGAAGTAGAATCTATCCAACTTTTAATTGACCATGGGGGTGGCATTTTGCCAAGCAAACAATCTATAATGTTCTTTGAGTCTCCTTCGATCTACACATTTTTGAAATTTATTTTGTGGGCTAAATCAATAATTTGAAAGGCACCCATGTCTTCGGCTAAGTGATTGGACAAATAAACCAAGGAGAGTGCCAATGTCAAAATAAACCTGCCATTATAATCTCTTATCAGTCCCCCACACCTAGCCGACCCTGGATTGCCTTTGGTTGCCCCATCAAAATTCACCTTGATCCAGCCCTTGGGGGAAAAATCCAATTAACTCCTTCACGATTCTTCTTAACTAATTAGCAGGTTTCGTCGCCTTAGATATATCCTTCTTAATTTTCTAATCACTAGCAATTTTTAGATCATAGACAGAACAAACAATAAACTCAACATTTTTCTTTGAAGAGGGGATGGAATTGATAGTTTCCACGATCAGTATGAAGATTCTTTCAAACACTATAACCTCTGAAGCCTCCTTATCTCTGAATATTATATTATTATGCTCCTTCCACACCCCCAAGCAACATGGGGAAAGAAGAAAGGCCATAGCAATCTAATAGGACTCAAAGGAGCCTTCCATTGAACAAAAAATTTATTAATGTAACAAGAAAACACCCATGTAGAGATGATTGGTATTTTTAGCATTCTCCTTGCACATGTAGCACCTATTAGGGATTTGGAACTCACGCCTGCATAAATTGTCCACAGTAAGCAGTTTGTTCTGAAGAAGCATCCAGAAGAAGATATTTACCTTTGGAATGAGGTGCTTTATCCACGCCTTCGCTCACAAAGGAGAGGGAGAAGGGGAAATGGACAACAAAGAGACATCCGATGAGATAGAGAAAAAACTAGAGTGATGAGCCTTCCAAACTAACCGATCCTCATGTTGATTCAAATTCATATTAACCGCCAACATGGAGAGTTGAACCAGATTGAGATCAGAACTTACCTGATAGAGATCAACCCAATTGCAATTACTCCAGTAGGCCTTCACATATATTCCAAAAGTCGCTATACAGATCTCCCCCCATCCACTAAAGACACCATAGGTATTTAAGGGTTGCTGGAGTAACCATTTATTTTCTGAGAACCGAACCTGACTCCGTTTCTTGATACTCCAACCTGTTCCCATATCAATGATAACCCTCCCCTTGACAATATCATTCCATAAAACTGAACCCAGGGGTAAGTTACTCACCTTAAGGAAGGCTTTGAGGCTATCATAATTGGAAAGGTATATACTTTTTAAAATTTCATTCCACTTCCCATTCAAAAATAAATTTCTCCAGGCTTTCTTAGCAAGGAGATCCCTATTCAAGATTTTAATCTTCCTAAGACCCAATCCACCTAGAGATTTAGGATGATGTTTCTCACTCGTGAGATTTTACTTATTTCCTTATTTTTTATATAGGTTTAGAAACTTTGATAAGAAATCCCTTTCTTTTTGAATTTTTTCCTTGTCTTCGTTGGATTTGGAAAACATAAGCTATATAATTTAAGTTCCCTTACATCTTTTGTACATAATGAAGCAAATAATATTTGTGAGCAATCTTAGACTAAGAAATTCACCTAATTTATTGATTTTATTTTTGAATTTAGTTAGAATCTATTTCTAGGCACTAGATTTTAGTACTATTAGAGTTAATTTCAAATTCTAATAAGAAAGCCTAGTGAATGATAGGTAAGATATCTTTAAATAATTTTATTGAGATGCCACCAAAGCTATTAAAAAAAATAGTCCACATATGAGAGGGTCTTTGTGAGTTGATTAGCGATGAAATCCTTTCTATATGATTATCATCATTTAATTAATGATGTTATCCAACTCTTGGTTGATTATCTTCATAGGTTCTTTTCAAAGAAAAAAAATTATGTTGGTAGAAGCCTCCTTGAAAATTTTTGGTGGAGGGAGGAGTACTTCAAAATAAGTAGAAAACAATCTTTTTAGTGCTTCAATTTTTGGATTTATTGGGAGAAATTGAATCCTTGATGTTTTTCTTTTAACCTATTTTATATGAGAGTGGATGTGCAACCTCAATTTCTACTATATAAATTAACTATTGAAGCCACATTTAAACTACCATCTTTATGAGAAGATTAATAAATTTAGCTTCTTTACAAATGGTTTGAAAGGAGTGATCTTGCCTAGCGCCACCAATTTTAACATATTATAAAAAATCATATTAAGTTACAATTTGGCATACATTTTTCACTTCTTTCGACAAAATAATAATAATTCTACAAATTACTCTTCTTGATAATGAATCACTGAGAGTGATTTGAAATATTGAATAAAAACACATAATTTTATCTAAAAGCTTATTATCCACAATTCATGGATTGTGAAAAACTCATATCATCCATTCAAGTATAGATTTGAAAAGGCATGATTAAATCTACCTCCACCAATTTCAATCCTCACAAGATAAAATCCTTATATGTGATCGAAAAGACCCAATCTATATACTACAACTAGCTATATGATAGAATTTTAAATTAACATAACGAAGTTGAATAAGACATTTGTGTTATCAATGAGTATGTTACCCTAGTTTCTATGTTAATTTGTTGGTTCTCTCTAATGTAGTATGATGTTCTAATTCTAAGTTTATTCTTTAAAAAATAATCACATTTATATATAATTGGTAAGTATCAATTATGACAACTTATTGTTGCAAAGCAGTTTTCTTTAATCTAGAAACTAAACAAATAATTAGAGATTTTTTTTAAACTTGTAACTTATTTTTTTTAAGGGTTTCAGGTCCCTTCAAAACCTATTTTACCATAATAAAAAACTTATTTATATTTTAAGTTAACAATTTATTTACAAATTTGAATTAATTTCTATAACTATAATTTTTTTATGACTAATCCACTATTTCAAAATATAAACAGATAAAATCCTATATGTAGTTAATTTTCTAAATGACCTGAAACCAACAAGTATTTATAAATTATATTGTGAGAATCTTTATAAAGATTATTTAATATTAGAAATAGTCTAGAGAGTATTAGCTGAAGGTTTTCTATTTTATTTCGATAAACATGCTATGAAGCAATATTTAGTGACCAAGTGAATGAACCATCATATGACAATACTGATTTATCTTAGAATTATAGCTACTCATGACTATCTTTGTAATGATCAATTCAATTACATTTTACATAATAATTATATACTGAGGTTCACTTGAGCCTCAATATCAACTAGTTAAATATATTGTCTCATTAGAGATAGAGAGAGGTAAGGTATATGATAGAAAAATATTGTAGTATAGGATGACACACTCATTAGCATAAATAATTAGTTGGCTTATATTTATGCTAATGTTGAAAATTTTAGTTATTACTTCTCAAAGAGAATAAATTGATTACCGAAGTGGTGAGGTTTTTATCTAGGCTCAAACCATCTTATGGTAGGTTGTTTAATACCTATTAGGACTTCCATACAAGTCATTTGCATCACATGTAGCTTGATTATTGCACGATGATCCATATATTATTTTTATCGGTGTATGCCTAGAGAGATATAAGGGGATATAGTCATACTTGAGCATTTCTATGAGATGTCTGTACATGTGTTTCATAGTATGATCACCTTAAAGAAACTAGTGCCCTCCCAAATTTTATATATTGATAAATCTAGAGCCTTTGGTACTTAACACTCACACGTTCGTGAACACTCACATCTATTCTCAAGAACTCATAGGCCCCGTTTGTTTGCTGGAAGATGGCTGGAAGATGAAAACAGGAAGATGTATTTTTGTACGGCCAAATTCTCATTTTGGACCAAAATGAGAATTTGGCAAATTCCAAAAAAAGGTGGAATTTGCCAAATTCTCATTTTGGACCAAAATGAGAATTTGGCCGTACAAAAAATACATCTTCCTGTTTTCAAATTCCAGCCATCTTCCAGCAAACAAACGGGGATAGGTGATATATCATATAAGCTTGGGCATAACATAAATTTAACATAGATGATGTCTTTAAGCTAATTTTTGAAATTAATCTCCTGCCTGTTATGCCTGAAAGAGTTAAAGGGTATTAGATGGATGTGAAATAAAATTATATACAACAACATTAAAATATTATTTCTTGCCATGGTTGATATTTGGGGAATAATTTTATTTGACCGGTCAATATTATTTTGGTGTGAGACTTCTTTGTTGAGTGAATGTGCAAGGTTTGGCTTATTAGTCGATAGGATTTCCTTGGGGAGAACGCCTTGATTGGCAAATTGTCTCACACAACCGGAGAAACATTGCCGATAAAAGTTACGATTGCCAATAAACCTTGGGTTACTTTCTCCGTTACTTTTTGCCATTGAAATTTCCATTTCCCAAGTCACGCTACTGAAATCTGCTCGCCAAAAATGTTTGCGTCACTGAAAACTGCTTGGGGTAGGTGTAAGAATCTCCTCTTGTGAGAGATTAGCATGAACTGGTATGGAAGGAACGAGAATCTTTTCTTCTACGAAATGGTCATCAACAACATGTGATTCAACTGGTGAGGCAAGGATGGGAATCTCTTGCTCCAAGGAATGGTCATCAACATTAGAGGAAATATAATCTTTTGAGTAGTATTCGTAAAATGATTGATCTGGTGTGGGAATTGGAATCTCCTCTTCCGAGGAGAGCATCGTTAACACTCGTGACACTGATGGACGCATTTCAGATTTCTCTGTAATGCACCAAAGAGCTATTTTGATTGTCCTCAGAATGCTTCTTGAGTTAGTTAGACCATCCGTGTTAAGTAATCGAGGGTCTATTAACTCAGTAAGGCGATATTCTTCATGTAACTTCCGCGCCTGCATTCACCCCTGAAACCATAAACTTAATGATTATATATTAGTTTGCAAGATCCCATATGAACTCTGGTAATAGTGAGTACAAGTATAATTCTTACTTTCATTCCGAGATTATACAACTCCTCCTCTGTGCTAAACATCATAGATCTGCTTTCATTGCATTAACTTTGCCCCGAACATAGACAAGCTCATCATGGATCTTCTTGGTCAAGAGGAACCTATAGCGTTACCAGACATAAATCATTCAACTCTAGAAAGATTTCTTTCTTTTTCTTTATTGTGTGAGTCAATTTAGTAATTAAATGCCACAGAACAATGCTTTGTAACTTTTTGAGCATAAAAGTTTACCAGTGAATGTAGGAAAATAAACTTTTTGTTGATTACTTACTTGGATAATTTATTCGATGTGATAAAGGAACTACACACAATCGAACCAGAAACTATTAATTGAACAACTTAAGCATATCTTTGAGAAGGTCGATACATTTTTGTCATTTGCAGATATGTTGTCGAATCTTTCTAAAACATTAGATATGGCTAATAGCCCCACTGCAACCCAATGTGCATTCCCCAGTCCTTTCAACAAGTCAACCGCCATTGAATGTGCTTTGGTAGAAAGCCGAGACTTAAAAAATTTCTAAATCAAATCACCCAAAAAGGCTCATCATTTTTAACATGAAATGAAAATTACTGTCTAAAATTCTTGATTCTCAAAAGACAAAATATATCAAGATCTGAATTACCTGATTCGAAAACATTTTTGCACCATTTGAAATGCCTTCAAAGAATTTACAAAAATCGGAGGTAACCGGCTGTACTAAATCCCTTAGCTCTGTTCCACATCGAATTATTGTGCAGTCTAAACCCTATAAAGTTTGAACCCATCACAAACCAAAGGGCAGAAAAGGCAGAAATTATAGTCTAGAGTAATCTTTAAGAAACCCCCCTTCAAAAAAGGTGTAAAAAACTGGTGAAATTTAGAAAATTACAGAGGAAATGATTAATTTTATTGGCGAAATTTTTTCTTTTCAAAGTAAAAAAAAAATCTCATTTGGCGAATAAAAAAAATATGAATATTATAAAAATATATATTGGCGAATAGAAAAGAGTATTTATAGTATTAAAAACATATATTGGTGAAGAAAAAATAGTATTTATAGTATTAAAATTATATATTGGCGAATAAAAAACAGTATTGATAGTATTAAAATTATTTAATGGCGAATGAAAAACAGTATTGACAGTATAAAAAATATATAATAACGAATGAAAAACAATATTTGTAGTATTAAAATTATATATTGGCGAATAAAAAACAGTATTGATAGTATTAAAATTATATAATGGCGAATGAAAAACAGTATTGATAGTATAAAAAATATATAATGGCGAATGAAAAACATTATTTTTTAATAAAAAATATATATTGGCGAATACAATACAATATTTATAGTATTAAAATTATATATTGGCGAATAAAATACAGTATTTATAGTATTAAAATTATATAATGGCGAATAAAATACAATATTTATAGTATTAAAATTATATATTGGCGAATAAAAAACAATATTTATAGTATTTGCGTAGCTTCGGCAGGCTAAAAGGAGGGTCAATGCTGACAGTTACGAAGATACGTAATGGTCAGGTTGACGACGTACGTGACTTCAGCAGTTATGTTGGTAGTTTGGAGTTGAAGGCCACGGAGATACGCAAAGGACAGGTTGACAATGTGCGTGACTTCAGAAGTTATCATCGTAGGTAGGATATGCGGGTCTTGAGGCCACGCTGGTAGTCTGCGTAACTTCACCGCGAAGTTACAGTGACAGTGAACACTGAAGTGTAATTAAAGAGACTTATCGACGCCAAGATTTTGATTGGACATTAAAAATGATAATTTGTACGAGATATGAGGTTTGATTCGTAAACAATGAATGAATGGATGAAAGATTTTAATAAACATTCATTATTTTTCTTTTCGGAGTGAAGTCACTTTTTGCGAAACATTCCTTCAAAATTTACTGCGGCTGTCAAGTTGTCACTTGTCAGTTCAAAATTTAAAATCGCAGCTAGGATGTGGTGGTTCGGAGGACACACTCGCAGTCTGCATAACTTGAGTAGTACATAATAATCCAGGCAAAGATTTTGATTAGACATTAAAATAATAAAAAGTATAATTTTACGGGATATGCGCTGTGATTCATCAACATTCATTATTTTTCTTTTCGACTTCAGAGCAAAGTTACGCAGGATGCATTTTTTGTTTATCGATATTCATTAATTTCCTTTTCCGAGGCAAGCCACCTTACGTGAAACATT
>MU218222.1:365223-396153 GCA_018584345.1 Thuja plicata | reverse complement strand
TATATATATATATATATATATCAAAGTATCATATTTTGAAAAACTATATAAAAGATTTAGAAAAATATATAAAAAACTAAGATGTTTCTATATTTTTTAATTCAATGATGTTTCTTAGATTTAAAAGTACATAAATAAATTAAGATTCTTGATTTTTTTCATATTTATAATCATATTAAATTATTAGTTAAAAAAATTTAATTAACAAATTATTATTTTTAGTTTTTTTTATAAAACTTTTCTTGCTTTCTATTATTAATAATCTTTTATGAGTTCTTTGAATGTGAACCAATATGATTAGCACATAGATTTTAGAGAGAAATAATTCAATAGTAAAAGGCTTAGCATGTGATGAAGGATGTTTAAATTTCTTGATTATTCTCATAATGTATATTTAATATAAGTCTATCATTAAATTTTTGGAAATATTAATTCATAACCCTAAGTATAATTAAACCCTACCAATAATCAAACTCTTACCCTAATCAAAGATTTCCCCTATTGAACCCCAACCCTAAACTAACCTTAACCCTAACCTTAATTGTACTTTAATCATAACATTAAGTGAATTACAACTCTATCCCTATTTAAACCCTAGCCATAATTTAACCCTAACTATAACCATAGTCTTAACCATAACCCTAATAAAAGCCTAATTTGAACCCTTACCAAAGTATAATTAGAACCCTAAATGTTAAACCCTTATCCTAACCATGATTTAATCATAACACTAAGTGAATTACAACTCTATCCTTATTTGAACCCTAGCCATAATTTAACCCTAACTATAACCATAGTCTTAACCATAACCCTAATATTCACCCTAATAAAAGCTTAATTTGAACCCTTACCAAAGTGTAATTAGAACCCTAAATGTTAAAACCTTATCCTAACCATGATTACTAAACCCTCTACCTAAACTAAACTCTAATCCTAACCATAGCCCTAACCAAATCTAAACCCTAACCAAATATTTAAGATTAGGGTTAGGGTACGGGTTCACACAATAATTAGTACTTGATTAAGGTTTTGATTAGGGTTTAGAAATTAGGGTTAGGATGAGGGTTTAAAATTTACAATTTAGGGTTATAGTATTATTGTTAGGGTTAGGTTTTATTTAAAGGTTAGGATTTAGGATTAATGTTATGATTAAGGTTTAGCATTTAAGAATAGGGCTAAGTAACAAGGATTGGGGTTTAGTATATTATTAGGGTTAGGATTAGGGTTTATCATTTATCATTAGGGTTTAGCATTTTGGATTTAGAGTTACAATTAGGATTAGGATTAAGGTATGGGTTTACATATGGTTAATATTATGGTTAAGGTTAAGGTTAAAACTAGGGTTTAGCATCAAGGATTAGGGTTTACATTTAGGGTTAGGGTTTATATCATGTTTATGATTAAGGTTTGCTTTAGGATTATCATTATAGTTTAATGACTAATCCAAAACCTAACCCTAACCTTGACCCCAATGTTAAGCATAATTCAAACCATAACCTTAAATCTGAACCCTAACAAAACCCTAATATGTATTTTAATCACACTTCTAACCTAAACACTAGCCTTAATGATAATTCAAAGCCTTGCGCTAACAATACCTTAAACCCTAACCCTAACCTTAACCATGATGTATACCCTAGAATAATAACCACAATCCCTAACCTTAAACTAAACCGAAACCCTAACCCTCACCCCATGTCTAACCTAAACACTCACTTTAACCCTAACCATGATCTAAACCCTAATTTTAACCATAATCCTTACCCTAAACCCTAACCCTAACTATAAATGTAACTCTAACCCTATTTATAAGCACAACCCTAATCTTGACCCTAACCCTAACCATAATCCAAACCATGATCCTAATCCTAAGTCTAGCCATAATTCTAACATAACCCTGCTTATACTTTGAACCTAAATTTATTCAACTTATAACACTAAACCCTAATACTAAACCCTAACCCCAATAGTAATCCTAACCATAATTCTAAAGTGTAACCCTAACCATAATCATAAACCTAAACCAAATCCTAATTATAATGCTAATCTTAACCTTACTTCTAAACTTGACCCTAATCCTAACCATAATCATACTCATTAAATGTTAGACACTTTAATCATAAATGCTAAAACCTAATCGTATATGGTAAACCATAAACTTGATGCTACACTTAACCATGATATAAATGCAAACCCTATTCCTAATTATATAAATTTATTCAACTTATAACACTTAACCTGAACACTAAATCCTTACCCTAATACTAACCCTAACCATAAGTCTAAACGGTAATCCTAACCATAAACATAAACCTAGACTAAATCATAATGCTACTCTTTGCCTTAATCCTAAACTTGATGTTAACCCTGACCCAAACAATAGTCCTAACCAAATCTGAATCTTTACCCTTAACCTAATTATAATTCTAATCCCAACCCTAATAGTTTAATTGTAATCTTGCCCTTATCACTACCAAAACCCTATAGCTCGGGCATCAACTTCAGTTCTGTTCGGTGACAATTCTAGTTAGCTCGGTAATTCTTTCTCGGGTAACACTGTGAACTTTTGTGCTTGGGGTTCACTATCACTTGGGGTAGATTGTCACTCAGTGTACATAATTATCGATGACAAAAAATTTGTCTCTTCAGATCTTTAAGTGTTGTGACAATATGTGTATGAGAAATCATACCATATCAAGTTGACATCAATGACAATATAATACATTAACTGATTTAATGTATTGCATATACTCTCTGCATCTCTGTGATCATCAACTTTGTCATCTTCAAACATTCAATTAGTTATAGTTCATCAATCTCTCCCTTTGGCATTGATGGAAACATACTACATAATACTAATACAATATGAAATATGTCAGCTTTAGTTCATCAATCTCTACCAAATTTATTTTTCTATAACCAATATAAATGTCTGACTCTCGGTAACCTCTTCTAGCTTAGATTTGATTCTTGCTGAGTACTTCTCTTAATTCTTCATTCCCTTCATAGGATAGATGTAGCAACTTCTAATTTTGTCCCTCCCTTTTTTGTAGAATATTTTCTTTCTTTTCTGGATAGATATGCAGTGTTTAGTTTTCCAATTCTCTCCCTTAGATGGATGTTTCTTTGAATCTTTCTCTGATGTTTTTTCTCCCTTTGACTATTCCTCTCCTTGATGGATGATTATGATAGAGATTCCATATCTCTTTTCCCTTTGACATAAATATATTTCATTGAATACTTCTCTCTGTATTCATTAAGTACATTTCTCCATATCTCTCCATATTCATTAAGTACATCTCTCCCTTTGCCAACAATGCCAAACTATATCTTCCCTTTTTTTAAATATATTCCTTGAATTTCCTCATCATCAGCAATAAAATAACTCTGGTGTTTGGTGCAGATAAGTACCTTTATGTGTACTGATAGATCTTTGCAGTCCATCTCTTTACTTGCACAAACATGAGTGATCTTCTAATTATGTGTAGGCTGATGCAGCCTCTTAGTCAACTTAGTGATCAATAGACAAGGGTCAGACCCCTAGTCTCTTCCTCAGGTACTCAAATGTATTTTTAGGCAAAGGCTTTGTGTATATGTCTGCTAATTGTTCTTTGGATTACACATGTTATAGTATCACTTCTTTCTCTTGAAATTGTTCTCTTAAGTAATGATACTTGATAGGAATATGCTTTTTCTTAGCATGCATCATAGGGCTTTTAGAAATATTGATAGCACTTGTATTATCATAATAGATAATCACTGGATCAAGAATTTTCATATTCATACCTTCCAGTAATTTTTTGATCCATGCAATGTTAGAGCAATTCGCAACAGCAGCCACATATTCTGCTTCTGCAGTAGATTGAAAGATTCATCCTTGCTTCTTACTTATCCATGTGACATGTCTGTTACCCATGAAGAATTCTCCTCATTTTGTGCTCTTTCTATTGTCTATGTTTCTAGCTCAATCAACATCTGTATAGACTTGAAGCTCAAATTTGCCTTCTCTTTTATACCACAGACCATAGTCTTCGGTATTATTTAGATATCTTAGAATTCTTTTAACAATAGTCATGTGTGATTCCTAGGGATTAACAGAGAATCTTGCAACTATTCCAATTGCATCTGCTATATTTCGTCTAGTATGTATAACATACATAAGTTTTCCAATCATTGATCTATCTAAGGTCTGATTTACCTTGGTTTTCTTGTCTTCCTTTGTCAATTTTCATCTGGTTTCTAATTGGTTTGGAATCCTCCATTTTGAATATCTTGAGAACTTCTTTAATGTATTTGGACTGTGTGATGTAGATGCCTGCATCTTGTTGAATAATATGTAGACCAAGAAAGAACTTGATCTCCCCAAACATTGGCATCTCAAACTCTTTGCTCATTTCATCATAAAATGATTTGCATAACATATCATTACCTCCAAATATGATATCATCAACAAATATTTCAGCGATCAAAATGTTATCATCAATATCTTCTTTTAAATATAGATTACTGTTATCACTTGTTCTTACAAATCCAATACTTATGAGATAGGAGTGAAGTCTTTCATACCATGCTCTTGGTGCTTGTTTTAGTCCATACAAGGCTTTGTGTAGTCTAAAAACCATGTTTCTCTTGTTAGGATCAACAAACCCTTCTGGATGTTCAATGTATACTTCTTCTTCTAGTATTCCATTTAATAATGGAGATTTGACATCCATTTAGTATACCTTGAATCCTTTGTATGCAACATAAGCAAGTAGAATTATGACTCCTTCTAGTCTAGCAATAGGTGCAAAGGTTTCTCCATATTCAATACCTTCTTCTTGTGCATACCCTTTGCATAATAGTCTTGCTTTGTTCCTTGTGACTTCTCCATTCTCATTTAGCTTGTTTCTGAATATCCATTTGGTACCAATGACATTCTTGTCATCCGGTCTAGGTACTAATGTACATGTTCTATTCTTCTCAATATTCTCTATATCTTCATTCATAAGACTGACCCATTCTTCATTTTTAAGTGCAATATTAACAGATGTAGGCTCAAAATCACAAATTAAACATCTAGTGTTCAGTGACTTACTTCTTGTTCTCATTCCAACCTTTTTGTCTCCTATGATTTGGTTATGTGGATGGTGTCTTCTGACATACTTGGAAAGTACTTGTTCAACTCTTTGTTCATCATCTTGACCTTAATTTTGATCTCCATTTCTCGGTGCATCACTTTGAGCAATTTCCTAATTTTTGATGTTTGCAGCTTGATGCTTGGGTGCATTGTTCTGTCGTTTGGGAGCAATACACTGTTTCTCGGGAAGAGTGTCAGGTTCTTCACTATAGACAAACATGTTGTAGTCTTTTGGTTCCTTTCTCCTTTCCTCATCATTTTTCTCAGCAAATTCATCCACTTTGACATTTTCACTTTCGATGATTTTGTTAGAGGATTTGTTAAGACATTTATAAGCCTTGCTTTTGGTAGAATAACCTAGAAATATTCCTTCTTCACCTTTGGAGTCAATCTTTCAATTTCTATCATCTTTCAAAATATAACATTGACTTCCAAAAATTATGAAGTAGCTTACATTGGGTGTGTATCGATACCATAGCTCATGTAAGGTGTCTTATTGGTGTCTTTCTTCAATTGAACTATGTTTAATGTGTAGACAGTAGTACTGACAACTTCTCTCTAGAATGCTTGAGTGATGCCTTTTTCAATTATCAGTGTCCTGGCACAATCAATAGTTGATCTGTTTCTTCTTTCAGCAATCTCATTTTGCTGTGGTGTTCTCGGTGTAGAAACCTGTCTTTTAATTCTATGCTCATTACAAAAGTTAGTGAATTCATCAGAAATAAATTCTCCTCTTCTATCTTATCTTAGACATTTTAGTTCCTTTCCACTTTGTTTTTCCACTATAGCTTTATACCATTTAAACATCTTGAATGCTTCTGATTTCTCTTTTAAGAAGATAACTGTCATCATTCTAGAATAATCATCAACAAAGAGAATGAAGTATCTATCACCATAATAGCTCTTTGTTATCATTGGTCCACATTGGTCAGTATGGACTAATTCTAGAATAACACTAGATGCGTAGGTTTTTCTCTTGAAACTAGACTTTGTCATTTTACCTTTTTGACAATTCTTGCACATGACATGGTCAAGCTTTGACATGCTTAGTAAACCTCTTACTTTCCTTTTATTTCTTATCCTGACCATGTTGTCAAAATTCACATGACATAACATTTTATGCCACAATCATATGTCTTTGTTTCTAACCATTAAACAAGTGGTATTAATATCATCAAGATAGAATAGGTTACCTTTTGGTTGTTCACCAGTCCCAATCAACCATCCTGATTCATTAAAGATATTTGCCTTTTGTTCTCAAATGTAACTTGGTGTCCTGTGTTATTCAAGTGTGAAACACTCATCCAATATGCATTTTCACATCTGATCAGATTATCCAACATTATTGTTCCTTTACCTTCAACCGGACAAGGTGAGTCTTACCCATTCTTACTGATCCACCATTATAATATTCAAAAGTTTCAAACTTTTCCTTATCTCCAGTCATGTGGTGAGTACAACCACTATCAATAATCTAGACATCATTTTTACTAAACTTAGATATGAGTGCACAGTCTCAACATACCTTTCTTCTTTGTTTGAATCATCCTTCGTAGAAAAAAATACCACCTCAATATCTTCATCAGATTCGGTGTCAGTATTCTCAGCTTTGTTCTCATCCAGGTAACAAGCCTTCTTTCCTTTTTCCTTGTAGTCTCCTTTGTTTCTTCAATCAGATTGTCGGTTGCTTTGGTAATCTGTGTCACCACCTCTGTCAAACTTCTTTTCATATGATCTGTCATATTTCTGTCTTCTTTTCTTTTGTTAGGACATCTAGTAGTAAAGTGTCCAATCTCTTTACAATTAAAACATACCAAGGGTAATTTACCTTTGTATCTACCTTTTCCTCACTGCAATATTCTAGCCATTTGTGCTTCAATCTCATTAAGTTCTTGGTCATCACTATCACTTTCACTATCATTTCTCATAGTGTGTTTATGACTTGATTTACTTATTTTCAAAGAAAACTTGAAAGCAGAATCAATAGTTGGTAAGACACTATTGTCAAAGTTATTCATCTCAAATGAAATAAGTCTACCAATAAAAATATCTATAGTAACATTGTTATTTGCTACGAAAATGGTGGAGCAAGTGGGAGCTGGAGGAGGCATTCACGCATGAGGGAATTTGAAATCCTGCGATGGTGGAAAATGTGATGCTGGAGGAATCCTGACATCTGTAGCTACAGGAAACCAGCAAAAAGTGGGAGGATCATCAGGGGAGGGCTCCACTAAAGATTCAGATGAAGACAAGGACCCTCATTCCTGAGGTGGTGGGCCAGAAAAAACTTCAACTATAGGTAAGAGTTCCCTAGCCGGTACAAATGATTATGCTTCAGAAGAAATCATCCTAAAGGTAGTTGGTCATCTTTATTTTTATCAAACCAACATGAAAATCCTCTTTCCCTAGTATTAACAATATTTCTGAGCCTAGTAAGGGTTATTTTGGTATTTCCCTTCCTGATCCCCTTGTGGACCATACTGTCTCTAACATGGATCTCACACTGGTAGGCAAATTCACAGGGATACGACCTAACATTGAGCTTGTCAGAGATTTTACTTATCGCAAATGGAAACTTAAGGGGCAAGTAGATATTGTAGCAATGTCGAAAGGGTTTTTCTCATTTGTCTTTTTAAATTTGGAAGATCTATCAAAAGTGCTATGTGGAGGACCCTGGATGTTTGGAAAATCATCTCTGGCACTTCAAAAATGGGTTGCTAATCTAGATCTGAGTGCAGATATTTTTGATACTACCCCTGTTTGGGTGAGATTACCATGTCTCCCAATGGAATACTAGAATGAGGATGTCTTTACAGGTCTGGTGAGTGCTTTTGGAGAACTCCTATCGATAGATCCAATGACAACTGCCAAATCCAGACTGGTTTACGCTAGAATTTGAGTGAATAAACATCGAAATATGGATCTTCCTAAGGTCATCACTATCAACTCAAAGCTGGGTAAGCATATTCAAGCTATTGAATATGAATTGGTTCCTTTTTCTTGTTTTTCTTGCAAAAAAGCTGGTCACTGGGCTAAACAATGTCCATTAAACAAACAAAAAGAGAAGGAAGGAAATAAGAGGGAACCAAAAAGAGTATGGAAGTAGAAAACTAATCCAAGTGAAAAATCCATAGTTAACCCAGAACCTGGCTTGCAGGATAATAATACTATGGGAATAGTTAACAATGATTTAGAGGAAGGATTGAGAGCTGAGAACCAGATCATCATGGAAAAATAGCCAAATACAGAGAATGAAAAAATAACAGAGGTTAGAAAAGTGCAAGATACTCCAAAGGTGAAGGAAATAGAAACAAAAACCAACAAACCCAAGAATCATGTAATAGAAAGTACTTCCCCTATTGGATTTGGTCCCTTTAATCCTAAAGAAGGAAATTTTGGGGAACATGATCTCAATGGTAGTCTCTCTGAAGACAATGATGATGATTCCTCATCTCCTATAGCAGATTTGTAGATTGAAGAAATATTGGAGAGTTATATGATTTCAGAGGAAAGTCAAGAAGCTCCACGGATACAGATAAAGGAATAAAAACCTCCAATAAAAACTCAGGTAAAAAAGGAGATCAGAACTATAGAAATATGAGCGAATCAACTAAAAAAAAAGAGAATCAAAGTAGAATATAGAAGATGGTAAGCATCATACCATTCCTGAGATATGTTCCCCAAGCCATTAAAATGAAAGTAATATCTTGGAATATAAGATGGATTAATATCCCCCATAAACAAGATGTCCTAAGGAACCTGGTAAGAGATAGTAAACCAGACATATTACTTATTCAAGAAACCAAAATGCCCAAATAAAAGTTGGAAAAAATGTATGTGTTTAAAGATTATGGGAGTATAGGTGGAGATTTTGATGGAGCCTCCAGAGGCATTGGTATTTTTTGGAACAAAAATACTGTTGATTGTACCTTTATATTTAGTGAGAAGAACATTTTGATGGTTAAGGTTACTTATCTGAAGGATAGTTTCTACTAGAACCTTATCAATATATATGCTCCCAATACTAGAAGAGGTAGACAAAAGTATATGCAAAGACTAAGATAAATCTGTAATCAGTTTCAAGAAGCAAGCTAGATGATAATGGGAGATTTTAATACTCCTCTTAAAAATTTGGAGAAAAGGGTGGAGTCCCATCCTAGTTAGATAACAAAACTGATCTTGTGGAGTAAATCTATGAGGAAGCTTTATTAGATATTGAATTGGAAGGAATTGATTACACTTGGTCGAATCAACGCACTGGGAATGAATTGATCCAGTTCAAATTGGATAGAGCACTCCTAACCCATGATTGGCTTTCAAGGTATTCCTGTACTCTTTCTTCTGAACTTCGTATAGGATCTGATCACTTTCCAATATCTTCAAATGTTAAGAAGATCAGTGGTAAAAAGAATATCTCTTTCAGATTTGAAAAAGTGTGGCTAGCTCATCCTAAATTAAAAGAAAAGATTGAATAATGGTGGAACTATACTCTTGATGGGGGAGATATGTATAGAACTGCTAAAAGCTGAACACTATTAAAAGGAAACTTAAAAGATGGAACAAGGAAGTTTTTGTTGATATTTTCCAAATTAAAGGGAAACTGCAGACTGATATAAAGGAAATTCAAGATAGAATCTAGAATGAAGGTCTTTTAGAGGAAAGAAAAGATATGGAAAACACTCTTTTAGCTGATTATCATAATATTATTACTAATGAGGAATATTTCTGGAGACAGAGATCCAGAGCTCTATGGCTAAAGGCTGGGGATAAATATATAACATTTTTCCATATGACAGCTATGAAACATAAATCTATTAACATGATAGCGAATCTGCAATCTAAAGATAAGACTATTAGGAATGAGGAAGGTATCAGATTAGAAATGCTTAGATACTTCTTTGAAATTTTTTCTACGGAAAATAATTTGAATTGGTCTTACAAGGAGGAAATTATTTTAGCTATCCCAAAGCTGGTTTATGATCCAACTAACAAACTGCTCCAAGCTATTCCTTCAAACAAGGAGATTAGGAATGTAATTTTTTCTTTTGAAGGGGAGAAAACTCCTGGCCCTGATGGTTTCCCTATGCTGTTCTTCTAGCAATTTTGGAATATCCTTGAAAAAGATGTGCAGAATACTATCAAAGAATTCTTTGGTACTAAATGCCTCCTTAGGGAACTCAATGCTACTTTCTTGGTCCTCATCCCTAAAAATCCAGGAGATAATACTGTGGAAGCCTTTAGACCTATTACCTTGTGTAATTCTTTATACAAGGTCATCTCTAAAGTTATTACCTCTAGACTACTTCAATTTCTTCTTAATATCTTTTCTTCCCAGCAAAATGGCTTTGTCCCTAGGGGAAAAATTTTGGGTTCCATAATTGTGGCTCGTGAGAATATCCATTCTTTGGAAATGGCTAAAAAATAGGGTTTTATGATGAAACTGGACTTATCTAAGGCTGATGATAGAGTTGACTAGAAATTCTTGCAAAAGGTTCTGTCTTCTTTTGGTTTTGATAAAGGTGTCATCAAAATTATAATGCAATTGGTTTCCACAGTTTCCTCTTTGGTCATTGTTAATGGGGTGTCTTCCAAAATTTTTAGACCTACTAGATGTCTGAGACAAGAAGACCCCATTTCTCCTATCCTATTTGCTATTCTAGTTGAATGCTTAGGGAGGTACATCAATAAAATGGTGGAAAAAGGTGAAATAAGTGGCACCCAACCATCTTTAGCAAGAACTATCTGCTCCCATGAGAAATTTGTGGATGATACTCTTATAATGGGGGAGGTTACTGTCAAAGAAGCTAGAAACTTGAAGAAAGGTCTTTCTCTTTGTACTGCTGCTACTGGTCAACTTGTCAATTGGTCTAAGAGCTCAATATTTTTTATAAATACTCTGGAAGAAAGATAGAAGAAGATGTCATCTATCTTAGGTTGTACTATTGGGAAACTTCCCTCTTCTTATTTGGGGTTACCTCTTTGTTCCAAACCACCGAAAAGATTCTGGTACACTGTCAAAGACATATATAAAAATAATATTTTTGGTTGGAAAGGGGCACTTCTCAGGAATTTAAGAAAAAATTAATTATTGAAATCATCTCCTCAAAATCTCCCTGTTTATGCTATGAGCCTATTTAAAATTCCCCAAAAAAATGCTACTGAAATTGACAAAATCCTAAAAAGAATTCATTGGTCAGGGATTGAAGAAAATAAAAGGCTTAGTCTTGTGGCTTGGGATAAAGTTTGCAAGCCTAAAAAACTGGGAGGTCTTGCTCTGAGAACTATTAAAAATGTCAATAAAGCCCTTTTGGAAAAAACAACTTTGGAGAATTTATGGAGAACAAAAATAATGGAATTGTATTATTAAAAGAAAATACCTTTTCATTTATAATTCCTTGGAGGATTATATTAGTGGTGATATCAATATCAATGGTTCTTATATCTGGAATAGTATAAACTCGACCAAAGATCTAATAATTAAAGGTAAATGATGGAAGCTGGGAGATGGTAAGAGAATTGAATTCTGGGATGATGTCTGGATCCATAAAGTGCCTCTGTCTAATAGCCAAGAGTGGAAGTAGGCCATTGATAGGTGCAAAGTATCTATTGGAACTAAATCTATGGATTACTGGAAGGATAAAAATTGGAGGAACCTTGGAGAAATTGATAGTAGATTCGTATCCCTCCAGCATGAGCTGGATACCTGGTATATTAAAGATAACTTTCAGGCCTTGATTGTTTGGAATTCAACACCTAATGGAAAGTACACGGTGGCTTTAGCTATCAATATTTTCACTAAAAGAGAGGAGACACCTCCTTGCTCCTATGTGTGGTACAATAATCTCATTCCTAAAATCAATTTCTTTTAATGGATTCTTATACCTTGCTAAAAGGGGCTTCAATATTGTGAATAGATGTGTTCTTTGCTTGGAAAATTCCAAATCTTGTGATCATATCATGCTTCATTGTCCCTTTTATTTTAAGGTTTGGGATATTATCTTTAGGAAATGGAATCTTTGCTGGTTCTTCCCTTTTCTCTGGCAAGATTTTGTTATTCAATGGAGTTACCCACCTCAGAATTTTATTGATAAATATTTTTGGTCCCTAATTCCCCAACAATTTTGTTGGTGAATTTGGAAAGAACGTAACAATAGAATCTTCAGAGAGAAATAGTCTTAGCCTGAAGCTGTTGGAAATAAAATTTGTAGGGCGCTGAAAGAAAAATTCTCTTCGCAAAATCAAAGTTTAAAGATAGTGTGAGAAATAGTGATTGGCATGTCAGATCTCCTAAACCTAAGTCCAATTCTCAGAGATCAATGACTACCTGGGCTTCACATCTGGAGGACTGGGTTAAAGATAACTTAGATGGGGCAGGAAAAGGAAATCTGGGTATGGCCAGAGGAGGAGGCATAATAAGAGATCAGAATGGTATCTGTGTTGGATCGATCTCTACTCCTCTGGGAGTTCAATCAGATCATAGAGTGGAAGGTATGGCAGCTCTTAATGTGATTTTGCTAGTAGAATAGCTGGGATGTAAGAAAGTCTTGTTGGAGGGTGACTCTTTAAATATTATTAATAATATAAAAGGTCTTAGAAAGGTTTCTTGGACAATTGAGCATATTATTGATAAAATTATGGATGTGGCTTCAAAATTCACTTCTTTTCATGTCACCTATAATTTTTGTGAAACTAACCAAGTGGTGGATAGTATTGCCAACCTTGGAGTGAAAAATGACGTCACTTGTAAGTGGCACAGAGCAGCTAAGTTTAATAATGATATTAATTCATTGCTCAATTATGACTGGGTTAGCCACAAGGTAGGTGAAATTAATCATACCAGTTAATGCAATATGGATTTGAGGTAAGACGATGGTGAGGTGCCATGTGAAGTGTCATAAAAATTAGGATTTCAAGCCACTGCATGCTTTACGTGGTATCAAGAAATAGTCTATTTATTTGAAGCTCTGTATGCACATTGAGATGAACTTTGTCAATAATTCAAAGATTGCTAGAGATTATAACAAAATGGAGGAGAATGAAGAAATGGGTGGAGACCTTAAAAGAGAAGAACCCCTGGTCTACAAATGGAGGAAGGAAAAAGAAGTTTGGAGAAATCTCAAGAAGGGAAAAGTGCATAGATATCTCAAACTTCTCCATGGAAATAATAAAGAGGTTACAAAGGTGTTTGTGGCTAGCTAGGAGAATGGGAAAGTTAACATTCTAGGTAAATCCTTTACCCTAACGTTGGACGGCCTAGCTGATATCACTGGTCTACCTTCAGAGGGAATGCAGTTCTCAAAAGATAAAAAAGAGGGTAATAAATCCTATAAAACTTTCCCGAAGACTGACAAGGAGTGGGCCATGCTTGTTAAAGGTGACTTGGACTATGTTATGCTGTCAAATATCAAGAGTATCTAGGATTTTTTCATTAGAGGGATCATGGAGTATTTCACGCTCGATGGCATGTATTCCAAGGTCTATAACTACTACTTTGTTCTTGTTAACCATTTTCATCATGAGATTAGGATTTCTTTTCCCTATTATCTGTTAAGTTCACTTAATCAGAGTATAATTGATCACAGAGTTAAGTCTTCCCCTATTTTTCATGAGGGTCTCATCCTTTTGATTACAGATTATATTAAAAACCATATTCTTGACCCTATCCCTAAGAAAATTGACAATGTAAAATGTAAGAGTGTGGAGATTTCTATAGAAATCTAGAAAAGATTCAAACAAAAAAAGCTGTAAAGGCCCTATTGTTGCTAACATTGCTCTGTCAATATATGATGACAATGAAGGTATGAGAACATAAGATGAGCAGGAAGTGGAGTCTTTTGATGATGATGACTTTGTTGGGGAGTTGAGCAATAGAGAAGAAATGGAGATTAATACCCCTATGATTAATGAGCCTATGGGCAAGAAAGGGGAAATAGAGGATACCCAACAAACAAACAACACTATTCTGGAAGAGATTTCTGATAAAATTGATACTCTCGTAGATACCTACATTGTTGACCAGCACATCAAAAATGATGACAAGGAGAAGCAAAACCAAGAGCTTCTGGAGATTAACAGGGACTCTGGGAACATTGAGGAGAAAGACAATGACAAGGGTAATACTGAGAACAATGTGGAGGATACGGGTGGTGAGGAAGAGATCAAAAAGGTCCACATTGACAACAATGTTAATGACATTGAGGAGGATACCCAAAAAGAGAATGACTATTGTGATGTCATTCCTTCTCCCCAAGAGAATCCAAATGGTGAAAATGAGGAGAAGAATGATCAGAATTAGAGGAGCCTAGAAGAAGAGGTCAGGGAGAAAGACGTTAAAGTCAAAAGAGTGGTTAATATTTATTTTCTCCAAATGGAAATAAATAAAGAAGAGAATGGATATAACATTGATAAATGGATTCAGGATGATATGAATGAGATTCACGCCAAATAAAAAGATCTGGAAGATAGAAACTCTCTACTGGAGGAGATTGTGGATAAAATGCGTAATGATGCGGCAATGTACCAGCAAGGGAAAGATGTCTTTGACAAGGTAGACAACAACAATATCACTCTGGAAGAAAATTTAAGTACCATGGTCGACAAAAAGCTAAAAAAAATTACTAAGAAGGCTAATAACAACAATGTTATGCTTAGAAAGCTGACAATGATAATTAGAATAGGATTGCAAAACTCTGTGGATAACCTAAAAGTGCTGCATACCCTACTGGAAGGGAATTACAATGAAAGAGCAAAGCAAGAGGAAGAAGGAAAACATGAATCTCAAACTTCAGGCTTGGGAACCAGGACTAAATCAAGCACCAAAAATAAATCTAATGTTTAGATTAAAGACATCACAAAGCTGCGGTATTTGATCCAGAATATGAAAGCTCAGATGGAAGAAATCCATATCATGGAAGACCAGATGGATGCTGCTGGACTGTTTTGGTTACTGGAAGTTTTTTTGATACTGTTTTTCTGGAAGTAAATCATTGTCTATTTTTTTAAATTTTATGATCTTTTTTGTGTAATCAGGGGTTAAGCCCCTTTTTTGGTCATCTTCCATTTTTGATAGATTATTGTTGTTTTGGTCTTCGTTGCTTTTCTTTCAGTTCTTTGTAAAGGGTTTCGGGATCCCTTCAAAACCTGTTGTTACCTTAATAAAAAACATTGTTATTTTCTACTGCTCTCACTTCTAGTATAACAAATACTCTAATAGCATAAACATGTAGTAAGGTTATTAGAATTTTACTTACCAATGTTTCTTCTTCAAGTACACCTCCTACTCCTTGGATAGCATTAAAACCTCTTTGATTTTGCATTTATACTGACTGATGTTTTCTCCTTCTTTCATTCTTAGGTCATCAAGTCTTCCTCTTAGGCTTTCTACCTTAGCTCTCAGCACATTCTTATCTCCTCCATGTACTAGCTTCAATTTGTCCCACATTGGCTTTGCAGTGGTGCATGATTTTACATCTTCAAATTCAACTTTGGAGAGTGAGGATGAAAGTTCTATCATCATATAATTGTGCTCATGCTTTTCTCTCAATTGATCAACTGTCAGAGGTGCAGTAGGTCAAAAAATTTAGTATCTAAGTATTGAGTGACATCATTTCAAATACCTGATAGGTGGAGTCTTATCCTACTTTTCCATGATGCAAATTTGTCCTTGTTCAACTTAGGCACATCCCTTTTTCTCATCTTGTGATCTTTAGCTTGAGTCTTTAAACTCCCTTTCTAAGCACACAATCTCTGATACCAATTGTTATAATAACTGAGAGGGGGGGGGGGGGGGGAATNGGGGGGGGGGGTGAATCAGTGGCCTAAAAAAATAATCCAATAAATCAACCCAAAAATTTATACCACAAATATAAAACCTCTAGTTTTCTTCAGTCCTACAAGATGTATGTCTTGTGTGAATCTAACATGTATATATTGCTCGATGTTTATACTTTTTATCCTTTCCTTAAGCCTTACCGAATAGCAATCTATCTTTTCTTAACCTTTACCGAAATAAAGTAAATAACTTAGTGTTTACCGATCAATCCTATTTTAGCAATGTGTAAAGCAAAACATCAAAGAAATGAACCATATACACATTTTACATATGGATTTTTAACGTGGAAACCCTGTTAGAGGAAAAACCACTTGGGACCGGTAACCCAAAATTTTCACTCTTTTGAAGTGAGCTTGGTGAAGAGCCAACCCTGTTAAAAGTTACAACCACACTGTTAATTGCGACCTTGTTAGAGGATTTATCACTAACAGTTTATCACTTGACCTAGAACTTACTAAGATGTCAACATGAAAACCTTTTGATACTCCTTGGGATGTATCTCAATATATAAAGGATGGTTAAATCCTACTCTGTTAAGAGATTTTCTGAATCAATCGTTAAAAACAATACATGATCTGTTCATAAATACAACTTAATCTTGCAGATGTTCATATCTATTATAAGCTCATAATACCTCTTCTGATCAATGTTGTCTTCAATTCCTTTGCTCCACTTCTTTCTGCTCAGTGATGTTTCTTTTCTGTTGCTCGGTGTTTGCAGAATTATTAGCCTTGTTCTTCAGCTTGTATGATCAGATCTGTATGAAGAATTCTTATCTTCATCAGAATTCTCTTCAACATTCCTCTCTTCATAATGAATTTCTTGTCTCTTTATATAGACATTTTTTCACCATTTCTTGTCCTTCTTGTTTTCTTTTTTGATCACTTCTTGATCCGTAAAGCTCGCCATGATTTCTTTAGTTTGAATCCATAAAACCCTCCTTGTTTTCTAGAATAAAACATGCTTTAAATATCTGTCTTATCTTTATCTTTTAACTGATCGATGAAAACAAAGTAATCAAATAGTTAAGTCTTTAATTAGCTCTTCCAGCTAAGTTGTTTTTTCATATCCTAACTTTAGTTCTCATTGGTGAACTCTTCAGTTGTGCTTGGTGACTACTGCAGATAGCTCGAGCATCAAATTTAGTTCTGTTCAGTGACAACTGCAGTTAGCTCAGTAATTCTTTCTTGGGTAACACTGTGAACTTCTATGCTCGGGGTTCACTATCACTCGGGGTTTACTGTCTCTCGGTGTATATGATTATCGATGACAAAACCTTTTTCTCTTCAGATCTTTAAGTGTTGTGACAATATGTGTATGAGAAATCATACCATATCAAGTTGACATCAATGACAATACAATGCATTAACTGATTTAATGTCTTGCATATACTTTCTGCATCTCGGTGATCATCAACTTTGTCATCTTCAAACATTAAGTCAGTTATAGTTCATCACCTATATCATTATTAGTGACCTTTTAATCCTTTATGGATCCCAAAACTACCTATTCTTTATCTTCCCGCATCTGCACATTCTCTAGAACCTTCGGTGCAAATTTGAGCCCTGATTGATGGATACATAATGTCTTAGTCATTATGTACCTGGGTACACAATGTTTCAGCCTCTATGTACCCCCAATGATGGGCCAAAATTTGAGCGAGATTCCCTTTCTGAGGTTTTGGCTTGGGAAATCTAGATATGTGGTCGACTTAGGTAAGGTTCAATCCTTGAAATTAAGTTAGACATATATAAACATCCTACTTATCCTCATTTTTACAAACACAATCATATGTAAGCTATCATCCATCAACTACATCAAAGCTCTATGGTTCAAGGTCTTCAAGCATTCTCTATTAGTGAATTCATAATTTAAGGAAAATCAAGTGCAAGCAAGCAATATTGAAATTGATCAATTCCAAGCATCAACTGTACTTCACAATAATTCAAGGTGGTCTTCTCTATAGATCTAGCTTCTTTCCCCATTGGAGGTCAAGAAAATAAGTTTCTATTAAGAGAGGAGCCATCTACCTGTCTTCTCTCTCTTTCCCCCATCAATTCAACATTGTGGACAGTTAAAACATCTACAAAACAAGGTTACACCTTTTCAAATATTCCTTTTAGGTTTTTTTTTTGAGTCAAAAGATATTGCATTAACATACTTGATTCTATTCAAAGATTCATCCACATCGAAAAGGTATGAATTACTTCATTTATTAGATCTGATCTTTGTATACTTGATAACATAATTTTCCATCATTTTATTAGATTTCAAGGTTGATTCTTAAACACGGGTTTGACTAAGGAAAACCCCTTTCTTCAACCTTATTCCCCATTTTTGAGTGTGTAGGTGCAAGGCAAGAAGGTATAATTGCATACCTTAGTTGTGTAGACCCCTATAGTGGTCAACAATTTTTGAGTAAAGTTGTTGGGTACATAGTATCTCAACCACTTTGTAGACAAGTATAGAATGTCTCAACCATTTTGCACCCTCTAAAATAGGCTGAAAATTGATCCCAGAGATATTTGACAAGTTTCAAGAGCTAGATCCAGAGTTACAGGGGTTTTCAGAACTTTGACAGTAAAAAAATCATAAGTCAAACTAAAAGTTCTCTTTCTTATTCTTAGGTACATATTATATCATCTTTATTCTCACTTCTAACTTCAAATTTCATCTACACACATTAAAAAAGTGACAGATTATTGACCCTCTTAGAGCTTAGGACCTTTCCTAGCCAATTGGGACATCTTCCTTCCAAATGTGCAATTTGAAAGGGTGAAGTGATCTATCTGATTGTATTGCTTCCTATTTCATATTGTTCATTTTGGTGAGCCCAACTCTTCTTACATACTTTTGATCTTGGTAGTAGTGTATGTGTGTGGTAAAATGTGTGATTAGAATTTGCAACCAAACACTTGAATAAACCATTACATCGAAGGGGTTAGTATTAAAATGAAGATAAAATATAGCACAAAAACCCTTGAAATAGACTTATTGCTTCCTAGTTGAAGCGAGTGTGATTCTCATGAGTTTTCCATTAGATTGGACATGGAGAATCAATGACTTGACTACCTCAAAATGGGAGATTCAATGCAAGAATGAGATAGATGCATAGAATTGCATACTTTTCTCTCAAAATCTTTTGAAAGTGAAAATGCATGGACTAGAAAACTAAATGCATAGCAACTAGGAAGGATGAGAATAAAATGCATGATTAAGATATCAATGAGAAGAAGAATAATGCATCTACCACTAAGCTATGAAAGGAGACAAAGATGCCATTAAACTAAGAAATGAAGCTTAACAATGTAAGAATGCAAGTAAACTACTATGAAAGTAAGAATTACAAGTGCACAATGAAATTCTAGAATGAAAATAGCATTATAACTCTACTCCAAAACTTCTTCTATATGATGAGCAAGGGGAGCTATCCCTTTTATAGGAAATTCCAAGAGATGAATGGTTGAGATTAAGAGGAAAAAGGGAATGAGCAATGGTGGAGATGCAACTTCCCTCAATCCATATGAGCTAAGTGGAATGATTTTGAATGGTTAACCTTGTGGAGGATGAGACAAATTTGGTATTTTCCCTTTTATTTGTTTTTTTTGATTTTTTAGTGCTCACACATGTGTGAATGGGTTCATTTTTTGTTTTAAAAGAGAGTTTAGGAATTTTTGATTTATCCCAATGTTTTATGCATTTATGGCTTAGGAATTTGATAATTTGATTCAACAAGTAAAGATTAAAATTATGTAAGTAAATTTGATTAAGTGCTCTCATAATTAGAGTCTAGCGATAACATCTTATATTTGATTACAACCAATTAATCGGAAATAGGGGCTATAGGTTTGCTAGACCAATTTTAGGTGATTACATTTGCCCCTCTTTGACTAATGTGTGATTGATATGGGAAAAAATTGAGTCAAAGAACATGTGAAGCTTGGTTTGATCAAGAAATAGCTTGATGTGAAGCGATGAAAATATCTCATGGATCAAAATTGATTCCAAACTTGTTTTAACAAAGATTGATAGAGATTTGAGGATATCAACTCCAGACTTGATTGAGAAAAGAATGATAGTACCAACTCTGAGCTTGATTGAATGAAGATTGATAGAGATTTGAGGATATTAGCTCCAGACTTAATTAAGTGAAAATTGATAGAAGATTATGAAGATATCAGCTTCGGGCTTGACTGAGCAAAGAATGATAGAAGAGTCTGAGTAGACAGCTTGATGTGAAGCGATGAAACTCAATGTCCATCCTCCAAGTAAATTTCCCAATTTTGGATTGAGTTTGAATGATGAATCAACCTGATGTGGTGCAATGACATTGATTTCCATTCAATTGATTGCTTAGGATAATTGACTTGATATGGGTCCTGATGAAGCCAATTACTTGATTGAGAGAGGTATTACCAGATTGATGTGGTGCGATGAACCTGATATTCCCCTAGAGATCTAGATTATTTGATGCACAGTGATGAAAATCACTTGATTGATCTTGATTTAAGTCAGGGCTTGATGCCCCTAGAGATTGAAATTGTTAATGGAATCAAATTATTGATATAATGGTACTGCCCCCTCAGGATCAAAATCGAAATGATGTGAGGAGCTTGAAGCCCAATTAATAAAAAAAAGCAATGAGAAATTTGAGATGCAAGCTTGTTTGAGGTCCAGTGAACCAATGTTGACCAAGGTTGATTTTTTTGGATTGAAGTGGGAAATGTTTGAGTTAGTTGCTTATTATTAATCTCAAAGTAGAATCCTATGAGGAAAGTGTCAGTGATCAACTGCATTTCAAGAAAATAGGTTAATCTGCGTTTTGACTATTAAAATGTCCTCAATATTCAATTTTGGTCCTGAAAATGGATTCAGAGATGTCCAACTAGCCAAGGGTACAATTTTCACATTCATTGGAGCACTTTCAAAAATTAGGTCAAAACCTATATAAGGCCCAGAGGGGTAATTTTCAAATCATTTTCACCGTCCAAGTTTGAGTTCTGAGAAGCTTCTGTGAGCGAAAATGGTGGTCCCTGTAGAAAATCATTGATTCAAATGCATGCAGAGGTACATACAGATGCATGAATACCCGCCTCTAGTGAGTAACTAATAAACCTTGCCTTCATATTCAATTTCTCAAGTTTTTCATAGATTTTTCAATGTTTTTCAATGTTTTAGGTCGTAGGGTCCCAGTTTGTCGTATGAGCCGGTGAGAGGGATCGTACGACAAAATAAAAAATGTCTTGTATCATTCAAGACAATTATATTTGTCACACGAAGAGCACCCACTTGTCGCATGAGTACCTTCATACAAGCCCAATTTTTCGTATAGCTTTATTAGATTTATTATTTTAGCCTAGTTTTCATACTATATGTGATCCTAACTCGTACGAACCTTGGTACGAGTGACCGTCTACTATACTTTGTCATTTGGGAGGTAGTGGTACTTTTTTGAGGAATTCTCTTATCGATTGCATGTTTTCTTGATTTCTTATCATTTTTTCCAGTGTGTCTGATTGTTGCATGAAGAATGTATCTTAATTTGACGTTATTACTGATGCCTTCCCACTATTTTTCTTCTTACATGCAGAGTTACCAGATATTCAATTCGAGTCCATATATCCTCTTACTATGCACTTGATGAGGAACTTGTTTGATGATCATAGAGGTCATCTGAGAGATTGTGGCTTTGGATGGTTGACCTTGGTGCTTGATATCTGGGTGAACCATGGATTGTTGATATTGTTGGTGGAGAGATTCCACGGTGAGCACAATAATTTTCATTTACCAAGCGGGGAGATGATCATCACTCCTGAGGACATATACAGGATCCTTCATATTCTATTTGTAGGAGAACGTGTTGAGTATGATGCGACACCACTACTGGGAAGACATGCACTGATTCAGGTATTCCATGATCACACTATCTTAGATAGGACCATCTCCTGGGAGAACATGGTGACTCAGTATGGTGTAGCTTTCTTATTGCCTTGTGTCATAGCATGATTCATTGGCTGCTTCTTTATGGAGGACATGAGCTAGCAGGGGTTCCTATGAGGATGGGGTAGGGTACTGGAGAGATTGGTTACCTAGCCAAAGTAGTCAAGTTGGGGCCAGTGCCTTCTTGCACATATATATCATGAGATGCGCGAGATCGTATATAGGGTATCTCAAGGTATGGCTGCACGAGTACTTGTCTTACAGGTGTGGGCTTGGGGGCATCTCCTGATATGTAGGCTGGTGACAAATGATGCATGATAGAGTGAAAAAAATTATGTGTACAGGTATAAAGGGCTATTGACACAACCCCACCTAGGGAAGACTGACTATTAGGGGTGTCAGTTGGATGACCTTAGCTTGGTTGTCTGGAGGCCATATATACAGACAAAGGCCTCAACCAATTATAGGGCTCAGAGGAGAGATTTATTTTTTCCCATCCTTTTCTTGGGATGACATTATTGGTGGTTGAGTGCTTCATAGTAAGAAGGGTACTACGACAGTATGGACGTCTGGAGAGCATACCATAGGAGTCCATAGTTTATTCTCATTTTATTTAAGAGGATTGTTGAGGGTGATCTCTGAGACTATCTCTGGCTTAGTGCACTCAGGAGCTGATATAGTTAGTTCACTCTTCATGGGAGTATCTAGATGATATAATAGATGCGGGGGTCACACCCCAATACATAGATAATTTTTTTTGCTATATCTTTCATAGATTCATGGATCTGACAGAGAGAGCACCA
Organism: Thuja plicata; assembly: GCA_018584345.1. NCBI lineage: Eukaryota > Viridiplantae > Streptophyta > Pinopsida > Cupressales > Cupressaceae > Thuja > Thuja plicata. Next base: position 373,460 of record MU218222.1, on the reverse strand, counting down.
TAGATTGAGGAGGGGGATGTACCTCAGAGAGATATAGGTGGAAAGAGGGGACCAGATAGAGTACCATAGAGGAGTCCAACTCCTTCTAGAGAAGGTGGTACCTTAGGCGCCAATTCTAGCAAGGCACTGACAGTCGGTTAGCAACAAAAATGCGGGGAGGGAGGCACACTCAGTTCTATTGGAGTTGAGATACCCACAACATAGGGTGATGATGAGATGAGAGATGCACAAATGAATCTCGATCTTGATGAGGCAGTCAGATAGTATGCTAGTGCCAAGAGGCATAGAAAACTAGGGAGGAGAGATTCCCTCAACTATAGAAACTTCAGGATATGATCAGGACATTGAGGGGACAGGTCTATGCTTCACAGACACAACTAGTGGCTATGTAGGTACAGATCATAGAGTGAGACTGTACCATTGATGAGAGAGATGAGAGGATTGAGGCATTTAATCTAGGGTTCATGGCTGAGCACACCGCTCTTTAGAGGGAGGTCACTCATTTGACTAGTAGGGAAGCCTACTATGTGGCGATATATAGTATTGCAGTTCATGTAGCACAATAGGTGCTACCATATTCATAGTATCTAGCATGATTTGAGGGAGAAGGATCTCCACCTAGAGAAGATTCTCCTCTACCTCCACCCCATGAAGACGACGAGGGAGGAAGAGAGACCTAATTTTCCCCTTCTTGTCTTATCCCTTTCTAATTTTTGAGATCCATACGATTGTACATGATTTATTTGCATTGAGGATGCACATTTTATCTCGAGAATGTTAGAGCACCCTTTTGTATACACTGAGATTATATATATATATATATACATATGATCTTCCTTATGCTCTATTGATTTGTGTTTTTAATTAGCTTCTGAGTGTATTATCATCTTATATCTTTACTTTGAGGGTTCTTGGTGTACATCACGATGCTTAGTGGGATTTTAGTTTCATACGCGAGATGTTTGTATCCTGATATTCTATTTGTTGTGATGAGTAATGTCTTTCTCTATTGGTACTGACCATTTGTTTTGGATATAGATAACCTCAAGGAGATAAAATGTAGTTGATCACTTTAGAAAATGATTTGAAGATTAGAGGAAGATCTCCCTTTGTGTGTTTTTTTATAATGTTATCATGCAAGCCTAGGAATGCAAATGCAACCTACGACACGAGTAGCCAAGTCACTGATTCTGGTAGTCTATATTTTCATCATCAGAAGTTTGGGACATAGAAGCTAATACAACCCTTACTGGTGCCACTACGACCATAAGAATATGAATATGCATTTCATTAGATAAAATACGGGAGACAACATAAGAATCTAGGTATAGGAACCAGAATGACTTGAGCATTGTCTCTAGTTAATATTGGAAGGATACACCAGTATCGAGGCATTCAGAGCCAAGATAACCATGAGTGCATTCTTATGTAAACATGCATATTAATAAGAAAGGAGATATTTCCAACCTCACCTTAGTGTGCAAGGAAGTAGGATCGAGGGATGTGTGGCTTATGCACCTCAATATGGAAGCTCTTACCACATAAACCCTACTAGTTTGATGTTAAGGATCATTGGAACCACACAAACTAGCAGAACTCAAAGAAAATAGTATGAAATTCATTGATAAAAGATAAAATCCAAGAAAAAGATCATGAAGCATTCAGTCTATGTAATGTTTTGATGTGGGTGTTGAGAAACACCGCTGTGTTGGGTTTTTGTTATTGTGAAAAGTTGTAAGTGTTTTGTCTTATGTGTGTTGAAAAACACAGGTTTTTCCACAAGAGAGAGTGTTAAGAAACGTTGTTGATTAAGGTGTTGAGAAAAACTTGTGTGTTAGCAGAAAAATGTCCAGGTGGCTAGAAGACCATAATAGAAGATGAGGAATGGGACAAGTTGACAAGGGATGCTAATTTGAGAACCAAGAGATGACCCTAAGACTCAAGAAGTTGATTGATTCCAAACTTAAGGGGTCAACTTTTCTACTTGCGCAAGGTCAATAAAGTCAAGTGATGCATTGATGGATGGAGCACTGATTACAAGTGATTCCTCTTTTCCATGTTTTCACCACTTGGAAGAATTCCTATTTTTTCTACCAAGGTGCCTGTTTACTAGGTTTTCACCGAGGCGCATTTCTTCTCTTTTTCAATTTTTTTGTATTTCTTCATTTTTTTTAATCTTTTTCATTTTTATGTTTTTTTGATTGATAAATCAAGGCGCCTATTTGCTAGGTTTTAACCAGGATGATCATTTTTTCATGACTTTTTTCAAATGTTTTTTTTGGCTTTTCTGCTTTTTGCTATTTTTGATATTTTTTAGGATCATTTTCTCTGTATATGTACTGCTCAAAATGTATAGCTATATAACTTCTTCAGATGGAGCACGTTGATGGGATCAGTAAAAGTTTCCCCTTCTAGAGGTAACAGTTGATAGGCTCCAGAGCCAAATGTTGTAGTGATGAAAAAGGGACCCAACTAGTTCGGTTCAAACTTCCCCTTTTGTTCACGATGTTGCTGATTCTTTGGATTCTCTTTAAGAACAAGGTCTCCAACCTAAAATTAGTTGTGTCTTACCTTCTTGTTGTAACCTCTAAACATTCTTTTCTGGTAGACCCTTAGGTGGTCAAAAGCTTCTCTTATGTGTCCATCAAGCAGCTCAAGTTTTTGGATTCTGGAAATCCTATAGTCTTCATCATTGATGAGTCCATGCAAAGAGACTCAGAGTGAGGGTATTTCTACCTCAATGGGCAGTGCGGCCTCCGCACCATATACCAAGGAGAATGACATTGCCTTTGTAGGTGTTTGGATGCTAGTGCGGTAAGCCCATAAGGCTAGATTGAGTGGGAGATGCCAGTTCTTTCCTAATTTATTGACTATTCGGTGCATGATCTTCAAGATATTCTTATTAGAGGCCTCAGCCTATCCATTCCCTTGAGGATAGTAAATAGAGGAACATTGTTGATTAGTTTTGAGCTTTTCACATGATTCATCCATATCATTGTTTTTAAACCATCCTCTATTATTTGAAATGATAGAGGAAGGTATCCCATATCTGCAGATGATATAGTTCAATATGAACATGGATACTTGCTTTCCAGTTGCTTTAATGAGAGAGATTGCTTCAATTCACTTTGTAAATTATTCTGTTGTAGTGATAATGAACTTATGTCCTCCAAAGGAAGAGGGATATATTTTCCCTATGAGATCAAAGGCCCATTACAGAAATGGCCAGTGGGTGATAAAAGGTAACAACTCACGTGTGGAAGCATGAATCAGGTTACCATGATTTTGACCATTCTTGCAATTTTTAGCAAACTAAATAGCATCTTTTCCCAAGGAGGGCCAATAGTAGCCTACTCACAAGATTTTCTTAGCTAATGAGAGACCGTTTGAGTGAGACCCACAAATACCTTCATGGACTTCCTTTAGTGCATGTTCAAACTCGTTGCATTCTAGACACCTAATGAAAGTACCATCAAGACCTCTTCTATACAAGTCATTAGCCATTTTCAAGTAATGAGAGGTGTTTCTTATAAGGTTTCTCTTTTCATTTTTTGATAAGTCAGGAGGGATAATCTGGTCATGGAGATAGGATTAGATTTGGCTATAGTGGGAAGGTTCAGTGCCCACGATTGAGTAGACAATCTGGGATTCAAGAGAGGCATACCTAGGGGAAGGGAGTTCTTCTACCAAGAATTCATAGCAAAATTGATGTTCTTCCAATTGTAGCATTGAGGGTAGAGTATCCATAGCATTAGCGACTCTGTTTTTTGACCTTGGCACTTGCTGGAAGGTAATGAACATGAAATACTTCTTGAGGTAATCAATCATCCTTTTGTATGACACAAGGTTCTCATCTTTTGTTTGATATTGATAATTGAGTTGGTTAATTACTAGCTGAGAATTATAGTAGATGTGCAGTTCTGTAATCTTCCACTCAATGGCCATCTTTAATACGTTTACCAAAGCTTCATATTCAACAACATTATTGGTGCAAGGGAACATCATTTTTTATGCTTTAGGAATCCAATAGCCTTGAGGTGTAATGAAAAGTATGCCAGCACCAGACCCTTATTGTATGAAAGATCCATCAAAGAACATCTTCCATGCATGCTTTGTGAGGTGTAGGATAGCTTCATCAGGAAATTCTATAAGCAGTGGCTGATTATCTGTGAGAGGAACATCTGCCAGGTGATCAAAAATAACTTGTCCCTTAATATCATTCCTATCCACATATTCAATATCAAACTCACTAAGGATCATGATCCATTTTTCCAGTCAGACAGTGAGAGTTGCTTTATTAAATAGATACTTTAGAGGATCAATTTTAGCAATTAATTTGACGAAATGAGCCAACATGTAGTATCTGAGTTTTTGAGAAGTGAACACCATAGCTAGAAAATATTTTTCAACAATGGTGTAGTTATGCTCGTATGAAACCATGGTTCTGCTTATGTAATATATGCCTCTTTCTCTTCCTTTTTTACCATGTTGTGCTAGTAAAGCTCCCAATGATGTTTCTGTAGTTGAAATGTAGAGAAGGAGATGCTTTCCTGGTATCGGTGCCATTGACACAGCTAGATTAGCTAGATGTTCCTTGATTTGTTGAAATTTTTTCTCACACCCTTCATCCCATTTGAATGTAACTCCTTTATGCAATGTCTTTACGAAAGGTTGTGCTTTGTCCGTAAGTGGGGAGATAAACTGTCTGATAGATTGGAGCTTGCCTTGTAGAGTCTTGACTTGATTGATGGTACGAGGTGGTTGGATTTCCATTATTTTTGCTACCTTGTTGGGGTCAACCTCAATTCATTTAGCTGAAACAATGTACCCAAGAATCTTACCAGAAGTCACACCAAAAGTACACTTCTTAGAATTTCCCCTGAGATTGAATTGTTCCATGCAGTCCATAATATTTTCTAGATCAGTTAGGTTGGTGAGTATTCTTGCTGATTTTTCTAGGGTTTCATCTACATAGTACTCTATATTCTTATGCATTATGTCATAGAATATAATAGTCATAGCTCCTTGGTATGTTTCCCCAGCATTCTTAAGACCGAAAGGAATGACATTCCAACATAAAGTGCCCCAAGCACATGCGAAAGCCATTTTCTCTTGATCTTTAGGAACTATCCATATTTGGTTGTAACCTAGAAATCCATCCATCAGGGAGTACATCTCATATCCTAATGTGAGTTCTACTATTATGTCAATATTGGGTAATGGAAAGTCATCCTTGGGACAAGCTTTGTTCAAATCTCTGAAGTCTGTGCAAACCCAAATTGAATTATCATGTTTAGTTATAGGAAATATGTTAGATATCCAATCAACATATGCTATAACACAGATGAATTTAGCTTTCAATTTTTTTTCTAATTCAGCTTTGACTAGGAGTGCCACATGAGGATGTATCTTTCGAAGCTTTTTCTTGACTGGTTTGACTCCTGGAGTGATTGACATGTGATGCATAATCAAATCTGTGTCGAGTTCCTACATGTCTGAGTAGGACCAAGAAAAGTTGATTTTATTTTTCATGAAGAACTGGGTAAATTCCCACCTCTCTTGTATAGATAGGGATTGTGCCAGGTAGATCAAATCATGTGCTTCTATTGTTCCTAAATTAACTGGTTGTGTCGGTTCTATCAAAACTGAGGACCATTCTCAAAAGTGATTAGGTAGGAGATCAAGTTTCCCATCCTTTGTCACCTCAGAGATGTTTTCACCGTTGGATACACCATTTGTTTTTACTATTTTAGGTTCTAATACTGCCACAAAGTGGTTTTCACCACAAGACCTCTTTTTCTTTGTATTTTTCCTTTTTAGGCTGAGAAACTTGATGTCCCCCTCTTTCATGTTCATGATCGTTGCACTAGTGGAAGAGGTGAAGGGCTCAATAGCATTTAAGTATTAGGCCAAGGTGTAGTCATTGGATGCAGAATTCAAGTTCAAGAGTTTTGTCGGGTTCCATTGAATCAGCTCTAGATGGAAAAGAGGCAATGATTCAATAGGTTCCAAGGATAGAACTGAGTTATCAAGATTAAGTTTCTTAACAGGTAAGAGAAGATCTATTATGAAACTCTCCAAAGGACTACCTAGACCACGATTCATCCTAACAACACCTGTAGAGTCGTTATTTGTATTACGTGAGTTTGAACCAATTGACCTAGTATCAGTGTTTTGATTTTCTTTGTGAGAAACTACCCATTCTAGAAGAGTACTTAGCAGTAGAATTTCAATTATTGAGGATAGGAGGCGTGAATGAGGGGCCATGCCACTATCCACAAGTCTCCAAGTTTTTCCATCTTCTTCCTTAGAGTTTTGAAGTGCCAAAGGAAGAGTATTTTCTCTGATGCCATGATTGATATTGAAATTGATGTCATCCACAAATATTCTCATCAATTCAAGCCAGGAGAAATTTCTAATGTTGGTCAAGCTTCTGAAGAAGACTATGAAAATGGTAACAAACCCCCTTCCTCCTAATATAAATTGGAACTTTGGAGATAATAATAGACTCTTATTATCACACTCATATTAATTAGATTTAGTTTCAATAGAGTGGGGTAGATCTAACACATGTATAGGAGCTACAATTTTCCCCCAGTTAGGATGTCGCTCCTCTAAAGCTTTCCCTGCATTGTCCCCATAGTTGTATTGAATGTGACTATGGTCCAGTGTTTCTAAATATCCTGAGAGTGTTGTTGGGGAAATTGTATTGTCATTGGAGTTATTGACATTTTCATCTTGTTTAATCTCACCATTTTGTGCTGGAGTTGGAGCCTCCTCAAGAGCATGAACTTGGTCATTTGAGAAATAAGGGAGATCTAGTATATGGGAGACAGAAACAAGTTTCCCCCAATTTGGATGTCCGATTTCAGGTTTTGTCCCTTGATCTAAATCAATCTCTCTCATAGTCATAGGTAGGTCATCTTGTTGGGTGTGATTTTCTATCCCTGGTTCATTCATTTGAGCATCTTCCTATAACAAAGGAGATGAGGATTAATTTGGATCAAAGTGAGCTCTAGAGTGATTACAGAATGACTGTGGGATATATAGTTCCCCTTGGTATCTCAGATCTTGAATATTAACAAACCTTTTGAATGATAGTGGGAGGAGGTCTATTTCCTCTTCACTCTCGTCTTCAGATATGTCCATGTGAGCATTATTAGGAATGTTTCTATTTGAAGGATGAAACTTAGGTTCATAGTATCCTATTCCTATTTTATCCATGGGACTCCGTAATTCAGTAGGTATGGGTTCTAGCAATCCTTTGTCTTTTCCCAGGGGTCCTTTCCCTTTATAAACCCTTTGTTTAGAAATCTGATAACCTTTTCCATATTTATTTTGAGAAATTTCAACATGTTTAATATTGATCTTGATCTTTTCCTTTATAAAGCCATGCCAAGAAATTTTTTTCTTCATTTTCTTCAGAAAGAGAGACACGAGATTTGACCATGTCGGTCCCTTTATGTATTTCCAGCTTCTGACCACTTGATAGTTTAAATGATGATGATGGCATCCCATAATATCTAGGAGATGTAAGGAGGTTAGTCATGGATAAATGATACTCCCCCATACTTGTGTTTTTAATTTGCAACTTGTCTCCAAAGCTCTTCACAAGTGCTATGTGAGAATTCTCAGATGGTGATTCGTGGGATGCTTGCTTGTTATGAGGAACCATGCTTTCTACCTGCTTCAAGGTACATAGAAGGAACTTTCAGCCGAGATAGAGATCTCCATCCCATTATGGGGGAACTTCACACATTGGTGGTACAAAGAAGGAACTACTTGCATGTCATGAATCCAAGGCATTCCTACCAGAATATTATATGCCAAAGGTAATTCTAGCACTTGATAGATGACATCTTATTCAGATAGCCCCAGTCTGATGGGTAGCACTACTAATCCTTTTGATGGTCTTTCCTACTCATCATATGCTTTTATAGTGATTTTCCTTTTGAGATCAATAGCATGTTCAGAGAAACCTAGTGTATTTACGAGCTTAAGAGTGCAAATGTTCAAACCAGTGCCTCCATCCATCAAAACACTTTTGACTTTATGTTTGTGAATTAAGACCTCTATGTGTAGAGCTTGGTTATGCTGGTGACTAAACACTTTTTCTGTTGGAAATAATCAAGACTAACCAAGTTACTGAGAGGGGAGGGGTGAATCAGTAACTCTTAAAACTTTAAGTCATTTCTGCACTTGTATATATTTAACCATTCATTCATCTAATCTACTGC
>MU218222.1:337178-358418 GCA_018584345.1 Thuja plicata | reverse complement strand
TCGGTAAGAGTAGAAGCTCGGTCCATACTAGTCCCGAAGTGTAGCTTGGAACTTGGTAGCCGCTGGTGACTCGGTAGGTATAGTGTCACTCGGTAACCTCTGGTGACTCGGTAGTAACTGACTTCTCGGTTGGCTTCAACTGATGGCTCACTAGTTACAGTGAAGCTCGGTGACTACCGTCTGCTCGGTAAATGTTTCTCTTCTTGGTAACCGCTGGTGAACTGTTCATATGCTCGGTGACTACTATTCTGCTCGGTTTGAACTGTTTACCACTGAGCTTTACAAAGTGATTACTGAATGCTCGGTATAAGCTGTGGACTGAGTGATGAGCTCGGTAAGAATTCAGAATCGAATAAGTGTTTTCACTGATGACAAATATAACATAATTCCAACATTTTTCATCCTCTTTTGAGAAGGATAAGTAATGTGGGGAAGTTAGATGATTTACCATGGTTTGGAAATGACTGACGTTAAGATCCTTGGGTACATTTGTCTCCAAAAGTGCAGTCTCAAGAATTTTCTTGTGTGATGGCAATAGGTTGAGAAATTTAAGAATAGAGATCTGAGTAGGAGTGCATTGTAATTGATCAACCAAGTTGTAGTTCATAGCAGGGAGTGATATGAAAGAAAAGGTGGGCTGTCACTCACTCACTCAAGTATAAAGTCAAGTGAAAAGATGCTTGTAGGTGCATGACTGATAGAAAAATGGAAATTTGTAGCTCAGTCACTCATGAAGAAAAAACAGGCAAGAAAGATAAGTGAGCGAGCGATTAATACATGATGAAGGCACTCACTTAGTCATGAAGGATTCATTTATAAGGAAATCTCAGCAGCAAGTACGCGATAAAAGGAAGAAAAGGGTCATCACTCACTCGCTAATGCTTATGAGCTGGAAAATCTTGCAGCGTGAGTGAGCGATTAAGTTAAAATGCATAAAGAAAGTAGTCATCACTCACCCGTTGAGGTATAAAGAAAAATTAGAAATCCATGACGACTGCGCGACCAGAAAGTAATACATGATTGTTTTGAGAACCCGCTCACTCACTCAAGCAAAAGACAAGATAAATTAGGATCAATGAGTGTGCGACTAAGAAGTGACTGAGTAATGGAGATCATGTCGCTCACTCAAAGAATTTCAATGAAAGTAAAGTCTTGAGTGGCGAGTCCGCGATAGATGAAAAGATAAGTGATGTCGCTTACTCCCTCAAATACAAACGTAAAGCATTAAGAGATAGCGAGTGCGCGATTGTGAAATAATGAAGCTGCCACTTAGGTCATTGCCCAGTCACGAAGAATATGAACCAAAGAAAAGATAGATAGCGAGTGCGTGACTGATAGAATGAAAGGGTCTTGTCGCTTAATCGCAAGGACAATTTTGAGTGTAAGAAAGGTACAACAAGTTGGTGATAAATTGACAGGTGGTTCATTTCAAGCCTACAAGGGCAAAAAAGGAAACAAGGTGTGTACTTTTTCTAGCAGGGATCATACAGTTTGAATTAATGGTAGCAATAGTTACAGAGAGATGATTGTGTAATTTTGCAAGTGTGAGAATTTGACATTCAATTGGACAAGACGCCAATTTGATGACTATAAGTTTGAATGATTGAGCTTGATTTTGTACAACTCTCATTTCTGCATCCTAAGATTTTTTGTAAAAAGTGATAGAGCTTGTTTGTCTGAAATAGTTTGTATGAGATAGTAATTTGAAGAGGAAGGATGAGTCAAGCTATTGTTCCCGCTGCTTTGCATGGGTATGAAAAGGAGGTTACACCAAAAAGATACATGGAAGAATTTACTGAGTTGTTGCTCGGGACTCTGAATACAAACAGTACAAATTGAGATGAATGGAAAGATAGAAGATGCCCTAGTACCTACCTTCAAGCATTATTCTCATCTGATATATATGATTCTATATTATAATAGGGCATCTATGGATAAAGAGCTTGAATTTTTTGTTTTAGAGTATGGTGTTGATGCACCAATCCAAAGATGGACTCAGGTATGGGATAGTTCATCCATCAACTCATCATTTGTATGCTTTTGCAATTGGATTATGGATCCAATTTTTGATTTATTGGCAACAGATAGGCATAGAATTCCATTTGAAATCATAAAAGTTTTGAGACCTTGGGATTATGTTCCAAACTGGCCTATCTCTCACAATTGGGGTGGATTTTTCTTCTTTTATTACATTACTATCATCAGAGTATATGGTTGTACACAACCACCTCACATCCTCCCCAAGTTTGTTCCTCTTAGGATTGCATTCTTAGAATTTATTTGGCAAATCACTTGGGTTGATAAAGAGTTTTTAGAGGGACATAGAAAGGGTACTTTTATCCCTAGATTATGGGTAGGTTTTGACTTCTCCATTGGGAAAAGAGTTTTTGATCTAATTAATGACTTCTTGAAACAATATAGAATGTCTACGACAATTTCCAGGTTCTATCATCCAGAACAATTTATGCAAACAAACCTGAGAAGAATGAATCCTTGGAAAAAGATTAGAGACCATGAGCCACTGGATGATGAAGATGTTGTAGGGAATAAGTTAAATAAGAATGAAGTGCAGGAGAGGAGAAGTAAATGGAATAACCTCCTTAGGGAAGAAGCTGAATGGAAAGAGTCAGACAATTCTTTCTTTGGTTTTTTCCCTGATCTCCCATACTTGCAAAGAATAGAGGAAATGCTTAAATCCTATGACACTCTAATGGCACAGGTACCACAGTTTAGTGCTAAGGATGCATAGTCTCAAGGGTCCCCAATTCCTATTGCATTACATGACCCAAAACATCAGGAACAACAAGAGGAAGAGCATCAAGAAGAAGAAGAGGGCGGAGAGGAAGCTACCTCTACTAGAGAACCACCCAGGAAGAAACAGAAGAAAGAACACAAAATGATGCAGCACAGGAAAAGTATGGCCAAGGCTGTGATTACTGAACATGGCAAATATTTTAGAAAGTTAAAAAGACAATTGAAAAAAGAGCCTCCAACTGAAGGCCAAGGGGACAACCAAATGGTTCTGTTTGAAAAGGATGACGAGAGAGTCATGATAGCTAATGAATTCATGAAAGATGATGAATTCATAAGGTCTGAAGAGTTCAAGACTTTTTTAATCAAGTTGAAACAAAAGGACTTGAGGCAAGGATTGACTACAGGTGAAGAAAATGCTGATAAAAATGAAGAGATTGTAAAAACACTCTAGGATTATGATCCTGAGAGTGAACTAATCACTGTGGAGCAAGCCAGGTTGTTGGTGCAAAATAGTGAAGTAATGTTGATGCTTGGTTGGGACTTACAGTCCACATTTGTCATTGATCAAATCAGGAGGCAAGAATATCCCCTATTAAAAATAGAGTTCGAGATGGATGAAGTTTTGAAAGGATCAATATTTGGTCCTAAATGCAAGACTCTTGCTATATGGTCATTGGCCCCTACTACACAAAAGCCTCTGGTCATGACTATTTGAGAGGAAAAGAGGGAAGACATAATGATATGGAATTTGCAGAACACTACAGACACTAAGATAGCTCAGTTAATGACACAAGTCTCATTCATGAACTTGGCAAAGGTTGATGACCTGTATAAGATGTATGAAACAACTTTTGGCCAAATGATGGCCTTAGAAAAAAATCATGAAGAGGTGGTGGTTTAGAACCAAACATTGGAAGAAGAAATTTCTAAGTTGAAAGAGGAGTTAGTGGAGAGTAAAAGAGAAAAGACTCCAATTCCTCAAGAAGTGTCAAAGACTGAAACAGATGCTTCCACAGAGGCAAAAGAGGATTTAGCAATGGCAGAAGGCTAGTCCAAAGAAATGTCACAATGACACAGCATAAATGTCATGTCCATCATATTGCCAATACTTCAACACCGAATTGATGTTTTAAAGTAGAAGACTGACATAGTATATACACTATATGGCTCATTGCAAGAAGCATCATAGGTAGCTGCTGAGGCTATGACATTCTTGGGGCCTATCTTTAAAACTTGGTCAGGAAGAGACAGGTTGATGGAAAAATTGAAGAAAACTATGTTATACAGTGACGATTTTCCTGACAACATCACAGATACAATAGAAATGATCAATGAGGTGAATAACACATATGGTTTCTTCAATGGTAAGGTTGATCTAATAAATAATAAGTTGCAACTATTTGGTGACTAGTGCCTTCCCTTGATCCAAAAAATATATGATGAAGCTGGCATTCTGAAGTCGCAATCAGATTGGACAAATCGATTTGATGGGATATTCACAGATGAGGAGATGAAACAACACCTAGAAAAGGATGTAAACGCTCAATACTAAAATGAACTGATTGACAACCTACTCAAGGTTGAGAGAGACATGGAAAAATTTGTTTTAGAGGCTAGATCAACCGTTGATGCCAGATGGACAGAGGCTATTGCCAAATTGGAATAGGTGAAGGCTTTTGATTGGACCACCGGAAAAGAGGTAAAAAGGTGGGAAGTGAAGCTAAAAGGATGAAGAGGATACTGTCAAAATGCATCAACGAACCTTTTTCAGACTTCGCCAACTTTTTCCACCTATGTTCGGTTGCAGTTTTTGTCAACTGCAATTTGTTATTAAAAAAAAAAGATTTTGTAAATCTTTCCCAGTAAGTCCGTAGCTTGTTGCATCCTTAGTTATAAAAGGATTCCAAGACTACTGGGAAGAGCATAGACATTTTTTCATTGGGATGTTTAATATAAAAACTCTGGTTTAAGACTTATAGGTATCTTTTGGGTTTTGAAATACTGTTAATTGTAATAGCAATTTTGATTATGAATACAAATGAAATCCATCAATAGTTTTCTGAAACATATGATGAGCATTTTTTCTTCATTATTTTTTTTCTAAATTTTATGTCGATTGAATGTTTAAGGAATGTTCAATTTATGCATAGACTGGGTGATACCACAATAGTGGGTTACACTTTTTCGCCTAAACGAACATTGAAGTCTACATTTTGAGAAAAACTTTCACATTCGGATGCATATTGTCGTTAAACTGTTTGAAATTGGAAGATGAAGTAAACTAGAGTCTATTATGATTTTCTGTCTAGATTCTAAATATATTTTATTTATTTATTTTTGAATTGATTTTAATGGTTTTTTTTCTCCCACTAAAACTGCTATGTTGCTGAAAACGTCATTTTCAAAAAGGTACAATAACTTCGTACAGTATAACTTTTTTTCTAAAATAGATATCAATGCGCTTCTTTAGAATTTGGTTTTGTAACATCCATATGGAGGGAATGCAATTGGTTTTACAACATTATCATGATTATTGCATATTTTATGAACGTTTGAAGTAGAGTCAACCGTAATTTTGACATACCTTGACTGCGTAGCTGATAAATTGTTGTGTATTTATCGAAATTCAATTTTTTTTTGATAGAAAGAAGACTCAAAGCTAGAGGGCACTATTATTTTTCAATTTTTTTTTCTCTTTTCTACTATTTTTCATTGAACATCAAACTTGGAGGTTTATATTCGATAAAAAACCTACATTCGATGCACGCCAATAAACATAGACCTAATTAATTCAAAAATTGTCAAATATATATTCGTTAGAAAGCTCATTTAGTGTACTTGTGTGATGAAAAAGGAAGCCTCCCCATTCTTCCATTTGAGCCCCGCACTTGAGCCTCAAAGCCATGAAAATGATAGATTTTTATTAGCCTTTGGAAATGGCCTCTATTCAGAGACTTTCTATAGAAAGTACTTTCGATCAAAACTAATTAGTTTCAATAGAAAGTACTTTCTATCAAAAGTAATTTCTTATTTTAATGTCGGCATGGGTTGAAACCCACCAAATTCTTCACTGGTTAGTTTCGATCGAAACTAGCTTAATTTCGATAGAAACTAAGTTAGTTTCGATCGAAACCAGACAAAAAAGGTAGTTTCGATCGAAAATAAGAATGTTTTGATCGAAATAATTAGGTACTTTCTATCGAAATTAACTGACTAAATTTCCCACCTCATGGATTTTGTGAAGAATTTATTCCTCCGAAAAAGTGTAACCCACTATTGTGGTATCACCCATTTGTTAGGCAAATTTTGAAATAATTTTAGGGTTCTTTCAAGGAAAGATTAAAATTGCCTTAGGAGTATTTTCAGTGGGATTCAGGTTTTATAATGAATTTGATGAATTGATTTTCTATATGTGTGAGGGTAGATATATAAGGCATGTCTATGCTTATGTCAGATTCTATGATTGTCTCAAATTTATGTTTATGACTAAGAGGGTTAAAACTATGCAGCAGTGACTCCACGCCCTAGGACTAAGCACTGGTCTGTCCTCCATTGAATTAAGTGAATATCACTATTAAAATTGATCTTTACTCATGGTTTTGTCTATTTCAATAAAATTTACAGTGATCAACTCCTGTAATTCCATTCATATTCAACTGGAATAATTTAGTGATTTCATTATTTTGAGTTAGAAGGGTAATCCCGCCCGAGTTAATGGAGCTCAAAGTGTAGGAGGTTTTAAAACCTTGTTTCTGTCATTCTGTATCTTGTCTGGTCAGTGTCTGGGGTAGATAGAGTAAGCTCTCTGAGAATATTTTCATATCAGCAAGAAAAGGAACAAACAAAAAATGGTGACTCTACTGGGGACTTTTATCAAGGAATGCGTGAAAGGTTAGTCTGACGATAATATTCCATAATATAGAATCCTTGAAATCCAGTTTTTGAAATCACAAGTTGTGTATTGCACTTTAATTGAATTATATTGTCAAATATCATTGTCAAGGTGAATTTTCATTATTTTATTCCCAAAGTTTTTGGGTGGCGACTCTGAGTTATTGGTTATAGTGTTTCCAAGGGGAACACTAGCAGATCAAGTTTGTGAAAATTCAATTAGGACAAAATAAGGAATACAAAAGAAAACACAAAGAATCACTTTCAGGCAACATCGGAGAGTTATGTTTCTAAAAATTCTAGAAGTAACCATTCTAGGAAAGGAGAATCTTATAACAATACTTCTTGGAAGCCTAGAACTGTTGGCCCTATTAAGTCCTTAGGTACTATTCCCAAGAAAGAAATAAATGAACCCCTAAATCCAGAGTCTGACACTACTGGTTACTTTGATGATATATTTAACCCTAGGCCAAAGAATGTATATCAAGAAAAGGGTGAGACATCATCATATTTCAAGGGTATCCCTTATGAACATGTTGAGGACCAAAAGGGAGACAACCTGATGAATATCTATGAATATTCTAGTTCTGATATTGAGGGATTCCTCAGAGACAATGACCTTTTAAAGAGGGAATTAGATGAACTCTTGCTTATCAAGCAGAAAATTGATGAGGCTAGAGAGGAGCAAATTATAAATGCAATCACTAAAAGGGAAAATTTGAAGAAACGGGTTGCCCAATTAAAATTGGTAGCTCAGGGTGCTAATGAGGGATTTCATGGCTTGAATAAAGAACTCTTTGGAGATGTAGACACCCTGAGAAAGTAATGCCAAGAAAAAGAACACCTGCTTAAGAAAAATGATCCCAAAGATACAGACCCTATGGTGAGGCAAGTCATCAATTATGAAAGTCAAAAACCCCCTAAGTCTCCGACCCCCACACCAAATGTATCAACAGTTAATGTCACACAAACAGGTGTTGAAAAGGGAAAACAAAAGCTCACAGGTATTAAATTCTCTGAACCTAAGATTGAACGGTCTATATATCAAGATATGTTTTCACTGGATATGGAATTAGAAAGGGCTAGAAAGGCCAAAGATGATATTGGAAAAAAATTGGAAAGGGCAGAGCTAGAATCTGTTGCTGAACAGATGAAAAGAAGAATTGCCTTTTTGAGTCCCATAACTAATTCTAATGATATTATTACAACCAATCAAACTATGCCTGTATTCAATTCCAATTTTTAGACCAAGAATGCTAACACAAGTACCCAAGCATATGGAGTGGATCAAGGAGTTGCATCATAGTCAGGACTAAGTGGACTCAACAGAAATATTAATCACCAAAATGTAGGCATTGGCCATAACATTGGTAGTATTGGTCAGAGCGCTGTCCAAAATGTGGGCACTAATTTTCAAAGAAGACCTATTCATTTGGAGAGATATAGGCAATTGTTTTTTGATAGTATCCCTAGCCAACCAAACCCTATTCCTAATGAAGTCAGAGATAAGATTCCCATATTCAATGGGAATAATGTTGTGACTAGTGAAGAACATATTAAAGTATTTTCGGATACAATGAATGATTATGAGATTGAAGATGAGGATGCTGTGATGAAATTATTTGTGCAATCCTTAATTGAGGATGAAAGAGACTGGTACCGAGGTTTGCCTAATCATAGTATCTATTCTTGGGATGAATTTTTTAGAAGTTTCAAAGAACAGTATGGTGACAAGATAAATTTTGGTTTTATGTTGAATAAATTCAACAGTTTGAAAAAATTTACTAATGAAGGCATTGTGGAATTTAATGTAAGATTTTAAAAGGCTATGTATAATTTGTTCCAAGTATTAAGACTAGATGAAAATGTATGTGTCACCACTTATTGTAATGCTTTGGATGGAAAAACTTCTTACTTGCTTAGAGATAAAGATCCTCAGACTATGAGAGATGCAAATAAATTGGCCATAAACATAGAAAGTAATAGAAGAGCTTCTGGTAAGCTTGGTAAAAGGGATGACAATAGACTCTGGAAAGAGTCAAAAACACAATCAACTAAAAATCCCAAGGAAGAAGATAAGATGGAAACATTGGTGAGTGTAGTGAAAGATCTTGCTGCTAAGGTAGATAAGAATGAGAAGGGTTTTCAAAACAATAGGCCACAATACCAAAGGAAAGATAAGCCTTACAAATTGCAAGATTTTCCTTATAAGACTCAATGGAAGGATGGAAAACCTGTGTCAGAAGACTAAATTGACCTCAAGAACAAAGACATCCCTGACCCATTGAAAAACAACAATGCTCACAATGTGGAGAATACTCCTTGGTGCATGGCACCTATAATATGCCTCATTCCCCTTATCAATGTGCAGTAGCTCAGAGTATGGTGGAGCAACATAAAAACATTGGAACACAAGAAAGTCAGAATGAAAAAAAACCTACAATAAACATTTGTGCACTTACTGTTGAAGAT
Source organism: Thuja plicata (assembly GCA_018584345.1). NCBI lineage: Eukaryota > Viridiplantae > Streptophyta > Pinopsida > Cupressales > Cupressaceae > Thuja > Thuja plicata. The sequence continues at coordinate 349,301 of MU218222.1, read as the reverse complement.
GATAATGGTATTTCAGAGGAAGAGCCACAAGAAAACATGCCAATCATAGTGAATAATACAAGCACTAAGTTAGAGCACTTTCAATTTGGGATGCCTAATGATGAAGAAATAAGGTTTCTAACTATTGTTTCTGTGACACAAGAAAGAAGTTCATACCAGCTTAGGAATAGAAAAGTTGATCAAAGTGGGAAACAAGCTGATTCACCTGTCATTACAAAAGTCATAAATGAAGAAGCTACACAAGGTGAACTGAAGGACACTCTAATTAAAGAAAATAAAGTTACCCCCACTCATGAACAAAAAAAAAAATAGTTAAAGGAGAATAAAGGTAACATATCCTCTGATAATGTCATGAGTTTCCCATCTTTTAACATGAAGCAAGCCTTATCTCAAATGAAAGTATTTGTCCCTTTACTTGAAATGTTTAAAATTAAAGAACACCGAGAAGCGGCCTTTTCATTATTATCTAATTTGCCTGGTATACATGATAGTAGTGCTTTGAATGATGAACTAAAAGGTGAGCAAGAAGAAAAGGATGGAATCCTAATATATTTGGGAAATATAGTTGTTCAAGAGCCAGATTAGATTGATCCTTTTTATGTTACACTGCTCACAAACAATATGTTGCTAAAAAATTGTATGATGGATTTAGGAGCTGCTGCTAATGTGATGACTTACACTGTTATGAAACAATTGGGTTTAGAGGTGGATACCGCTTGTGGTAAATGTTATTCCATAGACAATAGGGAAGCACCTGTAGTGGGAACTTTGCAAGGATTATAGATAAAACTTGCTGCATACCCTGAGGTCGCTTTTAAAATAGATGTTGTGGTTGTGGATTCACCCCCCCATTATGGCATGCTCTTATCAAGACAATGTGCTGCAACCATTGGAGGATATGTACAATTGGATTTGTCTTTTGCTACCATTTCTATTAATGGGAAAGAAGCAAAATTATTAAGGGAGCCCAGATCTCCTGTTTATGTTGAGAAGGTTCAACCAAGCATGCTGAATTGCTTTGTGGATGTAGATATACATAATTTCAAGGTGGAAAAGATTCAACCACAGTTGAAAAACACAGATCCCATAGTGGAAGAATTAGAATTGCAACAACTTGGACTATGGCAGATGTATTTTGATGGAGCATGCTCTAGAGAAGGGTCAGGAGCTAGTGTATTATTTGTCTCTCCATCAGGTATTACTTTCAAATATTCTATTTTTCTGTCATTTCAATGCACAAACAATAAAACTGAATATGAACATTGTTACTGGGATTAGAAATAGCAATCAAGCATGGAATTAGGTTTTTATGAGTCTTTGGTGATTCAGAGCTAGCTATTTTCCAAATTAGATCTATGTATGCTGCCAAAAATGATAGGTTGAAACAATATAAGCATGCTCTATGGGATAGCATTTAATTTTTTGATGCATTTTCCATCAATTGGATAGAGATATCTAAGAATATCATGGCAGATTTTTTGGCTAATGTGGCTTTGAAAAATGATGACCTAACACTAGAAAGAATATCTATTGTGGAAACTAAAACCAGGCCTACCATTCCTGATAATGTGTATAATTGGCAAGTTTTTGAAAGTGATGAGGACATTCTCAATTTTATTCAATGTGTGGATAATTATGAAGGGCAAATCATTGACTGTAATAATTTGATAGAGATTATTGATGGGAAAGAGACTTTATTTGGCAATGAAATTCTACAGTTACAGACAAATGAAATACCCAAAGGACTAACTCAATTGGAGGGATTATTTACTAACAATGATAGTCATATGTGTCAAAAATCTACAGTCAAGTTGGATTAATTTGAGGAGGTAAACTTGGGATCATAGTGTAACCCTAGGATTGTATATATTGGAAAGAAATCAGCTCCTCATGTAAAGATAAATTTGATTAGCTTGCTGAAAAGGTTCAAACATGTTTTTGCTTGGTCTTATGAAGACCTAAAGGCTTATAGGGAAGACCTCTTTCAACATGAGATCCCATTAAAAGATGATATAAAGCCTTTTAGACAAAAACAGAGGCCAATCAATCCTTTGCTGGCCCCCAAAATGCAACAAGAGTTGGCAAAGCTCAAAGACGTTGGGATCATAAAACCGATCAGGCATTCCTCTTGGGTGTCTAATTTGATCCCTATCAGAAAGAAAAATGGAGACATCAGGCTATGTGTTGATTTCAGGAACTTCAATGTGGCTTCATTAAAAGATAATTATTCTTTACCAAACATGGAGGCAATGCTACAAAGGGTTATTGGTTGTGATTTACTATCCATGATGGATAGTTTTTCTGGTTATAACCAGGTACTGGTTCAAGAAAGTGAAAAATTCAAGACAACCTTCACAACCCCATGGGGTACATATGTCTATGTAAGAATTCCATTTGGCCTGAGAAATGCAGGAGCTACTTTCCAAAGAGCCATGGATGTGGCTTTTAAGGAGTTTATAAATATAATCATGGTGGTATATCAGGATGATCTTACTGCATATTCCCAAAAGGCTGAGGATCATTGTAAGCATTTGGAAAAGATTTTTACTAAAGCCTTGGACTACAGAATTTCTTTAAATCCAAAGAAATGTCATTTTCCTGTGACAAAAGGTAAATTATTGGGACATATAGTATCTAAAGAAGGTGTCAGGATTGATCTCGAGAGAGTGGAAGCCATTAACAAACTCTTTCCTCTGAAAAACATCAAAGGTGTTCAGTATTTTCTAGGAAAAGTGAATTTTGTGAGGAGATTCATTGCAAACTTTGCTGAGATAGTCAAGCCCATTTTTAAATTGTTAAAGAAAAATGTTAAGTTTTAATGGGGTAAGGATGCCCAGTTAGCATTTGATGAGATAAAAGTAGCTATTCAGCAAGCACCTATACTAAGATCTCTAGATTATGAAAATCCTTTTTCCATATTTTCTTTTGCTTAATTCCATACAATTGCTACAGTACTCTTGCAGAAGGATAATGAGGGTTTTGACCATCCCATAACATTTTTTAGTAAGTCTCTGCAAGCAAAAGAACTTAATTATGAGATAATGGAGAAACAAGCATATGCATTGGTCAAGGCAATCAAAGTTTTTAGACCTTATTTGGTTTGTGCAAAAGATAATTGCTTATGTGCCACATGCTACAGTCAAAGATATATTGTCTCAGTCTGAAGTTACTGGAAAGAGGTGTAAATGGATCAACAGGATTAAAGAATTTAATTTGGAAATTCAAGTTACCAAACTGGTAAGGGGTTTGGGTTTGGCCAAGCTAATGACTTACACTAACATGGAGCTAGCTCAAGTCAATAATGTGCAAACAATAAATATGAACTTAACTAGTATAGAATTGCAGCCATGGTACACTGATATAGTGTTTTTTCTAAAAAATGGTAAGTGTCCTGAGCATATGTCAGATAATAAAAAAAAGACTCTAAAATTGCAAGCCCAAAGGTATGCCTTGATATGAGGTGATTTATTTTGGAAAAATAAGGATGGAATTTTGTTACTCTTTCTGGATAAATCACAATCTGAAAGAGTTTTGAATGAAATGCATAGTGGTGTGTGTGGTGGACATTATTCTGCCAAGACCACAACTCACAAGATAATCAGAACTAGATATTATTGGCCATGTCTTTTTAAGGATACTCAGATGTTTGTACAAAGATGTGAACCTTGCCAAAGGTTTTCCTCCAAGTTGAAATTTTCAGAAGCTTTACCTTTAAATCCTTTGACTATTGAAGCACCTTTTACCCAATGGGGTCTTGATTTTATTGGAGAATTTACAGAAAAATCCAGTGGAGGCCATAGTTGGATTCTAGTGGCCACAAACTATTTTACAAAATGGATAGAGGAAATTCCATCAAAAAGGGCTGCTAGCAAGGTAGTGATGGATTTTTTAATGGATAATATTCTAACAAAATTTGGTTTCCCCACTAAGTTAATCATGGACAATGCCATGTGTTTTAGGGCTGAGGAATTTAAGGATTTATATGAAGATTATGGAATTAATATATCTTATTCTTCACCATATCATCCTCAAGAAAATGGACAAGCTGAGTCCAGTAATAAAAGCATCATGAAAATCATTAAGAGAGCTTTGGAGAAAAATAAAAGGTCTTGGCATTCAAAACTAAAATTAACCCTTTGGGCTGACAAGGTAACAATGAAGAAAGAAATAGGGGTATCCCCTTTTGAAATGGTCTATGGAACTCAGGCAAGGTTGCCTTTAAATAACCTGTTACCAGTGTATAAATTTCTCCAAGAAGAGGAATTTGAAGAACAAGAACCCACGATGGAAAGGATGGATCAACTGGTGGAATTAGAAGAAATAAGAGCAGAGGCACATAAAAGAAACATGAAGCTTCAACAACAATCCAAGTACTTATTTGGAAAAAGAACAACTGAAAGAAAGTTTCATATAAATGACATGTTGCTTCAGTGGAATGCTAGAAAAGAAGAAAAGGGCAAACATGGTAAATTTGAGTCATTATAGATTGGTCCTTTTATAATCCAGGAGTTTCATGGTCAAGATTATTATTTTCTTGAAGACCCAAGTGGTGACATATAGGAATTTCCAGTGCATGGACAGTTCCTAAAACATTTTTTCTCATGAAGCTTCTTTTTCCATGCACAATAGTTTAGATTACCCTGCTTTAGTGTGGTTTTTGTGTGTGTATGTACAATTTTGTTTCAGTTTGTGGTCTGTCTCCCAGAGTTTTGGTTTCTAATGTCAATTTTGCAATTGACTTTCCCCAGTCAGAGTCATTGTTAGCACTGCACATCAAATTTCTCAAATTCCCATGCTTTGGAAAATTTTCCCACATCTTTTGATTCAAAATCCATGTGATTTCAAGTTAAAATGTCATTTTCTGGACAAGTTTTTAATTTTGCTCTATTTTTGGCCTGAGTCGCCCACCCGTGCTGATATTTTAAAGTAGCCTTTTAAGTGAGCGAGTGAGTGACGAGTCATGTTTGGAGTGAATCATGCAGTCGTGGTTATGTCTTGTTAGGTCAAGTTAAGTGCACAAGTGAGTGAATTAGTCATTAATTTGTTTTAATCACGTAATCACGATCCATTTTTGAAGTCAAGTTATCAATCTGCGACAGAGCGAGTTGGTTTTGTCTTGTTGGTCGCAAACTCGCGGGGGATCAAGTTCTTTGTTACAAGTCTTAGCGAGCTAGCAATGAGTTGATTTTTAAGTATTGCACAATCATGGTAGTTCTAAATCTTTCACTTTTTGGTCTGTGACTAAGCGAGTCCTGTAAGTTAAGGTTGATCGTGCACTTGGGCTTAGTTATTATATGTATCTTTTGAGACCGCGAGTGTGCGATGAAGTCATATTTTAGAAAGCGCTCACTCACCCAGGTTCTAACTATTATGTTTTGTACAGTGCGAGTACTTGATGTATTATGCATTCATTATCAAATGGTCCTTGTCGCTCAGTCACACAATAAATGTGCAGTGTTAAAAGGTGCCTGAGTACGTGATTGAATGTTCAAAGTTTTGTTCCCGCTCACTCGCCAATGATTCGTTCTCTCCAATTTTAAGCTCGCGATTGTGCGATGAAAGAAAAGGTGGGCTGTTGCTCACTCACTCAGGTATAAAGTCAAGTGAAAAGATGCTCATAGGTGCACGACTGATAGAAAAATGGAAATTTGTAGCTCAGTTTCTCATGAAGAAAAATTAGGCAAGAAAGATCAACGAGCGAGCGATTAATACATGATGAAGGCACTCACTTAGTCGCGAAGGATTCATTTATAAGAAAATCTCAGTAGCGAGTATGCAATAAAAGGTAGAAATGGGTCATCACTCACTCGCTAATGCTTATGAGCTAGAAAATCTTGCAGCATGAGTGAGCGATTAAGTTAAAATGTATAAAGAAAGTATTCGTCACTCACCCGCTAAGGTATAAAGACAAATCAGAAAGCCATGGCGACTATGTGAGCAAAAAATAATACATGATTATTTTGAAAACCCACTCACTCGCTCAAGCAAAAGACATGATAAATGAGGATCAGCAAGTGTGCGACTAAGAAGTGACTAAGTAATGGAGATCATGTCGCTCACTCACAAAATTTCAATGAAAGTAAAGTCCTGAGTGGCAAGTCTGTGATTGATAAAAATAAAAGTGATGTTTCTTACTTGCTCAAATACAAACATAAAGCATTAAGAGATAGCGAGTGCACGATTGTGAAATAATGAAGCTGCCAGTTAGGTCATCGCCCAGTCGTGAAGCATATAAACCAAAGAAAAGATAGATAGCGAGTGTGCGGCTGATAGAATGAAAGATTCTTTTCGCTCACTCACAAGGACAAATTTGAATGTAAGAAAGGTACAATGAGTTGGCGATAAATTGACATGTGGTTCATTTCAAGCCTACAAGGGCAAAAAAGGAAACAAGGTGTGTACTTTTGCCAACAGGGATCATACAGTTTGAATTAATGGCATCATTAGTTATAGAGAGATGATTGTGTAATTCTACAAGTGTGAGAATTTGACAATCAATTGGACAAGACGTCGATTTGATGACTATAAGTTTGAATGATTGAGCTTGATTTTGTACAACTCTCATTTCTGCATCCTAAGATTTTCTGTAAAGAGCGATAGAGCTTGTTTTTCTGAAATAGTTTGTCTGAGATAGTAATTTGAAGAGGAAAGATGAGTCAAGCTATTATTCCCGCTGCTTCGCATGGGTCTGAAAAAAAGGAGGTTACACCAAAAAGATACGTGGAAGAATTTGCTGAGTTGCTGCCCGAGACTGTGAATACAAATAGTGCGAATTGGGATGAATCAAAAGATAGAAGATGCCCCAGTACCTACCTTCAAGCATTATTCTCATCTGATGTATATGATTCTATATTATAACAGGGCATCTATGGATAAAGAGCTTGAATTGTTTGTTTTAGAGTATGGTGTTGATGCACCAATCCAAAGATGGACTCAGGTATGGGATAGTTCATCCATCAACTCATTATTTTTATACTTTTGCAATTGGATTGTGGATCCAATTTTTGATTTATTGGGAATAGATAGGCATAGAATTCCATTTGAAATCATAAAAGTTTTGAGACCTTGGGATTATGTTCCAAACTGGCCTATCTCTCACAATTGGGGTGAATTTTTCTTATTTTATTACATTACTATCATCAGAGTATATGGTTGTACACAACCACCTCACATCCTCCCCAAGTTTGTTCCTCTTAGGATTGCATTCTTAGAATTTATTTGGCAAATCACTTGGGTTTATAAAGAGTTTTTAGAGGGACATAGAAAAGGTACTTTTATCCCTAGATTATGGGAAGGTTTTGACTTCTCCATTGGGAAAATAATTTTTGATCTTATTAATGACTTCTTGAAACAATATAGAATGTCTACGGCAGTTGCTAGGTTCTGTGATCCAGAACAATTTATGCAAATAGCCTTGAGAAGAATGACTCCTTGGAAAAAGATTAGAGATCATGAGCCACTAGATGATGAAGATGTTGTAAGGAATAAGTTAAATAAGAATGAATTCCAGGAGAGGAGAAGGAAATGGAATAACCTCCTTAGGGTAGAAGTTGAATGGAAAGAGTCAAACAGTTTTTTCTCTAGTTTTTCCCTGATCTCCCATACTTGCAGAGAATAGAGGAAATGCTTAAATCCTATGACACTCTAATGGCACAGGTACCACAATTTATTGCTGAGGATGCATAGTCTCAAGAATCCCCAATTCCTGTTGCATTGCATGACCCAAAACATCAGGAACAACAAGAGGAAGAGCATCAAGAAGAAGAAGACGCCGGTGAGGAATCTACCTCTGCTAGAGAACCACCCAGGAAGAAATAGAAGAAAGAACACAAAATGATGCAGGATAGGAAAAGTATGGCCAAGGCTGTGATTACTAAACATGGCAAATATTTTAGAAAGTTAAAAAGATAATTGCAAAAAGAGCCTGCAATTGAAGGCCAAGGGGACAACCAAATGGTTCTGTTTGAAAAGGATGACAAGAGAGTCATGATAGCTAATGAATTCATAAGGTCTAAAGAGTTCAAGACTTTTTTAATCAAGTTGAAACAAAAGGACTTGAGGCAAGGATTGACTACAGGTGAAGAAAATGCTGATAAAAATGAAGAGATTGTAAAAACACTCCAGGATTATGATCCTGAGAGTGAACTAATCACTGTGGAGCAAGCCAGGTTGTTGGTACAAAATAGTGAAGTAATGTTGATGCCTGGTTGGGACTTACAGTCCACATTTGTCATTGATCAGATCAGGAGGCAAGAAGATCCCCTATTAAAAACAAAGTTCGAGATGGATGAAGTTTTGAAAGGATCAGGATTTGATCCTAAATCCAAGACTCTTGCTATATGGTCATTGGCCCCTACTACACAAAAGCCTCTGGTCATGACTATCAGAGAGGAAAAGAGGGCAGATAGAATGATATGGAATTTGCAGAACACTATAGACACTGAGATAGCTCAGTTAATGACACAAGTCTCATTCATGAACTTAACAAAGGTTGATGACCTATATAAGAGGTATGAAACAACTTTTGGCCAAATGATGGCGTTAGCAAAAAGCATGAAGAGGTGGTGAATCATAACCACACATTGGAAGAAGAAATTTATAATTTAAAAGAGGAGTTAGTGGAGAGTAAAAGAGAAAAGACTCCAATTCCTCAAGAAGTGTCAAAGACTAAAACAGATGCTGCCACAGAGGGAAAACAAGATTCAACAATGGCAGAAGGCCAGTCCAAAGAAATGTCACAAGGAAAAAGCATAAATGTCATGTCCAACATATTGCCAATAATTCAACATCGAATTGATGTTTTAAAGAAGAAGACTGACATAGTATATACACTATATGGCTCATTGCAAGAAGCATCACAGGTAGCTGCTGAGGCTGTGACATTCTTGTAGCCTATCTTTAAAACTTGGTCAGGAAGAGACAGGTTGATGGAAAAATTGAAGACAACTATGTTATACAGTGATGATTTTCCTGACAAGATCACAGATACAATAGAATGATCAATGAGGTGAATAACACATGGTTTCTTCAATGGTAAGGTTGATCTAATAAATAATAAGTTGCAACTATTTTGTGACCAATGCCCTCCCTTGATCCAAAAAATATATGATGAAGCTGGCATTCTGAAGCTGCAGTCAGATTGGAAAAATGGATTTGATGGGATATTCATAGATGAGGAGATGAAACAATGCCTAGAAAAGGATGTAAATGCTCAATACTACAATGAAATGATTGACAACCTATTCAAGGTTGAGAGAGACATGGCAAAATTTGTTTCAGATGCCAGATCAACCGTTGATGCCAGATGGACAGAGGCTGTTGCCAAATTGGAATAGGTTAGAATTTTGATTGGAAAACCTCCAAAGAGGTAATTAGGTGGGAACCGAAGCTGAAAGGATGAAGAGGATACTATCAAAATGCATCAACAAACCTTATTCAGACTTCGCCAACTTTTGCCACCTGTGTTCGGTTGCAGTTTTTGTCAACTGTAATTTGTTATTAAAAAAAAAAGATTTTGTAAATCTTTCCCAATAAGTCTGTAGCTTGTTGCATCCTTAGTTATAAAAAGGATTCCAATACTACTGGGAAGAGCATAGCTATTTTTTCATTAGGATGTTTAATATAAAAACTCTAGTTTAAGACTTATAGGTATCTTTTGGGTTTTGAAATACTGTTGATTGTAATAGCAATTTTGATTATGAATACAAATGAAATCCATCAATAGTTTTTTGAAACATATGATGAGAATTTTATCTTCATTATCTTTTTTCTAAATTTTATGTAGATTGAATGTTTAAGGAATGTTCAATTTATGCATCTGTTAGGCAGATTTTGAAATAATTTTAGGGTTCTTTGAACGAAAGATTAAAATTGCCTTAGGAGTATTTTCAGTGGGATCCAGGTTTTATAATGAATTTGATGAATTTATTTGCTATATGTGTGAGGGTAGATATATATAAGGTATGTCTATGGTTATGTCAGTTTCTATGATTGTCTTGAATTTATGTTTATGACCAAGAGGGTTAAAACTATGCAGGAGTGACTCCATGCCCTAGGACTAAGCATTGGTCTATCCTTCTTTGAATTAAGTGACTATCACTATTAAAATTGATCTTTACTCATGGTTTGGTCTGTTTCAATAAAAGTTACAGTGATGAACTCATTTAATTCCATTCATATTCAACTAGAATAATTTAGTGATTTCATAATTCTGAGTTAGAAGGGTAATCCCACCCGAGTTAATGGAGCTCAAAGTGTAGGAGGTTTGAAAACCTTGTTTCTGTCATTCTGTATCTTGTCTGGTTACTGTTTGGGGTAGATAGAGAAAGCTCTCTGAGAATATTTTCATATTAGAAAGAAAAGGAACAAATAGGTTGTTTTGGGCTTTTGACAAGAGGGTGGTCCTTGAGTAAGGTCATTGACAAATTTGTTCTCGTTTGGACTATGCAAGATAGTCACAGTTACAATTCTAGAATGACTAGGCTGATAATATCAATGTCAAATGTGTCTGAATGATCATTTGTCCAATATATTTAAAGAATAAGATGAGAAGGTTTGCTGAATAGGGTACAAGGTACCACGCTGTGAGGTTTGAATGCCTGTTGGGTGACACTTGTGACTGAGTTGATTTGCAATAGATTATTGATAAAAAAATGTAGGACTAGTGAGATAATATGAGAGACTAAGATGAGAGATTTTGGGTGAGCCAAGTCATGTAGTCAAGAACTAGAAATTGTTGTGATAATATTGCAAAGGATACCTAAGACAGTTTTCCACTTATTTTTTTTGTTCAAATGTCAATTTCAGACGATATTTTATGTTGTAAAAAATGTTCTTGTTGCTGATAGTGTCAATTTTAAAGTGATTTAAGAACATCAAGAAAAAAAGGAGATGATCAAGCACTTTCTAACCCTAGGCTCAAATTGTCTTAGTATCAATATATTTTCCCACACTTGATATTCTTTCTCCTCACACAAAGTGATATTAGCTTTTTCTAGGACTATGCACTTTGTGGGTTTGGAAATGAGACTCAATGCTTGAATCACATAGGATCCCTCATGCCACATTCATGCTTTAGAACATCCTTGGGAATACATATGGTGAGTGTAAAAATCTTTGGGTGATCTCGGTAATCCACTAAGATCATTCATTGCACACAGATTATGATACTTTTGGAGGTGAATTAGGTAGCCTCTATCTAAAAGTGTCTAGTAAGGACATCCGTTCATGACTATCCCTTGTAGGTTACCAAGAAATATTAAGGCGTATGTCCCTAAAAAAACCCAAAATGCATAGTCTCACAATCAATATTGAGACCTCTCGACCCTGTACAAGTTGAATGTATTCCCCTTGTAGTCTTGTAAACAAGATTAAGACAAAAAATGGCACAACAAGCACCTAGTCAAATGTAGTCTTTCTCAGTAAGATTGAGGCAACTAGACTCTACACATGAAGAAGCATTAGGAATATAAAATAGCCATTTCTTCCCTCTCTTTGGATTGAAGGAAGCATTTGATTATAGTGGGATGGAGTAGCTAGGTCTGCATGTTCTCCACTTGGGGCTGTTAGGATCAAGTAATATTGAGGGGGGGGGGTGAATCCATATTACAACACTTAAAACATGAACTTAATAAATTCCAACTTAACCATACAATTACTGAAATGAAAAGAAAATAAGCACATAACACATAACTCATAACACCATGAATTGTTGTCTATGAAACCTTGGCCAAGGGAAAACCCTAGTGGGGATGGTACACACAAATATGCACTAAAAATATAGTGTCCCTGTTAGGAGAAGTAGCCATATTAGTAGTTCAATATTACATTAGCATATTTCCCTATTATGGGAATACACAACCCTATTAAAGGTACACTGAGCATACAACTCTTACAATCAGAAATAGTTCTATTACAATATCAGAAATGGACATTACAAGTATCAACTATGCTTAGATAGTTCCTGTTCTAGCTCGCAACTATATTATATGCATTCCTTCTACTTCATAGCATCACATTACTGCCTCTCTATCTCTCATACTTCACTTAACAGAAACCTCTTCATATATGTGTGTGTGTGTGTGTGTGTGCGCGCGCGCGCGCGCGCACGCGCGCGCGTGTGTG
>MU218222.1:324138-335625 GCA_018584345.1 Thuja plicata | reverse complement strand
GATATCATTATATGATATCTTTGTAAACTTTTGAGTACTTGGTGGACATCATGTTGACTTGATGTTGGTAGGCCATTACTCTAAGTATTTGGAGAATATCATGCGACTTGATATTCTGTGACAAATAATTTTAAATAAAGCTCATGCATTTGTGGATAGAATCGCTGATAGAGGCAATCCACATGAGAGCTTGTGGATAGAATCGCCGATTGAGGCAATCCACACCTTGAAGCTCGTGAGTTGTGGATAGAATTGCCGATAGAGGCAATCCACACAAGAGCTTGTGGATAGAATCGCCAATTGAGGCAATCCACACCCTGAAGCTTGTGAGTTGTGGATAGAATCGCCGATTGAGGCAATCCACACCCTAAAGCTCATGAGCTTTTGGATCAAATCACCGATTGAGGCAATCCACACAAAAGCTTGTGGATCAAATCGCTGATGGAGGCAATCCACCTAAGAGCTATGGATAGAATCGCCAATGGAGGAAATTCACTTGAGAACAAACCCACACATTTTATCTTCCCTAGCTAAGAGGGAGTGTTGATGTTTTGTATAGCTATAGTGAGGTTCATAATTGTTGACATAGGAGACCACTACACATTTTTTTTGATCATCCTCCCTAGCTAAGAGGGAGTGTTAATGTTTGTAGCTTCAGTCGTATGATCATTAGAATATATATAATACATGTTGATTAATAATAATATGTTATATATGGTATATTATTATTAATCATATGAAATTTAATATTTAATATTAAATTATTATATTATTCTTAATTAATAATTGATTGATGAAACATTATAAGATTGATTAACTTATGATTAATAGGAAGAGGCATGTCCTTTCTTATAAATAATAATGAATAGACATGTCCCATGAAGGGACATGTCTCTCCTAGCCTCATTCCTAATATAAATGAAAGAGAGATTATTGCATTTAAAAATACACATACAAAATAGAGTGCTATTACATTTGCAGCTATCCTAAAACTTAACAGTAATCCACATTCTAAATCCAACTTAGCACATTTGGGTTCCATCGCATACTCCCTTAATCATCATGACTATTCATCTACCCTGTCTCTCTATTACTCTATCTTCGCATGACTTGAAAATATTGTAACTCACTGTGATCAATACCAAAACTCAAGAAAACTTAACCAAAGGTCATACACATTCCAAAATGTCTTCCTCTAAGCTGGCATTTCATCAAACATCATATACTATCTTCACTATCCAAAACTATACTATTATAGTCTATTTTACTCATTACTGTACTAAGTCATTTTGCTATCTGCATCTCCAAAACTGTAAAAAATTGCAAGCGGTCATCATACCAGATGTGTTACCATAAATGAAAACCTCAAGTGTCCCATAACACTCCAAAATACATCACTTCCCAATAATCTCTCCCTTTGGCATTGATGGCAACACTTAGTGAAAAATGACTAAGTGTCAATACTCAACAACAACAAAAAATATCTCCATATATTCTATACATCTACATACATTTTTCATCTCTTCTCTTCTCCCCCTTTGACAACAATGGCAAAGGTGTACAAAAATGTAGAATACTTCTGCTTACCAGAAAATTTAGACCATCTTTAGTACACCTCGGAAAGAGTTTTCCAAGGTCTTCACTTCCTCTGTCCAGGTCTTCACCAAAATCTGACTCACATGAATCAGTCCATTAAATGCAAATGAAGAAGTATCTGCTACCTTTAGATCAGTAGGCATATGCTTTATAAGGGCCTATCCTATCTTCTCCATGTCAGAGATATGAAACCTCAAGAATTGATAGCTTGGGAGTGATTATACTCTTCAAAAAACCAAATCTTGTCATAACTCTCCCTCTTTCTATATCAAGGATGCTCAGTTTGCCCAAAATATTAGATACCTCTCTTTCTATCTCCAATACATATTGTGAGGAGGTCTCACAACTATCCATCAATTTATCCGGAGTGGATCTATCCTTCACGACTATGTCTTGAATGTTTTTGATATGTCTGATAGGGTTGATAAAGTAATTGTATGACTTACTTCCTTGTGTGACACAACATTTAGCCTCAGATGTAGTCTTATTCAGTATTCCCAAGTCCTAAGAAATAGACTTGCATAATTCCTCTAATTTCTTCTCAAGATATCTCTTCTCAGCCTTCTCTTCACCAATCTTCACTAATAACTCATAGTGACTGTCAAAGTCATCTAGTGCCATTTCAATTTATTTTCATCATCTTTTCCTTTAAAAACAATAGGTGCTGGAATTAGTTTGTTCAGAGTGTCAACTGCTCTTTTCATTACCTTATCTTTCTTCTCTCCTTTCTGCTTTGATTTTTCTTTAACCTTAGCAAATGTGATGTAGGATAACTTCATCAGCTCATCTACATCCATTTTATCAACATCAATTCTCAAAGCCTTATCTACACTTTCCAACAATAAAGGTGAAGAATCAGATGTGTCATCTTCAACCTTATTGACTGTATCTTCCATTATTTCTTCAATGTTTTCCTTGTATTTTTATTTCTTTGTCATATCCTTGTCACTGCTTTCCTCAAAGGTTGTATCTTTCAGAAGGGTTCATTCACATCCTATGAAGTGTCCAGTGACACAACACACCAGAAACATAGAAATCTGGTTGCTTCACAATACTTACATATCAACTAGCATCTTTGCTCAATGGTTTATTAATATTTATTTTAGATTTCTTTGATGATTCATGTAGCTAAATTGGTTTGGGCTTAGGAGCCTTAGGTGGCAAGATTTCCTTAGTTTCAATTCCCATCAAAAGTTTCTCCACTTCTCTCTGTGTCTCCTCAATTACTTCATCATATTTTCTTCTTATTATCTTTACTAATCTTGTCTTTGTTCTCAGTAAAGGTTTTAGTTCCTGCAATATTCTTTCCATCTCTTTCACAGATACAACATGCAACATGCCTTCAATTTATTGTTCTCTAATTACTTCATCTTCCTTCTATGCTAATTTTTCCTTATCTTTATCTTCTCATATAATTCCTCAAGTACACTACCTCCAATCTCTAACAAATTCTTCTTAAAAACAAGTAAATGATTAATTACTATGTCCGCAATCAGAATTTTTTCAGATGCCTCATACCTTTCATAGTATTTAGCCAATAAAACAAGCTTCCCTTGCTCAATAACCCTTTTCTCAAGCATTTTCATATCTGGCTTCCATAGTTGTCTTACATTGGTGGTCTCTTTTTCAACTTTCTTCTCTTCTCCTTATGTCCTCTATTTCTTAGGAGGTGAGTCCAGTTTAGTGGACCTTGTGTTTCTTTGAGGTACAAGCTTTGTTGTCTCTTCCTGCGATGTCTTCTGTGGTGGTGAGGGTGTAGTTACATCTATCACAGTAGAAAGTGGACTTACTACTTGCACAACTTATGGAGGTGGAAGGGCTCCAATAGCAGTTCTTTCCAATCTAGAAGATCTCTCTTTCATCTTCTTCCTCACTTATTTCATTTCCTCTTTGGTTATTTCAGCCTTAGGTGCCAAGTCATCTACTACATTTTCTCTTTTTCTCTTCCTTGATGATCTAGTTTGCTCTTCCCTAATCTTTGTTGATTTCTCCTCATAGGTTCCCCATCTCTCCTCTGATGAATCAACTTATGAAACTAAAACATGTTCTACTTTCATGATTAAAAATTTAGAACTTACCTAATAGCCTAGTGGATAGCACCATTTCATTCTAGGTATAATTTCCTTAAAGCATACACAATCAGTTTCAACCATGAAACATATTGAGTACTTGTATTTTTCTACCACTGCCTCAAGAATTCTTTCCCTTTCCTTCATTTCTCTTTGTAGGATTTTTATCATAGCAAAAAATTATCCATCTACCCATGTGGTGTTCTATCTCCTATAAATCTAAGATTTCTGAATGCTAGTATGTATACTATCTTTCCATGCTCTAGGGTGCATGCTAGGAAATTTGTGAACAATGTGAATGCACATATGTATCAAAAAGGATCCAAATCTGAATCCTTTAGACTTTTCCTTAATCTTCCTTACATTCTCCAAGAATTTATGTGTTAGGACTTCACAAAGGTTATATTTTATGTTTTCTTTTACCATCTTATAAGCCATCAAAATTAATCTCGCTGATACTGAATTGGTTCGGCTTCTATAATGAACTTTATACCCTAAAATCATAGTAACCAATCTTACATCCTATTGAATTATGTCATTTACTGTCATTAATCTCCTATTCCACTATGAATCTGTTAGGGTTTCTACCATCTCCTTAGTGTTATTCTCTACAATAGGTACTACACCAGTATTTTCCAATCCTATTATGTTATGAATTAGGTCGCTGTAGATCTTCACAAGATGATCTCCAATCCATATGAATTTATCATGAACTCTTCTCAAGATAATCTATATCCATTCTTCTTCGTCAAATTTGTGAAGTTTGGTTATCTCATAATTCTTAGGTTGTTAAGGTGTGTGAACTCATCCTTCATCTTTCTGTCATCACCTATCATGTCTTCCATCTCTATACCAATCTCATCATCTCCCAGAGATTCATACTTGAAATGTATGTATGCCCTAATATCTTTGACATGTAGAACCCCGTAGGGTGTTTCTCGAATTTGTATCTAGGTCTTTCTGCAACATCAAAAATCATAGGAGTATCCATTTTAAAAGCTTCGCAAATTATCTAAATACTGTTTACTACTGAAAATGTGAAATCCTACTTTGATCAAATTCTTCAACACACTTTCTCTAATTCTATTTCTACTCTAGACTCTATTCTCCTTAGGTTATGCTCTGCAAATGATGTTCAATTATGTTCTTTCAATTCACCTTATACTTTGTTGAGTGAAGAAATGATGCAGTTCCCAATGAACTTATTTCTGCACATAAAGTAGTCAAATAATAATATGGCGATCATCAGATAAAGTCTTTTCAAACTATGCAATCTCAGATATGCGACCCAAAACATTTCTACATGCTCTCCTTAAGTTCACAAGAGATTAATCCACAAATTCAGGGATTGGATAGATTTCAGATGTATTCTTCCAATGCTCCCCCTAAGGCCATGCTTAGCCATCTAGGCTGATTTAGAAATGTTAGCATGAGATGAAGACTCACTAGCAGCTACTGATTCTCCCTGAACCTTTTCCTCACTTGAATCCTTTACCTTCCATAACTTATTACTGTTGTTATATTTTTATTTCTTGAAACAACTGTTAAATTCACTTGTGTACTCTACAAGACTCTTACCAGTATCACTGTCATTCTTATTTGTATCCATAGGAGCTGGTACTCTTCTGTTGTCCACTCTATTATGCCTGCAAAAATTTTCTATATGCCCTGGATTGTTACATTTGTAGCATATAGGAGGTGATCTATTCTGATTTACCTGCAACTTACAATACCTTGTGATGTGTCCAAGGTCATTACATTTGTAACATGTGGCTTTAGCCGATGTATTTTACCTAATGTTATCTTGTCTGAATCTAGATTGATCAGGTTTCCTGCATTCTTCTTTTTTGTTCCCATATACATGATAATTAAAGCAATAACCATAAAAAGATTTGAAAGGGGCTTTACCTCTGCAATCTTTCTTCATGTTTCCAACCATGTTACATCCAAAACATCTACCTATGAAAGGTCTGATTTGTTCTTTAGGTTATTTAAGAGTACATTTTTCTCCATCAATCTTTGTATTTGATTTTTCTTCTTGATTCTTGGAACATTCACCTTCATTAAAGCCAACACTAGTCATGTATCCTTCATATTTTTGTCTTTCTCTTTGTTCATCGATCAAATTACTGCTCATGTGAAGTCTCTCAATATGTTTATTTTCCTCAACAAGTTTACATTTTATATCTGATTATATTTCTCTAATTCTAGATACTTGTTCTTGTAGTGATCAAGTCCAGTCTTCATTTATCCCATCAGAATATTAGCATCCTTGAAAGCTTCTTTAGTTTTCATTTTAGCATCATTTTCTTGTCGAATCTCTCTGGCCATCCTTTCATGATTAAGTTTTAAAGTATCATTCTATTTTTCAATTTTTTTTATCTGATCTGAAGTATCATTGTTTGAATCCTCTTTTATCTGAACCATAAGATCCTGTCTCTGACTTCTGGAAAGTTCAAGCTGATCTTTTAGTTTCTTAATGATTCTGCCAGCTCTTCTAAATTTGAATCTCAAGTCACCATTCTCTTCTTTTTCTTTGTTAAGGTCTTCAAGTGCTTCTTCAAAGTTTTCCTCCAAACTTTTAGAATCCATCTTGATCTCCCTTAAGCTGTTAAACTTTCTCTTTAAGGGCCAACAAATCTGATACCAATTGTTAGGATTTAGTAATACTGAGAGGGGGGGGGGGGGGAATCAGTATTACAACACTTTAAACATGAACATTATANATTGTTAGGATTTAGTAATACTGAGAGGGGGGGGGGGGTGAATCAGTATTACAACACTTTAAACATGAACATTATAAATTCTAACTTAACCATACAATTACTGAAATGAAAAGAACATAAGCGCATAACACATAATTCATAACACCATGCATTATTGTTGAGGAAACTCTGGCCAAGGAAAAACCCTAGAGGGGATGGTACCCACAAATATGCACTAAAAATATAGTGTCCCTATTAGGAGACCTAGCCATGTTAGGAGCTAATTATTACATTAATACATTTCCCTCTTAGGGGAATACAAAACCATGTTTAAGGTACACTGAGAATACACAACTCTTACAAGAAGAAATAGCTCTATTACAATCTCATAAATGAACATTAGAAGAATCATCTAAGTTTAGATAGTTCCTATTATAGCTCACAACTATCTGATATGCATTCCTTCTGCTTCATATCATCACATTACTACCTCTCAATCTCTCATACTTTTCTTAACAAAAAGCTCTTCATATATATGTGTTACATCATTCAGTCGGATCTCTAATACATTACAAAATAGAATCAATACTTATGCAAAGAGTACATACAAATTCGATGACCTTATACTACCAAAGAATAGGTAATCCACATTCTAAATCCAACTTATCATGTTTGGATTCCATCTCATACTCCCTTAATCATCGTGACTGTTCATCTGCCTTGTTTCTCTGTTACTCTGTCTTCGAATGAATTCAAAATATTGTAACTCACTGCGATCAATAACAAAACTCATGAGACCTTAACCAAAGGTCACACACATTCCAAAATTTCTTCCTCTAATCTCGCATGTCATAAAAAATCATATACTATCTTCATTTTCCAAAACTATACTACTACACTTTGTCTTACTCATTATTGTACTAAGTCTTTTTGCTATTTGCATCTCCAAAATTGTAAACAACTCCAAGTGGTCATCATACCAAACATGTTTCCATAAATGATAACCTTCAAGTATCCCATAACACTAAAAAATGCATCACTTTCCAACAGGGTTGTTCCCAAAAGATTGCTCTCTTGGCAGGGCCTCTAAAGGTAAATGCAAGAAAAGTAAATGGAAATCTAATAAAGGTCAAGATTTCTGATTTTCCAAAAGGAAAAGAGCATACTCTCCTACTCCATAGTGTCTCCCAAAAACATCAATAACATGTTCATTTACCAAAATAAAAGTGTTATTTTCTCACCCTCAATCAAATATGTTTGAGTTTCTGATTCTCTCAAAGAGAGAAGAGCATAATCCCCTAATGTCTAACTTCACACAAACAAACAACACCCTAGTTAAACTATGTTCCTAAGAAATCATCTAAGAAAGCACACAATTGTTTTGGTTGACGAAGTCACAAGGCAACCTGCAAGCACAAGAATTAGTAGTTTCCAAAAATTTCTTTCTTTCAAGAGGCGTCCTACAAGCACAAAATGTTAGTAATCTCAAAAAAAGTGTGCTAGTGAGACTTTAGCAAGTGGGTATTCATCTAAAATTCCTACAAACACTAGTTAAGCTATGAAACTAGAGAGGAAAAATATCACACAAGACATGCAAATGGTTAGAAAATCAAAACCAACTCAAGAAGACCCCTAAAAATGCTCTCTATTCCTAAAACGACAAACCACAAAGACAAGACTATCACTAAACTTTGTACGAAAAATACTATGCCCTCATATGACAAAACATACATCAATCAAAGCTCATACGACAAATGTAATAAGACCAAATGACAAAAGAAGTGCAAAGAAAACTCGTACACCAAATAGTATATCACCATACGACAAACTATTGTTCCATGAATTGTCATACGAGCTAGAATCAAACTTCGTACGACAATGAATGCAGTTTCATCAAAATGTGAGAAAATCATGAAAATTAGGCAAAAAATAACTTTATGCCCCACGGTAGGTTCCAAGTGTGTGTGTGGTAAAATGTGTGATTAGACTCTACAACTAATCACTTCAATAAACCATTACATCAAAGGGGTTAGTATTAAAATGAAGAAAAAATATATCATAAAAACCCTTGAAATTGGCTTATTGCTTCCTAGTTGAAGCGAGTTTGATTATCATGAGTTTCCCATTAGATTGGACATGGAGAATCAGTGACTTGATTACCTCAAAATGAAAGATTCAATGCAAGAATGAGCTATATGCATAGACTTCCAAACTTTTCTCTCAAAAGCTTTTGAAAGAGAAAATGCATGGACTATACAACTAAATACATAACAACTAGGAAGGATGAGACTAAAATGCAAGATTAATATATCAATGAGAAGAAGAACAATGCATCTACCATTAAGCTATGAAAGGAAACTAAGATGCCATTAAACTAAGAAATGAAGCTTAACAATGTAAGAATACATGCAAACTACTATGCAAGTAAGAACTACAAGTGCACAATCAAATTATAGAATGAAAATAGCATTATAACTATACTCCGAATCTTCTTCTATATGATGAGCAAGGGGAGCTATCCCTTTTATAAGAAATTCCAAGAGATGGATGGTTGAGATTAAGAGGAAAAATGGAATGAAAAATGGTGGAGATGCAACTTCCCTCAATCCATGTGAGCTAAGTGTAATGCTTTTGATTGGTCAACCTTGTGGAGGATGAGACAAATTTGGTATTTTCCCTTTTATTTGTTTTATTTGATTTTTGAGTGCTCAGACATGTGTGAATGGGTTCCCTTTTTGATTTAAAATGGACTTTATGATTTTTTGATTTATCCCAATGTTTTATGCATTTTTGGATTAGGAATTTGATGATTTGATTCAACAAGTCAAGATTAAAATTATGTAAGCAAATTTGATTAAGTTCTCTCATAATTAGAGTCTAGTGACAATTTCTTAGATTTTATTAAAGACCAATTAATCAAAAATAGGGGCTATAGGTTTGCTAGACACATTTCAGGTGATTACAGTTAGATCCTCTTTGCAAGCATTTACATCACATCTTTTCTTTTACATCTCATTAGCATTCATGGAGTTTACTAAGTTAGATTGGTGTGTGATAACCTATGTTGTTACCTTTCTACTTACTTCTATTTATCAATCACATGGGGTTACTTTATTACATTTTATGTTGTTTGTATTCCTTCATGACATTCTTTTATATGACATTATGACACTTTCAAATATATTTCTTCCTTATAAGGCATATTTTAATACTTTTATCAATATTTCATCCACTTTTCTCATTAAATTTTCAACAAAATGAATGGAATATATTTATTAAATAAGAGTATTTGTTGGTGAACCTAAATATAACATTTCTATAAACACTCTAAGGGTGCCTACTAATCATGTTTATCTAGCTCCTAATGTTCCCATTCTAGTGAGACCTAGATCTCCTCTTCCTCAACCCACCTTAATGGATAATCATAGAGAATTTAATTTATATAATTATGTAGATGACCTTAAACAAACTACTTATTATCAAATCATTATGCATGATCCTGATGTTAAACATTTTCTTGATCAAGTTTCTCCAAAAGTAACATTAAGTAGACATTGAGATCTTATTAAACCTTCTTCTTCATCCCCACCTAAAGAAAATAGTAATAGTAAAAATAATCCTAATATCCCTAAATAGAACCCTACTTGTCCTATTACTTCTTATACTACACATTTCTGATGAACCATACCTGATTGAATGTTTGAAGATGTTAAGTTGATGATCACAGTAACATAGAAAGTTTATGCAAGATATGAAAATCATTAACGTATTGTATTATCATTGATTTCAACTTGATATAATCTGTATGGTCATGGACATACTGCCAAAGAGTACAAATAATCGATGAATCAAAGGCTATGCTATCAGTAATGCATATAAGTCAAGTATTCACAAAGTGATTGTATACACCGACGGAGTGCACACCAATGGTCATAATAAAAGAGAAAAGTCACAATGTTACTCAACGAGAAAATACACAACATTACTGATGAGCAAAGTCATAGTGTTTCCCAACGAGAAAAGCACAGAGTAACCCGATAGATAGAATTATAGTGTTTCCCGACGGACGGAGATCCCGAAGACAACTGAAGTCACACCAACGGAATAGTCAGTTATCACCGATGACTAACTGAAGTATTGACCAACAGAATAGAGAGTTCTGAAACAACAAAATGCTTAGCTATCAAGAGCTAAAAATAGACCTAACTGATACTTATCATTGTTTTAATTGACAAGATAAATCTGGAGATAATTAAAGGATTTAAAGATGCTTTGTTTAGTTGGCAAGAAGATCTCTACGAGATAAAACTAGAGTTTTTCTTTAAATCTAATTGGCGAGAATTGTGGATCACGCCAAGATCAAGAAAGCCAATAAATGGTGAAATAATGTCTATAAAGAGACCTAATTCATTATGAAGGTGGTGAAGGGGCCTGACAAGAGAATAGATGCTGAAGAGATTTTGAAGGAGAAGACAATCTTCATTCAGACCTGATCAATCAAGATGAGGAAAGAGTTAAATTATGCAGACACAAACAAATAGTGACACAACATCATAGAGAAGAATAGTGTGGATCAAAGGTATTGAATTGATAATATTGATCAGAAAGGTAATGTACTTACAATAGATATGAAAATCTAAAATTCAAGTTGTATATGTGAACAAATCAATTTACTGTTTCAGTTTAACCATTGAAGAATCAAGTCTCTTAACCGAGCCAGACTTAAAAGTCTTTTGTAATTGAGATACATCCCAAGGAGTATCAAAAAGTTTGATCATACAAAGTAGCATTGGATATGCCTGATACCTATTGATAGGCCAAGTGAGTGTTTGATCAAGGATGGTAGCATTAGATGCCAGATACTTATTAGAATGAATTTAGAATAACTGAGAGGGGAGGGGTGAATTAGTTATCCTCAGGTCTATATGTAGCAAATAAAAACGTTTTGTACTTCAGATCTACTCGACAGCAGTAGCATAAATCAACAACATTAATCATGCAGTTTACTGTCAATTGAAATTAGCTTGTAGTAACATAACAATAAAGAAAACCATAAGCATTCACACAAGTTGACACAAGTATTTAACGTGGAAACCCAATATGGGAAAAACCACCAG
>MU218222.1:297265-318844 GCA_018584345.1 Thuja plicata | reverse complement strand
TAATTTGACATTTCAAATGCAGTGAGTCTGCCTATCAGATTTTCCAGATTCAGATTATTGTTAGGAGTACATCTCAATTCTTGAATTGCAGAAACTCTAATAGCATATACAAGAAGTAAAGTTCTCACTACCTTTCTCATGATGGTGTTCTCATCAATTGTTCCATTAGCCCCTCTAATGGCATTTACAACTTCTTTTACCCTACCATAGTACTAAATGATATTTTCACCTTCTTGCATTTTCATCTCATCAGAATTACCTCTTAGACTTTTTGATTTATCCCTCAACACATTTGTGTCTCCACCATAGACAGTTGCAAGTCTATCCCACATCTCTTTTGCATTTATGCAGTTCTTTATATCATCAAACTTAGAATAGCTTAATGAGGAGGCGATTTCCAACATTGCTTGATTGTGCTCTTTCTTTTCTCTTAGTTGTACAACTGAAAGAGGACCATTAGGTGGTACATATTCATGTTCAATAAGTCACTTAGCATCATCTCCGATACCAACCAAATGTAGTTTCATCAAGCTCTACCATGCAGGGAAGTTAGCTTTGTTCAGCTTGGGAACCTCCTTATACATCTTGATCTTTTCACTCCAAGTACCTTCAAACTATTTTCAGGAGACCAAAGCCCTGATACCAATTGTTAGAATGAATTTAGAATAACTAAGAGGGGAGGGGTGAATCAGTTATCCTCAGGTCTAGATGTAGGAAATAAAAAATTTCTGTACTTCAGATCTACTCGACAGCAGTAGCATAAACCAACAAATTTAATCATGCAGTTTACTGTCAATTGAAATTAGCTTGTAGTAACATAACAATAAAGAAAACCATAAGCATTCACACAAGTTGACACAAGTATTTAATGTGGAAACCCAATATGGGAAAAGCCACTAGTAACATGCTACCAAGTTTTCACTCTTCTTAAGTGATGCCCTGTGAGGAGCCAACCTTGTTAAAGGTTACAATAACACAGTGCTAGGTGTGACCTGGTTAAAGGATTTAATCACCCTGTCAGGAGTGGCCTTGTTAGAGGACTTAGAACATTCCAATCTGAATGTCACCTTGTTAGAGGATTTATACAAATGACTGTTAAGTCAACCTTGTTAAAGGATTTAACTGATACAATGGTAAGAAAGTATTCAATAGTTTATGATCTGGTACATACAACTTACTTTGCAATTCAGATCCAATTACAGCTCTGATGTTAACTTACTGGACAACCTGCATTATCATTTCAATCTTCTGATCTGCTTGGAAATCTATCAAGAAATCACACATACACCACTCTGCTTCTGCCTTTTACCTTCTCTGCTAGATCATGCTAAATAGTAAATCAACTATGCAAACCTCTTGCATACAAATCCATTCATCCACACTTGCACACATAATGAATAACCCCCTAAGGTTATCATATACCTCTCTGTCTAGGTTAGATAAATCTTTTGCCGCTTAAACAAGATTGTAGATCTTAGGTTAGGTCAGATCCAACGGATCATTCCATCTTTGCATTACATATACTTCTCCAAAGTAGTCTCTAATTAAATATTGAAACTATGCATTAATTATGGTTACCCATACATTAAATGATGTGGATCAATCTTTAATTAACATTTCATATCCCAATAAAATCAACTAAGTCGGCCAGAGATCTCAAATCTCATCAATAATCAAACTTCTGTAAGTCGGCCTTCATCACTATTTCCTCTCAACAATTGCAATGGTGCTCGGCATTGAGCAACTTTTTGCTCGTCACAAGCAACTTTACTTGGCACAAGCAACTTTGCTCATCATAAGTAACTTTACTCGGCACAAGCCAAACTTGCTCGGCACAGAACAACCAGAAAAACTATCTTTGGAAGATAAAAAACTAATTACTTTGCCAGAGTACCAACTGATCAAATACCCTTTGAATTGACTTAACTCAACCATTCACTTGGTCTTCTTGTTAAATCTTCTTCATCAACAATAGACATGGTACTCAAACAGATAACAATAGTCTCACCATTAAAGGTTTGACATCAATGATAAAATAACAATTGCTTGCAATATCACTTTCCAACAATACTAAGTGACAAACTATTCTTTAAATCCTCTAACAAGGTCACACCTAACAATGTGTTTGTAACCTTTAACAGGGCTGGCTCTTAACCGAGATCACTTCAGAAGAGTGAAAATTTGGGGTACTAGTCCCAGTGGTTTTTCCCTTAACAGGGTTTCCACGTTAAAAATCCATGTGTTATGTGTCTATGAGTCATTACTTTATTGTTTTGCATTTCACTTAAGTAAATCAGGATTGATCGGTATACACTAGTTATTTACTGTGTTTTGGTAAATAGAAAGATTTCTTATCGGTAAACATACAGAAGAAGGTTTACAAAGCATTCCAAGTAGAAATTTTTTATAAGTATTTCAAGGCATTCATCTTATAGGACTAAAGATAACTAGAGGTATAATTTGTGGTACTAAGTTTGAAGGGTTGATTTAAGGATTAACTTTTGAGGCCATTGATTCACCCCCCCTCTCAGTGATTAGTAACAATTGGTATCAGAGATTGTGTTCTTAGAAAAGGAGTTTAAAAGCTCAAGCTAAAGATCACAAGATGAATAGACGAGATGTGCCTAAGTTGAACAAAGACAACTTTGCTTCATGGCAAAGAAGAATAAGAATCCACTTATCAGGTATTGGAAATGAAGTTACTCAATACTTAGATACTAAATATGTGTTTCGCATAAGAGAACCCATAGTTGAACAAATGAGAGATAAGCACGAGCAAAACTGCATGATGATAGAGATTTTTTCCTCAGTCTCCGATGCTGAATATGAAGATGTCAAAACATGCACAACTGCAAAGAAGATGTGGGACAAATTGAAACTTGTACATGGTGGTGATAAAAATTTTCTAAGAGCCAAGGAAGAAATCCTTAGAGGAAAGTTTGATGATCTCAGAATGAAATAAGGTGAAAACATCGCACAATAAATCACAAGAATCAAAGAGGCAGTTAATGAAATCCGAGGAGTTGGAGGTGTACTAGATGAAGATACAGTGGTAAGTAAAATTCTAAGAACCTTATTGCCTACTTATGCTATTAGAGTATCTGTCATACAAGAAATGAGAGCAGTAGAAAATATAAATATTACTCTAGATAATTTGATTGGAAGACTGATTTCATTTGAGATGAGCAACTTTCATAATAGTGTCTTACCAAACATAGAGTCTGCATTCAAATATTCTTTGAGAATAAGTGAATCAAGTCATAAACACACTATGAGAAAAGATAGTGATAGTGAAAGTGAAGAAGAATATCTTGATGAAATTGAAGCACTTATGGCTATAAGAATGCATAGAGGTAAAAGTAAATACAAAGGTAAGTTATCACTTGTTTGTTTTAATTGTAAAGAGATTGGACACTTTGCTGGAAGATGTCATAACAGAAGAAAATATGACAGAAGTAATGACAGGTCATTTGAAAAGAAGTATGACAGAGGTGATTATAGAAGCAACCGACAATCAGAAAGAAGAGATACCTGAGACTACAAGGTCAAAGGAAAGAAGGCTAGTTACCTAGAAAAATGCAAAGATGAAGATACTGACACCAAATCTGATGAAGACATCGAGATGGTGTTTATGGCAGTAAAAGATGATTCAGATGATGATGAAGAAAGGTATGTAGAAACTGCACTCATATCTAAAGTTAGTAAAAATGATGTCTGGATCATAGATAGTGGCTTCACTCACCATATGACTGGTCAAAAACAAAAATTTGAGACTTTTGAATACTATAATGGTGGTTCAGTAAAAATAGGTAATGACACACCTTGTCCAGTTGAAGGTAAAGGAACTATAATGTTGAATAACCTAATAAAATGTGAAAATGCTTATTGGGTGAAAGGATTGAATTATAATCTATTGAGTGTTTCTTAGTTGAATAATTTAGGTCACAGAGTAGCATTTGAAAATAAGAAGGCAAGGATCTTCAATAAACCAGGAAGTCTGATTGGTACCAGTGAGCAGACAAAAGGTAACTTATTCTATCGGAATGATGCTGACATCACTTGCTTAATGGCTAGAAATGAAGACATATGGCTATGGCACAAAAGATTGTGTAATGTAAACTTTGACAACATGATAAAAATAAGTAGAAAAAGAAATGTAAGAGGCTTACCGATGATCATTAAGCCCGACAATATCATGTGCAAAAGTTGTCAAAAAGGTAAGATGACAAAGTCTAGTTTCAAAAGAAAAGCCCATACATCTGATACCATTCTATTATTAGTCCATACTAATCTATGTGAACCCATGAAGACAAAGAGTTATTATGGTGATAGATATTTTATTCTCTTTGTTGAGTATTATTCTACAATGATGACAGTAATGTTTCTAAAAGATAAATTTTAAGCATTCAAGATGTTCAAATGGTACAAAGGAAAGGTAGAGAAACAAAGTGGTAAAGAATTGAAATGCTTAAGATCAAATAGAGGAGGGGAATTTATTTAAGATGAATTCACTAACTTTTATAATGATCATGGAATCAAAAGACAAGTCTCTGCACCGAGAACACCACAACAAAATGGAATTGCTAAAAGAAGGAACAGATCCATTGTTGATTGTGCAAGGACACTGATGATAGAGAAAGACATCACCCAAATATTTTGGAGGGAATATGTTAGTATTTCTGTTTACACATTGAATATAGTACAATTGAAGAAAGATACCAAGAAGACACCTTGTGAGCTATGGTATGGTTACACACCCAATGTAAGTTATTTCAAAATTTTTGGCAGTCAATGTTATATCTTAAAAGATGATAGAAATGTAAAGCTTGACTCCAAAACTGATGAAAGAATATTTCTAGGGTATTCCACCAAGAGCAAGGCTTATAAATGTCTCAATAAAGCCTCTAACAAAATTTTTGAAAGTGCAAATGTAAAGATAGATGAATTTGCAGAGAAGAATGAAAAGGAAAGCACAAAAGAACCAGAGGAATACAATAGGTTTGTCTACAATGAAGAACTTGACACTCTACCTGAGTAACAATGTATAGATCCCTAAAAATAGATTATTGCACCTGAGCATCAGGCTGCAAATACCGACAATCAGGATATTGCTCAAGATGATATACAAAGTGATGGAGATCAGAATTAAGGACACAATGATGATCAAGATGATAGACAAAGATCTGAACTTGTACTTTCCAGATATGTCAGAAGGAACCATCCACATAACCATACCATTGGAGATAAGAAGGCTGGTATGAGAACCATAAGTAAGTCTCTAAACACAAGATGTCTTATTTGTGATTTTGAGCCAAAATCTATCAATTCTACACTTGATAATAATGAATGGATTAGTGCTATGAATGAGGTGATTGAGTAGATTGAGAAAAACAAGACATGGAAACTTGTACCCAGACCAAATGACAAGAATGTCATCGGTACAAAATGGATATTCAGGAATAAATTGAATGAGAATGGAGAAGTCACCAGAAATAAAGCAAGACTAATATGCAAGGGGTATGTACAAGAAGAAGGGATTGAGTATGGAGAGACCTTTTCACCCATTGCTACGCTAGAAGGAGTGAGAATATTACTTGCTTATGCTGCATGTAAAGGATTCAAGGTATACCAAATGGATGTCAAGTCTTCATTCCTAAATGTAATACTTGAGGAAAAGGTATACATTGAGAAAACAAAAGGGTTTGTTGATCCAGACAAGAGGGACATGGTATGTAGACTACACAAATCCTTGTATGGATTGAAACAAGAAGCCTGAGCCTGGTATAAAAGACTTCATTCCTATCTCATAAGTATTGGATTTATAAGAACTGGTGAAACACTAATCTTTATTTGAAGGAAGATACTAATGCTAACATTTTGATTGCTGAGATATTTGTTGATGACATCATATTTGGAGGCAATGATATGCTATGCAAATCATTTTCAAATGAAATGAGAAAAGAGTTTGAGATGTATATGTTTGGAGAGATCAAGTTCTTTCTTGGTCTACAGATCATGCAACAAGATGAAGGTATTTTCATTACACAATCCAAATACATCAAGGAAGTGCTGAAAATATTCAAAATGGAAGATTCCAAACTAGTTGGAACACCGATGGCAACTGGATGTAAGCTGACAAAGGAGGACAATTCATCAGAGGTAAATTTGACTTTGCCTAGATCAATGATTGGAAAAATCATGTATGTTGTACATACTAGACCAGATATTGAAAATGCAGTCAGAATAGTTGCAAGATTCTCTCTAATCCCAGGGAATCACATATGATTGCTGTGAAAAGAATCCTAAGATATCTGAAGAAAATCAAGGAATATGGATTATGGTATAGAAGTAGCAAAAACTTTAGTGGCGATTATTTTCCAATTGGCGAATGTCGCATGTCGGCGAGCGGGGAATTGGTGATTTTTTTTCATATATTAGGTTGACCCTATCGCTTGACAATTATTAATATTGGGACCAATGCCCGGGCCCATTGGCCATCGCTTTATTTAATTTTCTACTTTTCTTACACATCATCAGCAATGAAATCTAATTTTTGGTCCCTATAAATTTTGAAAATTTGCCTATAATTTATACGCGACCCAAATGGACAACCTATATTTGCTAATAGTTTTATACATTTATATTTATAGGATGCCCCAAATTTTCCTGACATTTTGCAGATGCGTGTCTCAACCCGACCCAAATTTTCCAACTTTATTAATCATTCCTTCGTATTAGACAACCCATAATTGCCTCGCAAATAATGCAAGACGTGTTAAAATTACGTGGGCTTTGCCAAATTTGTATACCTTGACGTAATACCTCCCACCAAATTTGCCAAATAAGGATAGTATAAAAACATTTGATCGATAGAAAAGTTTTAGACTGTTGAGTGCAACTGCATACTGCATTAGCGAGTAGCGACTGCAATTTAATTTGAGGCAAAGGTAAGTGATACTTATTCTGCGACTCTATAATTTTGAGTTCATTACTATTTAGTGGTAAGTGGTAACCAGTTAGGGAACACTGGTTACAGGGAGACCTCAGACATGATTTTAGGGCCAATAAATCTAGAATCATATTTATATATATTATAGTCTATTGTCACTTTTTTAACAATTTAACAATTTTTTTTTGCAGTGGAAGTCATTGGAGAATGGAAATGTCGAACAAAAATAAGGGTAAGGATCCTGCAAGTGGGGAAAGCCAAGAGAGGCCAGAGAAATGTAGAACCTTATCATCGTACTTTGGTCATGGTGTTGGAAATGTTTATGTCCAAAATCGGGAAGCTGCTTCATCACAAGTAGATTTTGAAGATTCACAACCTGAAACTACACGACATGTTAAGGAGGTAGGCGAACCTGATATCTCAGATCATGATGAACTTGAAGAGGATTTTCAATTAAATACCTAGAGTAGCCATAATGATATAATCGACTTGGATGAGACTGAGAATGTCAGAGATGATGATGGTGCAGGGAAAAAGAGAAGAAAAAACAATTCAAAAAATGATCAGAAGTGGGAGTTGTCAAGGAATTTTCAAATAGAATGGGTGTCAAAGTATCAATTCATTGAACCAGTGGACAATCCAATTGAAGGTCAACCTCCAGTAGAATGCAAATGTAAGATTTGCACTAAGATAAATAAGAAGGAAAATAGGTTGTAGTTAAAAATTGACACCATAGAGAAGCATATGGGTAAAGTTTATGAAAAGAAAACCATAGATGGAGTTGAAAAATCAGTGATAAGATGGAAAACAAAGGATGAATCTCTGCATGTTAGGAATGTAGAATTATATGAATTTCAGCTGAATATACAGACGAAGCCTACTCAAGTTAAAGGCTCTATTGAAGCTTGTTTTGGAAAAGCATTGGAAGTAAAACTAATGGGAAAAGTTGTTCAGTTAAGTGTTGTTTTTAATATTTTGAACAGAGGGCATCCTATGATAGACTACCCATAATTGAGTTCTTTATTACACTTTATGAAAGTTCCTATCTATCCTAACAATCATTGGTCAGTAAATAGTGGATGGGAATGGGCAAGTTGTCTTGCCGATGTTGAAAAACAAGAGCTAAAGGCAAAAATTAAAGAGTACAATTTTATTGCATTGTCTTTAGATGAGGTTACAACAGTAGATAATACTTTATGGGTATGCATGCATGTTTATACTGTACACAATTTTGTCTGCCAACCTCATCTACTAACTATTGCTAAAATGAAGGATAATGTGACAGTTGAAAATCTATTTGAACTAGTAAAGAGATCTCTAATTGAATATGGAGGTATAAATGACATGATGATTTCCAATAAGTTGGTGTGTGTTGGAGTGGATGGAGCTTCAGTAATGCAAGGCCACAGGGGTGGTCTTTGCACCAAGATACAACCTTCTTGTGTGCTCTACATTACTCCCATTCACTGCATAGCCCACAGAATGAATCTAGCTTTTGGAGTTGTTAGCAAGAATGATCAAGTAAAAAATATTGAAGTTTTAATCAAAGAGATCTACCAATACTTCTGTTGAAGTCCGAAATGATTGAGGGAATTTCAACACTTTTCGAAAGGACTAACTGATGGGAACAAGCTTTTGAAGGATAATGATACTAGATGGATCTCTTTGGATGGACCAGCGCATCGAGTGTTTTCAGAATATCAATTATTGTTTGGTCTAATGAACTCAAGTCATGAAGAAGTAGGGCTACCCAAATTTCCTGAGCTGCTACGAAGGTTATCTAATGTAGAGACACTCTTAATGTTAGTAGGTATTCTTCCCCTACTGGAGGAAATGAGAAATGTAATGAAAAAGGTCCAGCAAAGAGCAATGTATATTGAAGAATATGCTGTGCTTCATAAATTGACATGCATGATGCAATATAATCTCTATCAATTATGTGATGATGTAAAATTTACTAGCTGGCTTAAAATCACAGATTTGGACACTCCTGACAACTTTTGAAAGATCGGTGTAAACGGGGAGTTATATGTAGAAGTACGTGGAGTTGAGATACCAATGTACTACTATGCCAGGGTCGAGTCCGAGGAACCAGGAAGGAAGAGTAGGAAGCGAGTATCAAGTGTTAAAAGGGAAGACTTTACCAAGATCGTTGATTCTGTAACTGCTTCTGTGAAGCACATTTCCTATGATCTTTTCTTAGAGATTAGAGTAAGATTCCCTCCAGTCAAACTACTTGAATCCATGTCTGTTGTGTTTCCTCGATATTGGAGTATGAACAATTTGAAGGATTATCGAAATAAGCTACTAACTTTGATAGATCATTTTTGCAAAACCATAGAGTTAAATGGAGTAACTCTAAATGGAATTTTAGATGAATCTCGTTTGAGAGAACAATCAGGCCATTTTTCATAGACAATGAGGGAACAATATAATATTATGGAGAACCCCCACAAAGATGGATCGGCAACAAGACTTTTGAAATATCTAGTTGAGAGTGAAATGTTGATTGATTCAATATCAGAATTTTTCAAGCTTGCTGATTTATGTCTGACGATGAAATTGGGGTCGGTGGAGGATGAGAGAGTTTTCAGTGCTTTGGGGTTCCTAAAGTCAAAGCTAAGAAACAAAATAGACAAGAATTTGGAAAATTTCTTGAGGCTCTATACATCGAGGTATGAAGTTCATACTTTTCCTTACGACAAGGCACTGAAAGTGTGGAAGAATAAATGTCAGAGAAGAGGGCTGGGCAAAATTTCAAACCAAAGTGGGAGTGCCAGAGACAATGATGTGACTGTCATTGAATCATGTACTGGTACTGGTAATGCTAGCGTTGAACTTGATTTAAGCAGAGGTATGCAGAGTGCAAAAAACATATCGAAGAACCAAGGAGGCTATAAAGTTTATGGCGATGAATCTGAGGATCCCGATAATGAGATGATGTGGCAACTTGAACCTTTGTAGAAGTAGCGGGTCCTAGGTATTTATTAAATTTTTTGCTATAGTCTACTATGACACTGTCAGTTTCTGTATCTCATCATCATTCATCAATCATGCATAATATCAAAATTCAAAAACATGAATGTGGTTGATAATCTCATGATTTCTACAATTAATAATGGTTTTCTTTTGCATTATTTAGCTCATATGGTACAATTCTTAAAGATTTTTTTTTTTTTGAAAACTTAGCAATTCATATGATACAATTCTTAGAAATAGAGATTCTCATTAATTTATTTACAAATATGACATAATGTAACAATTCATTCGTTAATAGTAGTAAGAAGTAGAACACAACTCTGTGTGATTCTGTTTGCAAAAGTGAATTGAAAATGAATTATGACTCAAGAGTCAATACCCAATTTCAATTTCATTACCCTTAGCATTGAAAAAATGACCCTGAATTCACTTTTACAGAAACAAGGGAGAAACAATAGCTTCAGGTCAATTTTACTAATGTGAAGTCTCTGCTACATTGATCCTGTTAAAAAAACAAAGTTCAAAATTGTTACTTTTAACTACTATTACTTTTAAATTGTTACTTTCACATTCTATTTTTTTATTACATCAAGATGAATCTGCCAGTTTGTTTAATAAGCTCCATTCTGCATTGCTTGGAAGGTTAATATTTTTCAAGTTATAGTAGATGACCTTCAACCTTGTCAGCCATTCATACTTGTTAGACTGACTTGAAAGCAATGATCCTTCCAATACTACAATCAAAATTTTCAATGGTTTGATGCAGTTTGCAATGCCTTCACGAGTTGTGTCCTAAGGAAGCTTGCCTAAATCAGTGCTCATTGTCTCCTCCAAAATTTTTTTGTAAGCGTATCTTCCAATGAAATTCGTTAATGAGTTACTAGGTCTAGGACTCAAAAAACCATGACCTATCATTTTGGTTGTTGTTTGATTCATCTTGGCGAGCTTTATCTCAAATAAAGCAAGAGCTTCCTCTACTTCCTTTAGTTTCTGACAATTTTTTAAGATAGAGGTTGCTTTTATTGATGCAAGAGCACATTCATTAATTCCCTTTCTTGCCAAATTCCTGTCACTGGTTGTGTTGATTTTTTTCAAAATCTATTTTGCAGTTTTCTCTCTCTGACAAAAAATTTTGTTTTTGTCAATGTGCTCTTTGAGCTTCTCAAAAACATCTCTAATAATTTCATTCAATTCAAACCAATCACACAACCTATCACTAGTCACCTTTATTTTCCCCCAAAGGTCTCTTTTTATTTGCTTGACTGTATTTTTCATTTGGTCAATCATGCTATTTTCGTAAGTTTTCATTGGATTTTTTTCCTTCTTTAGTTCTTCTCTCAATTCTGACAACTCGTGTTCACTCTATTTTTTTATTTTCTCTGCTTCCTCTTCCCATTGGTTTGCTTTCTCTTCCCACTATTTTTCTTTTACCCTCTCATCCTCTAATTCTTTGTTTAATTTATTATTTACTTGTGTCGTTCTGTCCAATCTTTTGTATAAATTTACTGAAGATTCTTTTTCATCCTCTAGTATTTTATTGCTCTCTTCCAATTTTCCCTCATAAATTTCAGTTCTGCCTCCATATGTTCTTGCTGAACAATTGATTCTTTAGAGGATGAATTTTTTATCCTTTTCTCTAATTCTTTGCACCTATTATCTGCTGCTTTCTCCTTTGCCTTTTCATTTGCTAGGTCTACCTATAACTTTTCTATTATGCCCTAAAGCTTTCCATTTTCTCTCTCCAATTTCATCACTAAACTGTAGACAACTGTGTTGGTCATTTTTGACACATTTATCTTGTCCACATTTTTAATTTTTGATAAATCCATTTGGAGGGTGCTAACTTGAAATTCAGATGGATCTATTTGACTCTCTGGTGGATTGTTATCTCTAGCTGGGGGCATAACAACCATGAACTCCATCATTTCATTCTTTGCGTCATATGTGGGAATAACCTATTTGATGCAGGTTATGCATCACAAGCTGCAACAACTACATCCCTCTTCAATGTCTTAGTATTTTGTCTATTCCTATTTTTTGTTTGTTCAAAGTTCGTTACAAAATCATTGTAACAAAAATTAGGGTTTTCTGACACAATTGAAGGTTTGAAAGGTGAAATAGAACTTGTAGCTATGTACGAGCTTCCACCTATGGTTCTAATAATTTCACCATGAGGATTAGTAGAAGTAACACCCTAACCCATTACAAGTGGAGTATTTGGACTGTTTGAAGGGTTTTGTCCTGAAGGAGTGGCAATTGTTGGACTCACAGTCACAGACACCATTGGCATTGTTGTCATAACCTTTTGCTTCTTTACACTGCCTTGATCTCTGGGATCCACTGATTTTGTGTCCAGTTGTAATGTCCTTTTCAGACCACTAGTACTACCCATGCCAATCCCACCATTGGTAGTGGCACTTGGTTCAGATTGAATCTGAGTGCTTGGCAAAGGTTGAACTGGATTTGAAGGTGGGACAAATGAAGGTGCAAGGGTATGAGACTGAGTAGTACCTTTTTCTGATGAACTTCCAATTATTGGTCCACTACCATGTTTTGGTGGAGTGGGTGTGGCAAATGGATACCAATTCCCTTCTCCTGTGGGACCCAGACCACCCCTACCTGGAAAACCCATTTTTTCTACCATCTCTTCCCCTTTGCCATATTTTTCTTTTGTGGACGCAATGACTCCAGTAGCAATTGTCACAGAATCCCGCCCATCAAAACCAGTATCTTGATCATCACAATCACTATAATCACTATGAAGTGCTTGACCAGGATGCTCTGCATTCCACAAATCGCTAAATATTTCATCATCATCTGGATCATAAAGATCTGCAGAGGTATTTGGCTCGTCGAGATTCTTCCTCATTTCCCAAAAATCTTTAATTTTGGTTGCAGTCCAATTATGATCTTCACATTGAAGCATTATTTTGTTTGAAATATTTTTTGTAGATAGTTTAGTAGCTTGCTGGTAGAAATTGTAGGATGTCTTTGCTGCTCTTTTACTTTATGCTTTTGCAATGCAATAATTTGTGATGAAAATTCCTGTATTGCAATATTATTTTCAGCAGCGTATTTCTCCATCTCTTTTTTGACCTCGTCCCAGGACTCCATGTTTTTAAAATTTTCTATCAATGGCATACTTTCATGTTGACATTTGCTTGTGGAGCTCTCATTCGCTCTAAGATTTGATCCAATTATGTTTAGTGGATCATACTGCTAGTGACTGTCAACAGTAAAGCAAAAAATTGAAAAAAAGCCTCTGCCACTTTGAATCCTCTTCTCTCAAATGTGAACACTCCCAATTTGAAAGGCAAGGAAGGAAATATCATTTTCTTTTGCTGACCATTAAAGAGTGCATCTGTGCTCTCCATCTGCCGAACATATTCCAATGAAAAAAACCTCTTTGTAACATGTATTGGAAGTTTGTAGGGTTCTACAATTGAACCAGAAAACCTTAACACAGTGTATTCTTCCATGAAGTATCAGTCAACCAATTGTATTTGACTTCCGAGTTGAATGCAATCTCTATAAGACACAGGCAATCTAGGTAACGGAGTGCCTGCAATTTTATGATACATAGGTGCAAAAAAGAAGTCTAAAAAATTGTTATAGTTCCTTCTGTTATCACTCATCCTTATCTAAGGTGTCCATTCATATAGTGCATTTTGGACCTGACTTTGAAGCTTGTTTGTTTGAAATATTGCACGATGCTTTGCTAAAAGAAGATAGCACAAGTAGGTTGTGAACCTAAATTTCTTCTGTGAACCTATTTTAATCATTAGGAATTGTTCTTGCATGCAATGAACAGTGTGCTCAATAAAATTATATTTTACTGGTTCATTTTGACAATGAATCTGAAAAATCATTTCAAGAATGTTGGCACCCACTTCTTTGTTACTATCCAATCCCAAACAAAATGATAGCAAGGAAATACTATCCTGAACCCATTGCACAAAAATATCATAATCATAAGGATGCTTATGATCTGGATCCTGACTAGAACTGCTTGTTATTCCTTTGATATATGAATCTTTCCTTTTTGCATCTAAATTTTCATAACTCTCTGCCAACTTTTCTAGGTCGATGTGCATGTTTGATTTTTGTGCTTCAAACCCTAGGTCCAACATACTAGAAAATTTAGTCTCTGTTATCAACAAAATTTCCTCCTGAGTATTTTTATTGACAATTTCTTTTCTATTTTCATCATAATTTTGGGTGCAGAGCATGAAAATTTCTGGACAAGGGAATACTTGAGGTAACGCCATGTGTGCTGACCTAACAACCCA
Source organism: Thuja plicata (assembly GCA_018584345.1). Lineage (NCBI taxonomy): Eukaryota > Viridiplantae > Streptophyta > Pinopsida > Cupressales > Cupressaceae > Thuja > Thuja plicata. The sequence continues at coordinate 304,627 of MU218222.1, read as the reverse complement.
CGGTGCAATTTTATTTGTCTTTGCCTTTAACGTGTTGTAAAATGGATAGAATTTTGAATCCTTCATTGGATCTTTACACTTCTTTTGAAGTGCAAATCTAATTTCCATGATTCCCTTATTTCCATGGATAACATGCTCAAAAATATCATGGAATTCATCAGTGAATCCTGGTGTTTTAACCAGTTTGTGGAAGTCTACTATCTTTGTTTTCTTTCTTTGCCCTTTACTCGTAATCTTGGTATTTTTTTTCCCATTATGGACCATGGTATACTAGTGATAGCTACAATTTATAGGTGTGTTTGAAAATTCAACCCTAATTCTATGACTACAATCTAAACAGTAAACCTCTAGAATTGAAAAATTTAAAGGCGGGACGTGGGTGTTTAGGATTTTACCCAGAAATTCAATTTGTGCAGACTATGAGTGGGCAGAGAGCTGAGAGACTCTTTTGCATTCATCAATCCTCAACCTAGAAGCCGTTACCCCTAACCCCTTTCTGAATCTCTGATTCTCCAATACAATATACTATAATACTAGTAAGCACTAAAAATATAAAAACTTAGGTTAAAATTGTACAATAGTGAGTAGTACTGAATCATCAATCATGACTCGTGACTCATGTTAAATTTTACTATCACTCATGTTAACTTTTATTGCTTCTCCAGATATCTAAGGTCACTAGGACACGTCTCACTTAATTTTTTGGTCTGAGGTCAAATTGAGCTTATTACTAATTAAATGTTAAGTTACTCCAATTACAATTTGAATTAAACTTAGCTTATTGTACACATGTCATGATTGCAGAATAGGTTTACACTCATCATTGAATGACACCAATTGAATGAGTGTACATGTGTCATTATTTTGGAATAGGATTGCAAAAATGGGATTTCTTTTGCCTTTTGGCCTGAAATACAATGTACATCATTGATCTCTGCTCATCCAACGGTCGGTGGCAGTCACCATCATTTGTAATTATGGCGGGTCCCATTTATTTACTTTGAATTATATCTTTTGGATGACACCGATTGTGTGAGTGGTCACGAGTCGTCCGATTGAATGAGTGTACACGTGTCGTGATTTCAGAATCGGATTGCAAAAATGAGATTTATTCTTCCTTTCAGCCTGAAATATATCGTACATCATAATCGTTGATCTCTGCTCATCCAACAATCACTGGCAGTCACTATCATGTGTGGCAGGTCCCATTTATTTACTTTGAATTATATTTATCGGATGACACCGATTGTGTGAGTGGTCACTTCACCACGTGTCGTTCGATTGAATGAGTGTACAAGTGTCATGATTTCAGAATAGGATTGCAGAAATGGGATTTCTTTTACCTTTTGGCCCAAAATACATTGTACGTCGTTGACCTGTGCTCATCCAACGGTCTCCAGAAAATAGTTACGCGTAACACCATACGCCAAACATTTATTAAATTTAAATAAGATTAAATATTGAAACTGTCTAATATAAAAATAACTAATTAAATTTAAATTATTGCAATCACAGATAACTGTCTAATACTCTAATTATTTATCAATTTATTACTAACCATAATTTATAAAATACTTTAAACTTTTACAATTCCACATTTGCAGTCGCACACATGACACATAATGATAATTACATTTGTCATTGACATGGAAAAATTAAGTTGACACTCTTAAATAAATCACACACATACATTAAAAATTGTTACTTTTTTTTTGCTTCATAATACATATTATATGATATCACAGAGTCACACATCGATTTGGCATTTTTTTTGGTTCATAATACATATTATATAATATCACAGATTCACACATTGATTTGCAATGGGCATATAATTTATTATTTATTATTTATCATAAGTAAAGTCTAAGGTCTAAGGTTTATATATTTCTTTAAAAAATTGCAATTAAACAATATGAATTCTTCAGATTTCTTTACAAAACTGCAATTAAACAATATTTATGTAGACAATCTATTATCTCACACACTGATAGAAAAATTACAATAATTATTAATAGTCGAACAAAAAAAATTTCATTAATTATTTCAAAAATTTACATCACTAATATTATAATATACTTTATAATTATAGAGTTTAACAGCTAACTTTAGACTATAGTTGCACCGTAAACACCTACAAAATGGGAAGTATGTTTACCTACAAAATGGGTAGTATCCAGATTCCAAACAGTTACAAAATTTTTTGCCACAAGGGCACTGGTTGATCATATAAGGAAAAACAAAAAAACAAAATGAAATGCGGAAAACCATTTCAAGAACATAAACACTAAGGGTCTTCATCTCCATCCCTGTCTGAGAAGAATTGTCTGTTGAGGATAATCTCCCAGAATTCATTGAGCCAGTTTTAGTCCGTCTTCTCAAAGTCGTTGAGGTGAAACCACTTCAGCAGGAAGTCCCTCCCCAGCTACGCCCACTTCCGATACCACATCAACTACCTTTCATTAAGGTTCAGTAGGAAGGGTTGCCTTTCCACATTGCTGCCTCGCTGGATAAGCTTTTCAATTTCATCAGCCCAAGGGATACCCAACCCTGGTTCTGCGAAGACAACAACTAGGACATTGTCCACTAGAAATTTATCCTTGAAAACATTCCGTAGTAGCATAAGCATGTCTAACTTCTCTCCTCCAAGGTCGAGAAGAGATGCCAGGAAGCAGGACGTAATGTCCGTGTTGACGTGGTATCTCTTCTCGTTGCGAATGAAGTCATGACCGAGCACCATCAACACAACATTGTTAATGAAAGAGCCCACTTCCTTGCAAATAGAAGTGAGTACTTCATCTGGTATCCTGCCAAAAAAAGTCTTTTTCTCATCAGTAGATGTTGTTCTCAACCTAATTGGTGTGTCCATATCTTCCTAAACTTAAAACCTAAATCTTCAAACTACACAGAAAATTGAAATTCGAGGGCCGAAGCTAAAAGGCAAAAGCAAATTGAAATTGATGAAGAAGCAAGCAAGAATGTCTATTAATAGCCCTGTGAATCCATATCCTCCATATCATTAGGTAAATCATTCCCATTAATGCATTAATGTAGGAGTGTGGGAAATTACTAATATAGCCAGTGGTCACTATACTAATAACTACAGTTTGTACTAGTATAATTTGGGAAATCATGCAAATTTCTTGATGGCTAAAGAATGTCACTTCCACTTTGACAAGACATTCATTTTGAGAAACTACGCCCGAGATAAAACTCTAGCCATTGATCTACATCAGTCAACAGTCTCGAATAATATGTTTACAAATTAGGGTTTAAGGTATGTATCAACGGTATCAATGCTCATAGTTGATAGTACAATGTACATACCACATGCAATTGCCAAATGTACATACCACTTGCAGTTTCCAGTGACGGTGGACAACTCCTCTACCAAAGAGGCGATATTAACTCGATGTGACTGGTAGTCCGGAAATTGTCATTATTCGATGTTTTATGTATTGTCATTTGGCATTTGCTAATTTTAGATTTTAGTTTTACTTTAAAGTTTAAAGAATAACTACTTTAAAATTTTACAATTCAGTAGTCGCACAGTCACACATGTGACATGATACATGCAAAAGTTAAGTTATATTACTGTCAAATAAATAATGTTAAATAAATAACATGCTGTCATACATTAACAATTTAACATTTGTTTTGTTCATTTTCAATTTAACAAATTATAAAATCACATATGTCATGACTCACACATACATATTTTACAATTAAATCCATTAAAACAAACTGAAATGAAGTTGCAAAGTTTTCATTAATATTTTCTATAAATTTACAATATTCAGAATTTTGGACTTGGAGACTTTCACAATTTCACTTGAAGTCCTTACAAAACTTTAAAGACAAAACCTACAACCTACTATAGTGAAAATTTCAAAATTTTCAGGTGGAGGCCATAAGGACACAACACTAAGGATTTTTCCTTCCGTCTAAGTATAACTTTCCAAAGATGACAAGCTCTATGAATTCATACAACCATCCATAGTCCACCAAGTCATCCAACAGAAACCATTTATGAAGAAAATCCCTACCAATCTGTGCCCATTTCCTATGGTGCGTCAACTGCTAAGCATCTAGGTTCAAAAGAAAAGGTTGAATGGCCACATCTTCGTCTAACTCAAAAAAATTATGTATATCACTTGCCCAAGGGATCCCCACCCCTAATTTTGCATAAACAACAACCTCAACGACATCACCCAGGAATTCATGTTTGAATAGCTTCCTTAACAGAAGGAGCATATCCACCTTCTATCCCCCGAGGTCCAAAAGAGATGCCAAAAAATGGGACGTAATATCTGTGTTAACTCGGTACCTATCGACATTTTCTAAAAATTGATTGCCTAGCACCATCCTCACAGCCTCATTTGTGAAGGCTCCAAACTCCTTACAAACTGATTCAAGGGTTTGGTTTGAGACCGGGCCCAAAAAGGCCTTCTGTTCCTCCACAGATGTGCTTATCAAATGGATAGGAGTGTCCATCTTCAAAAAACAACTACCACAATATCTAAAATTATAGTAATACAACCTAAAAACCAAAACCAGAGGCAATCTTTCAAGCACTAGCAAAGGCAGACCCAAACCAAAGGAGAATTGAAGAAGAAGGAAGTGTACATCATCTATAAATAGCCCTTAATTCTTTCTCTAACCTAATTAATTTATTTGTCCTTCAAAATTCTATAAATATTTCATATTAAAAGCACGAGTGTGTGAAATTAGAAATAGCCAGATTTAGTGTCAGTAATAAAACATTTCTTTTATTAACGACAATTGTGATACATTATCAACCATCCACCTAAACAGATGTAAGACTTGATATGTGTAAATAAGGATGTCATTACGTGATGTTGCATTAATTAGATAATAGTTATGGTGCAGATTAATTAAACTTCAACCATTCATCTAGGATCATCAAACGGTCTCAAGGAAGACATTTAATATTATAAAATGATGGCTGTTACTGTTAGGTTGTGTGTCGATGTAAATTTTTGTGCCTATGGATACCAACATGTGCTTGATCTGCAAACAATTTATTAGTTGGCTTTGGCCCACATGACGCATTGACAAGTCCCATCTTTTGAAAATCGCCAATAAAATATATATTTTTACCATACTTAACGATAGATTGGCCAAAAAAATATATATTTTTTCAAAAGGCACATAAAATTTGCCAGCACAAATATTTTTTTCCCTTCAACAAAAAATCATTCGCCTCATCTATTATAATGTATTTACTTCAAAAGAAATTTTTTTTCCTCACACAATATAAATTTTCCCCACATTAATGTATTATTCACCAGGATTTTATGGAATTTTCATTGAGCAGGGAAAAAATCACCTTTGCCTTTATATTATTTTCCTAATTTGGAAAAAAAATTTGCCATCATCAAGAAAAAATTTCCCCTAAATTAATGTATGATTCGCCATGATTTTACACTTTTTCCTAGGAGGGGTTTTCTTAAAGTTATCCTTGGCCTTGATTCATCGGTTCTTTGAAGTCTTTGAAAGTATTTCCATGAACATATAGATTATATCAAGTTGACATCAATGACAATACAATACATTAACTATTTTAATGGCTTGCATGATCATCAACTTAACATCTTCAAGCTTTCAATCAGTTACATGTCATCAACACAATATATAATTCTAAGACTTAAGGTAATGGACACCCTTATGGTAATAGAGTAACAAAACAAGGAAGACCAAAGTAACTTCATATTTGTTTGCTAAGAAATATGTTTATGTTATCTATTTTAGTCCAATTTAGTTGTTGATTCATGTAATCTGATTATGGTTTCATTTCATATGTTGTAATATTAGATATATAACATATTAAAAGTATTTTATTGCATTAAACAAATAATAACTTTTTATTAAAACAATTTTTTTTTGCAAAAAGTGGGTCTTCCAAAAGATGAAGATGACCCTCATGATACAAATCCAAAATATGTTGGTTCTGGTCCAGATCACATGGAAGAGGATGATGGTAACACATATACAGAAGACACCAATGCTGATGACCATGACATCGATGATGATGATGACCATGGTGGTGGTGATGATGATTATGATGATGAGGTAGTTTCTTGTAGTAGGTAGTAGTAACATTCATGATCATATAGATTGCATCATGGATCATTGTTGATATATTGTTATGATGCCTCTTTTCATGGTTACTATCATATGTATCATTTTCACAACCTGCAGTATCATATTATTGAGGTGATACATTTTGACATGTACTATCTTCACTTGTATCATTTTTAGTTGCATAATTTATCATTTTTTCTTATATCATTTAAACATGTATCATTTTGACTTATGTCAACTATTGGACATGTATAATTTTGACATGTTTTTGATCTATTGGAATATTGGACTTTCACTTGTTTTAGTTGTATATGATGATTATCTTATCAGTATTGACTTGTCTATTTATATATACTGAAAGCAAGCAATGATTTTAAGATGGATATTTATTACGTATGATTATTTTAATTTACTGCTTAGGATCGATGTTGTTAAATTTAATTAAATTATAGATATTTGACTCATTTTAATTATAGATTATCATGTTATAATACTTATATTGTTAGTTCATTTCCATTCTCAGGTAAAAGTTGATCATTTTTTCTGATTTTAAAATGTCTCATATATATAGGTGTATAGTCAGAAAATAGAAGCACTTCCATGGTAGACTGGTTTAGCCTTTCGAGTAAGTGGTTTGGGGTCATGTCAAGTGCCTTGAATGGGTTCCCAACTTTGATCTGTCTTTTTCCCCATGTACTGTCCCATTTCCACTTTTTCCAATCTATTTCTGCCACCCCAGACTGAAAAACTGGGACTTTGACCTCAGGGTCAAGGTCAACCTTTTTTGTTCAAGGTTGACCTCGACCTTGACCTAGGTCACAATCAACCTTTTTCAGGCCCGAGATTCAAATTTCAAAATTTCAGGGTTTACGGATGTCGGTCTTTGAAAAAAGTTAATTCCCGCTTCCAGGTCGGCTGTTTTAGTCTTCGGAACAAAAAATCCTAAATTATATTTAATATAGGTCCTCTTCTAGAGGAATGGGTCCAATTGGAATTTAATTATCCTATGTCGGCCTCTCTAGAGGATTGTGCCCTAATTTCATATAAAAGGAAGCTTTCTCCTCTCATTTTCTCTAACCATGAACCATTATCAACCAAGCATAATTGCAAGAATTCAAAGACTTGAATACTGAGATCCAAAGGTGAAGAAGAAAGATTTGAAGCAAGCCAAGTAGCCATTGAAGAATTCATCCATTCTCAAGCACTCATTTTCATCAAGGAGATCCATTGGTGGCCATTGAAGGATTCAAGCTCCAT
>MU218222.1:256305-297215 GCA_018584345.1 Thuja plicata | reverse complement strand
CTCCATGGAGCCCTCTTGTTGAAGATTTCTCCATCCACATTCCTCCAAGCCTCTTCCAATTCAAGAACCCATTCAAGATTGGTGTTGAAGATATACAAGCAATTGATTGGAGACATCCTACATTCTAAATTCTACATTCTACATCCCTTTTGGTGCATACATACTTGTGGATTCACGAATTTGAATCTACTACAAGGACTTCTACAAGCAAGGTGAATTTGTGCATTTACTTTGTTTTTACTTACACAATTTCAATTATACTTTAAGGTTAATTCCAAAACTAGGGTTTGACCAAGGAAAACCCCTCCCCCCAACAAACAAACTATTTTTCTTATAGGTACAGGTTTGGAACAGCAGATTGGGATGGAGATTTGGATACCCTTTCCGGCAAACTTTCGGGATCCAAAAACAAAATTTCAGTTTGAGACTTTTTAGGTCGATTATGCCCTAGGTCAGAATTGGAAATTCTAGGTCAATGGTGACATTGACTTGAGGGTTCGAACTATGTCAGAACGGAAAAATATTTCTGGGTTTTGTTCGTCTCTATGTTTCTACTCTAGATCCGGTCTCAGATTTTCCAAAAGCTCAACATAGGCTTTAGAAAATAGCATTCTTCAGATCTGCAACATTTCAAGGTTAGTACATTTCTCCTATCCATTTCAATTAAGGTTATCAATCTATCTAAATCTATTGCACATTCAAATAAATAAATGGGTACTTCAGATCTTCCTTCTTTATTTTTATTTCCAAGTGATTGATTCATTTATGCATTGATCCTTCCATTTTGGATTAATCAATTTGGATCTTTCATTTGCATATCTAAGGATAGAAGGAGAGTATTTTATTTACTCCCTAAATTTCAATAAACAATCAAATAAAATCTTTTAAATGTAATATACGATAATAGAAAACCCTAAAATCAAAACATACCTATTTTCTTATATTACATTTTGGTGAACCCCGCGATAGAAAACTCTTTCTTTTTTGGTGTTAGATTTACATATTTAATGTTAGATCCTGCATTCATATTAGATTAGATTTCTCTTATGTTCTTGCATTTACATTTCAAAAAATTAAAAATCAAGATCTTGTGTTTCTTAAATTATTTTATTTACATTGCATTGGTGTATGAGCTTTACCACTTCTAGTCATACATATAGTATCCCAGTTATAAGAAGCCGTAGACTTATGGGTTCCTTTGATCTTGAGTCTTCCTCTCCTTTTCTTAGGATCCCAAATGACAATTTGATCACTCATGATTCTAATCCTTCTATGGAGCATAACTCTTCTCACTCATCTCATGATGAGGATGATGCTTTAAGAGTTCCTGAACAAGTACAAAAACTTTCAACCAAACTTGATAAAATGGGAAATTGGCTTATTCAAGAAAACCATAATCAAGATTCCATTCAAGCTATAGAGGCTCTTAAGAAAGTCCTTCATGATAATGATCAAGGTATTAATCTCTTGCGTGGTATCACTCATATTGTGCATTTGATTGTTAAACCTTTAGCACAAGGGGCTCAAGATCTAGGATTCAATCCTCCTATCACTAGTGAGGGACCTCCTTCTGTTCCTTTACCTAGAATTCCTGCTTATACTCCTCCTTTGATGACTACATCTCTACCAATTTCATCTATTCCTATGAGTGTTCCACCGGTATCTCTACTTACCTCACAACCTTCATATCATAGTGTATCTTTTAATTATACTAATCCCCTTCCAACTATGGTTCCAAATATTCCACCGGTTGTGTCTTCCATTCCAGCCGCTTCCTACACTTTTCCTAGTGTTCCTAATGTTTCTATTCCACCTATGTCTTCTAATGACTCCACAATTATTAGTTTGGCTCAAACTGTGTCATCTTTACAACAACAACTTGCATCCTTAACTCAATCTAAGTTTAGCATTCCTACATGTGACATGGGTAGTCCTTTATCCTTAGACATTATTCGTGCTACTATTTCTCAGCAAGCCGATATGCCTCATCTTGAGAATTACAATGGTAAAAGTGATCTTGTTACTCATGTTAAAACATCTCAAATCCTTTGTAGTGAATATTCTCATGACCATAGAATTTTAGCTAAACTATTTTCTAGAACTTTTCATGATAATGCTTTGCAATGGTATAGTTCTTTACCTCCTTATTATATTGTTTCTTTTCCTAAACTTGCTAATACCTTCATTCAAAAATTTCAAAATAACATTGGTCCACAAGTTTCCTTAACTGATTTAATGCATTGTAAACAAAACATTAAGGAAAAATTGACTGATTTTATTGGTAGATTTAAGCATTTGTATGCTCAGATCTCTTATCCTATTCCTGATATTGATATTCAACATATGTTTATTTAAAATTTACAAAAGGATATTAGAGATAAGATTCTGCTTACTGAATTTATCTCTGTTTAACAACTTTGTGCAACACTTCATCATTATCAATTACAAGTGAGTCAATTTGAGAGCAACACTCCAATGACTCCTGTTCCAGTTGATAAGAGTGACACTGCTCCTAATCCTAATAAATTTTAGAAACCTAACAACTATATCAAGATTAATAAATAGACGAATGTGGTTGCTGATCAAGTTGCTGTTGCATCTCACAATGCCACTTCTGCATCCATTGCTTTCCGTATGAATCGTACGTTTACTCCTCTCTATAAATATTTACATTCTATTATGAGTAGGTTGTTAAGTGCTAATTTGATTACCTTGCCTCCTATTCAACCTCTCCTTCCTACTATGAAAGCTTCAAAATCCTTTGATTCTAAAGCTTTTTTCCAATACCATTGCCAGAATGGCCATGATACTGAAAAATGTTATTATCTAAAGCATAAGGTTCAAGACTTAATCGATTCTAATGCTTTATTTGTTGATAATTTTGAGGGTAATGAGAACAAATCTATCTCTCCTCCTAATCAAAACCTTCAAATCTATACGAATCCTCTACCTACACATGATACTAATACCATCGCTCAACCATCTTCTATGGATATATTTTACGATTTGAATATGGATGATATTAATCACACTATTAATCATGTGGAGAGCATTGTTTCATCTCAACCTATTGTTTGAGATCCCTCGCCTCCACCTCAACTTCCATTTCCACCTGAACCTCAGAAAAAAACTAAGGATAAACAATCTCGGGAACTTTCAATTACCTTTGATGATTCTGAGACTATTAAGGCTCCCGATGGTCCCCTTTATATCTATGATAGGATTGCTAAGATACCTACATGTGGTTGTCTTGTTGATCCCACATCTTAAAGAAATGTTATTACTGAGGAAAACATTTTTATGAAAAACCTACAACATGACTGTTATGATCCATCGGATGCATGGATCCAAACTTGTAATGGGTTTTTCTATCCTGCACTTGGTTATATTAGCTTTCCTATTGAACTCTGTGGCAAGGTTGTAGATACTACCTTCATTGTCATTCCTACATCTGATCATTTTCAAGTCAAATTTGGTTTTCCCTAGATAACTTCTATGCATGCTATTTCTTCTCCTATTCATAAATGTCTTAAGTTCATTCATAATGGAGAAGTAAAAACAATTAATCATAGTTTGTATCAACCTTCTAGACCTAGAGATTGTGCTACTCTTGATTTCTTTTGGCCTTCATTACCTAATTCATGTCCTCCTTGTCCTGACAATCTTTTTTGTTCATATGAAGTCTATAAACATTGCAAGATAGTCAAGTTAAGCATGCCTCAAATAGATCTTAACTATGGTATTTTTCCCGCTCCTTCTATACCTCATTTATCCATTACTCCTACCTCTATTACTCAACTTCCCAGTGTCGCTTCTTAGCCTACTATGAATCTTACCAATCCTCCTATAGAACTTGTGAAGGAACCAGTGGTTATTCCTCCTAGTTCTCCACATGTGTCAAACAAAGAAAAACATAATAAATCTGCTAACGAACATTGTAAGAAGCGTAGAGCTAATGCTAGGGCCCATGCTTCTCTTCTCCCAAATTCTTTACCTTCTTTTGACCAACCTATGCTTGATATGTTGGAAGAAGTTAATGTTCATAATGATGTTAAGATGAATGAGTATGATGATCCTATTCGCATCTTAGATCCTATTTTAATTAATATTGATGAGGAGGATACTCTAGATGATCCTATTGATCTTAGTGATGAATATGAGACCATTTAACTTGATACTAAATTACCTCATATGCTTTCAAATCAATTGACAATTACATCTAGTATCGAGCAACGCAATTCTCAAGAGGATCCTTGTTTGGAACTGGATATTGTTCCTACTGTATTGGATATAGTCCCTCTTGTGAGTTTCCCACCCTCTCTAAATGATATAAACCAAGATGGGGAGAGTAGCCAATGCTCCTAATTGGATTATCCTTCATGGTAGCCCTTTTTGTGTTTGCATGCTATATTGTGCTTGTCCCGTAATGTGTTTGCTAAATGTTTGTTAGACTCTTTTATACGAACCTGGTTACTTTGTTGGTGCAAGGTGATAAAGGAATTGAGAACCTGTTGTATAATGTCTCTATATGTATCTCTATTCTTCTATATGTTGTTTTCATGTTATGTTGTACTTGTGCTATTGTTCATAAATGTTTTCCTTGTGTAGTCCTCTTGGATTTGCAACATGGTAGCACTGATTCTTTTTGGTCTCCATGTTGTGGTCTGAAAAGACTCTTCTTCGTAACTCTTGAGTTTTATTTCCTCCATTGTGAATGTAGTTCTAATTTCTTTGGGGAATTATGTTAATTCATTTGCAATAATATCATATCTATATGTACATGTTATCTTATGATCATACTAACCCCGTAGTAGGTAGATCCCTTTTGTGTTCTTTGTATGTTTATGTGATATTTCCCTTGATTTGTCATCATTTGGGGGTATCTCATAGTGGAAACATAATCAGTAGAGTTGTTTATGTTTCCATCAAAGCCATTGCTCCTGTTAAAATGTTAGCAATGAATTTAACGTGGGGGCATACACTCTACTCACTTTTTGCATACACACACTTTCAAAATATTTTCAAAACTTAAAACCTTTTTCCCTTTATGGATTAAAGAATAATCCTTAAAGCATGGACATTTTACTTTTAGGATCTCTTGATCCCTCCAATTTAAATTTACACGGATCTCTTGATCCCTCCAGTTTCAAATTACAATGTTTTGATCCCTTAAGGTCGGAAGGTGTCCTTAATAATGAATCTTCCTGATGGGTTGACTAGTGAGTAGCCACATTCACTAGGCGATTTAACTCCATCTTTCCAGTTACACTTTTTCCTTGTGTGATTCACAATGGGACATAAGTTCTCATTGGGCGAGGTAACCATACCCTCTCTCTCTTTCTCCTTAACTGGTGATGTATCTCTTATCATGATCTTAGGGTTGATAAAGACTTAAGCCCCTTGGGGGATTGAGGTTTTCTTTGTCCTTTTTTATTCCAATAAGATTATCTATTCTTTATGATCTCCTTTACAAAGAGTTTGTATTGAGTCCATACTCTTGCTAAAGTGTGGGCTAAATGTATAGTCAAAAAATGGAAGCACTTCCATGGTTGACTAGTTTAGCCTTCTGAGTAAGTGGTTTCGGGTCATGTCAAGCGCCTTGAATGGGTTCCTGACTTTGATCTAGATTTTTTCCCTTATTTTTCTCCATTTCCACTTTTTCCAACCTATTTCTGGCACCCCAGATTGAAAAACTGGGACTTTGACCTCAGGGTCAAGGTCTTCCTTTTTGGGTCAAGGTTGACCTCAACCTTGACCTATGTCAAGGTCGACCTCAAACTTGACCTAGGTCACAATTGACCTTTTTTAGGCCCAGGATTCAAATTTTAGAATTTTAGGGTTTCTGGATGTCGGTCTTTGGAAAAAGTTAATTCCCACTTCCGGGTCGGCTGTTTCAGTCTTCGGAATAACAAATATTAAATTACATACAATTTAGGTCTTCTTCTAGGGGCATGGGTCCAATTGGAATTTAATTCTTCTATGTCAGCCTCTCTAGAGGATTGTGCCCTAATTTCATATAAAAGGAAGCTTTCTCCTCTCATTTTCTCTAACCATGAACCATGATCAACCAAGCATATTTGCAAGAATTCAAAGACTTGAAGAGTGGGATCCAAAGGTGAAGAAGAAAGATTTGAAGCAAGCCAAGTAGCCATTGAAGAATTCATCCATTCTCAAGCATTTCTCAAGCACTCATTTTCATCAAGGAGATCCATTGGTGGCCATTGAAGGATTCAAGCTCCATGGAGCCCTCTTGTTGAAGATTTCTCCATCCACATTCCTCCAAGCCTCTTCCAATTAAAGAACCCATTCAAGATTGGTGTTGAATATCTACAAGAAATTTATTGGAGACATCCTATTCTACGTTCTAAATTCTACATTCTACATCCCTTTTGGTGCATACATACTTGTGGATTCACAGATTTTAATTTGCCACAAGGACTTCTACAAGCAAGGTGAATTTGTGCATTTACTTTGTTTTTACTTATGCAATTTCAATTATACTTTAAGGTTAATTCCAAAACTGGGGTTTTACCAAGGCAAAACCCCGCAACAAACAAACCATTTTTCTTGCAGGTACAGGTTTGGAACAACATATCGAGATGAAGATTCAGATACCCTTTTTGGAAAACTTTTGGAAACCAAAAATAGAATTTCAGTCTGAGACTTTTTAGGTCGATTCTGCCCTAGGTTGGAATCATAAATTCTAGGTCAATGGTGACATTGAATTTAGGGTACAAATCAAAACTATGTCAGAACAGAAAAATATTCATGGGTTTTGTTCGTCTCTGTGTTTCTATTCCAAATCCGGTCTCAGATTTTCCAGAAACTCAACATAGGCTAGAGAAAACAACATTCTTCGGATCTACAAAATTTCAAGGTTAGTACATTTCTCCTATCCATTTCAATCAAGGTTATCAATCTATCTAAATCTATTGCACATTCAAATAAATAAACGGGTACTTAAGATCTTCCTTCTTTATTCTTATTTCCAAGTGATTGATTCATTTATACATTGATCCTTCCATTTTGGATTAATCAAATTGGATCTTTCATTTGTATGTCTAAGGATAGAAGGAGAGTATTTTATTTACCCCCTACATTTCAATAAAAAATCAAATAAAAAATTTTAAATGTAATATAGGATAATAGAAAACCCTAAAATCAAAACATACCTATTTGCTTATATTACAATAGGGAGGGAAATCCAATGCTAGATTCACTCTCCAAGTTGGCAACTGAAATGACCCCTCAGCAGGGATGAAGTGGTGAAAGTTGAGTGAAGTGGAGGTTTGCGACCAAAATAATGGAGGCGATTAGCTATGCATGAACTGAATATTAGCACCTAACGTGACCCTTTTTTAATATTTATTAACTAAATTAAAAATCATAAAACTATTATTGGTAATTTTTAATTTAATTAGAACATGTCAAAAAAGTGTCACATCAGGTGAAAATATTCATAATTAATGGAGCTTTAATTTGGCATATCAAGGTGATGGATGTATAATATTGCATACATGATGTATAACCTCGCACACATTTCACTACATTTATATTGAATGTTGGCAAAATTTTTGAGAGACAATCATTTCTATTTTAGAGTGGTGATTGTCATTCCTTTTGCTGAGTGTATGTGATTAGGAAATTAGTTTTCCATTGAAATTTGCATCTATTGTCATAGTTTGGAGGTAAATTATAGATGGAAGAAAATTTCTCTTTCAAATTCCTCAAGCAATGGATGGAATTCAGGGGCCCCATTTTTTAGTGGAGGCTGAAGAATGAGTTCAAAACGAGCGACCCATTCTTCTTGAATTTGGTTAGGACCCTATTAGGGTGTGAATTTTTGGCGTCATAGTTTTTATTTCATACAAAAACTCATATTTTGTCTTTGTTTTGTGCCCAGGGTTTTCATTTCAGTCCACGGGCAGAGGTGATTAGGATCATGCAGAGATGCGTGTGCCTAGAATGACGAGTTTGATTAGATGAAATTGTGGCAAGTGTCATTTCAGGTCATGGTTTCATGGCTTATTATGATGATTGGCTTGGATTCTTGGGTATTCCACACCATTTGTACCCTTTTCTTCTACACTGGGCACTTGGGAATATTCTTGCAAGGAGGGCAGAGGCCGAGAGGTATTGGGCTTATATTATGGATTATGTACACGATTGGGAGCAGTTGAGTCAATACCTCTTTAGGTTATGCATGACGGGGTTTTGGATGGACCAATAGCATTTTCATAGTCTTGGCTATGTGCATGTTCATGGGCATGGGCATGAACTTTGGGTGGTCCAAGGTCATGGTCGTGGATGTGCTCATGGGCGTGGGCATAGGAGTTGAGGTTGGGGTGGTTCAGTACCCTAGTGATTTTTAAAATTTTTCCATTTCTTTGACATACTCCAGGTTTTGAATTTTTTTTATACAAACTATTGTAAATATGATTGGCACGCGAGGATAATATGGAAATTTTGTGGGTCTTTATGTAATCACGTAGAATGTATCAAGCTAAGGGTGATTAGAATGCAATTTGAAGCTCTTTATTTTTGTGGTGCAACTCTCTTGTGTCGATATCAGGGGTGTTGGTTCTATATATCTTCGAGCAGGGGTGGACAGAATGCAATTGAAGCTCAACAATTTTTATGTGCACCTTCTTGGTGTTGATATATGGCTGTTTTGTAGGGGTTTATTCGGGTAGTATGTATCTCAGCAGGGGTGGATAGAATGTAGTTGAAGATCTACAATTTTGATGTGCACCTTCTTGGTGTCGATACATGGTTATTTCAAACTTTTAATGACTAGAAGAATGTAAATATTTTTTGTTATAAATAAATAAACATATTTTATGAGAAAAAAAATGATGTTAATTTACATGGATGTCCATTTTTGTAAAATTTCTTTATAAATGTTACCCTATAAAATATGTTAAATGTAATATGATTTTATCTATAATCATATAATTTATTTAAGAGGCATGATATAATTAACTAATTAAATTGAAATAAAACATATTAAATTAATAAGAGATGAAAGCAAATTAAGAAGCATTTTTAGAAGTTAGAAAGGAAGCCAAACTAGAAGAAAACTTGGAAGAAAAACTTAGAATTATCTAGGAAGTAAAAATAGAAGAAAATTTAGAAGAAACGAAAGATGCAATAGTAGCAGCAAAAAAATATGCAAAAAATGGAAGCAAATATAGATGCAACAAGCGAAGTTATATTGGAAGGAAAAGTGGAAGAAAAAGTGAAATCAAACCCAAAATAAAAATCGGAATCAAAGCCATAAGCAAAATTGGAAGTAGACCTGGAAGAAAAACAAGAAGAAAATCTAGAAACAAAAATAGAAGCCAAATTGGAAGCAAAAAATATTCCTAAAGATAAACTGGGAGCAAAATTGGAAGCCAAACCCGAAGCAAACTCAGAAGCAAAATTGGAAGCAACAGAAGAAGCAAAACTAGAAGTAAATCCAGAAGAAAAATGACAAGAAATACAAGAAGAAAAATCAGAATTAGCACTAGAAGCAACACAAGAAGAAAAATTGGAAGCAAAAATATATGCAAAATTGGAAGTAAACAAAGAATAAAAACTAGAAGCAAAATGAAAACCAAAATTGGAAGCAAAACCAGAAGTAAAATTGGAAGCAACACAAGAATAAAAATGGGAAGTCACACTAGAAGCAATAATGGAGATTATAATGGAAGCAAAATAGGAAGCCACACAAGAATATAAATTATAAGCCAAACCAGATGTTCTATTGGAAGAAAATCTAGAAGAAAAACTCAAAGCAACAAAAGAAGCAAAATTAGAAGCCAGATCTGACACAATACCCAACATCATACATAGAGTAATACTTCATGCCAATGGTCGCAGTTTCCACTTTCCTTTTTCGGTGCCAAAAAGGACGCTATATCTATATTGGCACTACTGTTGACATTAAATATAGTTCAAAAGGTGGCACAAAATATGGCGCACAAAGAAACAAGCAGTTGGGCGCCAGTTTGGGCGCCAAGCGAAGAGATCATTTTAGCCATTAAATAACACTAAAATCCAATACAAGTTTAGGTGCTAATCACCTATTCTGTTGTATTGATTTACCAAAAGCACATGTTAGATAATAGATTCTTGCACTCCATGTTTCTTATATTTATTTATAACACTCTTACATATGACATTATTAGAATTTGTAATCTCCAAAAATAGTATAGATTTAATTTCTCTATACCTACTAATACATTATGAAAATTACAATGCAAAGAGTAATTGAAATTCCTTTCACATGATTTCCATTATCGATTCAAAAACCGGATAGTACTTATTTATTCTAAAGATAAACAACCATTTTGAGCATACAAGTTGATTCAACATTGAAGATACGTATGCTAGTTCAATATTGATAAGAAATAATGTTTTTTACCTTCTACTACCTATATTTTTGAGTACTAGAACTAGTGGTGAGCTCAACCTTAATTCAGATAGTTCAATATTTGAGAGTGGTTTTGCGTCTTTGTTTTCTACTATGATAAGAACTTTCTTCAAACACTAGATCTTGGTTTGTTTGTTGTTGTCTTTCCAAATATTGTCTTCAACATGTTAATACTCTCATCTCCAGTACCAATGTCTGAACTCATTAGTCATACACTCATGCAAATCACAATATTCTCAAATTATCGCTACAAATTGCCATGATCTAATCCAATCAAGGTTGCATTCTCAGAGCATAATTACTCCATTATTCTCATCACTACCAACTATTCTCAATCAGTTCCAAAAGGTAAACAAGAGTGATAAAAAATGTCGTTGGTCATTGAGGAATATATAAATATGATACTTCTCTTTATGTATCATTGATGATATTAATCCACCCAAGAATGGATATCACCAATTTTTTTTTGGATATATATAAATATTCTAATCAACAATCGATATAATTCCCTTTCATTTGAGACACCCATATGTGGAACAAGATTGACTTGCAATTTGTTGCTTAGATCAATAGTTTTTTACAAATAATAGAGAATTGGGCTCCACAAATATATACTCTTTTGAATAAATTAATCTTGGAACATATCAATCTTTATGCCGAATCCTTTTTTTTTTTTGATCAATAAGGGGCCAAGGCTGAGATTTTATATTTAAACAGAAAGAAACAATATATAAAAAATAGTAAAGCAAATGTATCAGATGTTTTTGGTTCATAACCCAGTCCTACCGAGAGGACTGTGAACCCAAAGTTCAGAGCAATACTGCTCAACCAAAATAACCAATTAAAAAAAAAAGTTCTAGTTTACGGAGGAAAACCAAAAAAACTGCTAAATGCTAACCCAAAGAGCAAAACTAGGCTGCATGTCAATCAGAAGGGGAGGTAGTGTGATTATTCATACTTGGAGTAGAATCTGATTTGGAACTTTTCTCCAGAATTGTGTCTCCACTATTTCCCATCGAGTCCTCCTCCAAAGACACCTCAGCCGATTCAGAATCTTCCACCGCAACATCTTCCATATTTTATTCATCTACATCTTCTTCAACTTCCACCCCAAATACCTTCTCAGAGTCCTCTTCCTTGTCTGAATTTGAATCTCCACCCTCACCCTCACCCCCAATTGCAGTATCCAAAGAAACTAGGCTACCCAGTCCATCCAATTTTTCATCATATTTGAATTTGTACACCCATGGAAGATTTTTGTCAATCTCATCCCCAAAGGGAACATAGAGCCCATCTTCAATTCCTAATAAGTTAGAGAGAAAGCTGATCCCTTTCTTCATCATTGAGATGCGCATTTTTTGGTCCTCCCATCCCCCCCAGAGAATATGGAGGCGTTAAGGAGGGCCAGCGTAGAAGTTCCTCCTAGGACCAACAGAAAACCCTGGGAATGGTTGCCCAATAGTTAAAGTCATGGCCCGGTCCCAGGGAAAAGGTGTGGTAAGGTCAGCATCTATATTTTGGAGTACATTATGCAAATCCACAATGAATTTATTGAAGAAAATCCTATCAAAAATTTCTTCAGCATGATTTTTGTGGGTTCCAGCAATAAGGAGGCTAGCCAAGAACCCAACACAAATATCTAAGAGCACCCTATATCTATGATTGGTATTCAGAAAATTAAAGCCCAGTACCTTTCTCACCGCGTGGAAGACCAGAGGGTGCTGGTACATGCAAATTTTTCTAAGGTGATTGAACGATATTGGCACATCAAAGGCTAGTTTCTATACTTCCACTCTAAATTTTATCGGAGAGTCCATTATGAGAAAGCTAAAACTACAGTCGATAAAAAGACCAGAGCTGATATGCTACCAAACTACCATGATTTACAATAGCATAGTCGATGGCGTACTTAAGAGAGAATGCTAAAAGAATAATCACTCCCTTCCTGAAAATGTACCCTTAGCTTCCTTCCGCATTGAATGCCTCGTTGCCAAGAGATGCAAGTGGATGGATATTAAACAACCCCACAATTGTGAGTAATGTCCTTTGCAGAGAGAAATACTTGTCATTCCATTTACAAAGAGGAGGGAATGTTGCGTAATGAAGTACCCAAATGCAGTTCCTGTCATGTGAAGGGATGTGGTGTAAGAAAAATGTCCATCCGCATGACAGAAGGATGAGGAAAATCTTTTTCCATAACTCCAACTCCAGAACGACCAGTTGTGAATGTCAGGGGCTGTCAAATCAATGCAACAAACACTTTTTCCACGATGATCTAAGAGTTGGGTGAAATGATGGGGAGTTCAAAAAGAGTTAAAAAATCTCTTTAATGCATTCCCCAAATGATGCCATATTGGCCAAGTCATCCACCAAATCATTCCCCTCCCAAAAAATGCGATTGACCGTTATGAATTCAAATTTCTTAGTTAGATTTAGAATCACTTCTAGAATTGATTGAAGTTTCCAGTTATATATTGAGCCAGTTCTAACTGCATTTATAGTTATCAAGGAATCACCTTCAATTTCCAAGTTTTTAATGCCTAACTCCAAAGCCAGAGATAAACCATGAAGTAGAGCTTTGAATTCCACCATGTTACTAGTACCCCTTTCTAGTGGCCTTGCCAAATATGCAATCAAATGACCCTCATCAGAATGAATAATGCATCCAGCACCAGAAGGTCCTGGATTACCTTTGGAGGCACCATCAAAATTTAGCTTGCACCATCCAAATGCAGGAGGCTGCCATGTGCAATTCGCCCTTAAACTTGCATTAGCTTTGGTACCAATCCTTATTACTGCAGGAAGTTTTAGTCCAAATCATTTCTTAACCATTAGGTCATCTTAGCTTGTGTACAATTTATGTTTCTCACTTTGTAATTGTATTCTATAATTCATAACTTCCACAATGGATGCTTCAATTCTACTTCTAATAGATGGATTTTCAAGGGAAATATTTTGAAAAATCCATCTGTTCCTTTCTTTCCATATTTCCCAAATGAGGATAGAAGGGGAAATGATCCATAAGTTGCTGTAGAGGCTTCCCTTAAAAATCAGGGGCCATGAGGAAAAAAGAGAAAGGATGTCATTTGAAAGGGCCAAAGACCACCCTAGCTTAGCACATAAGCATTGCCAACATTCAATTGCATAGGGGCAGTATACCAGTAGATGATCTGAATCCTCTTCCTATTTATATCATAGTACACATCTAGAGGGGCCACAATATCCCATTTTTTTGAACCAATTGGTAGTTAGAATTCTACCCTAAATTGCTGCCCATGAAAACATTCCTACTTTGGGGAGACCATTTTTGTTCTAGCATAGTTGATTACAAGTTTGTGATTGTTGTTGGGATGAGATGCCAGTGAGTATTTTGTAACCATCTTTAACCTTAAAATCCTCTATTTTGGATCCATTCCAGATTAATTCATCTTTCCCCTCCGAGAGTAGGAAGGATCTTTCTTGTAAAATTTCAATCAAAGCACTATGTTCACTTGGGTCAATGTTTGGAATATCAGATTCCTTCCACTTGCAAGAGCCATCCAAAAGATTATATGAATTTATGACAATATAATCTTTGACTAGGGGCCCCCATTCCCTAGTGCAAACCTTGTTGATGTTGTTCTGTCCCAACACCATGTTGATACAAGGGAACCCTCCCCAAGAGTCATCCTAGAACCTTGCAGAAGACCCTTCTTTAATGTTCCATGAGATATTATTTTCTATGACTTCTCTTGATTTGTAAATGAAATTCCAAATTTTGGAGCCTTTTGGGAGGTTGGAAGTTATGATCACTTTCTCATCATTTAGAGAATGAAAGTATTTGCCCCTCAAAATTCTGACCCATTTAAGATTCGGTTCTTTTAAAAATTTCCAATAGATCTTTGCACCTAATGCCTAATTTTGTTTCATTTGATCCTTGATCCTGGAGCCTCCTTCCTCTAAAGGTTTGCAAATCCTATCCCAGGAAATAAGATTAAACTTCCTTTGAGTGCATATACCTTGCCAGAAGAATTTTCTCAAATTTTTGACTATGTTCCAGTAGCATCCAACTGAAAGGGAAAGACATGACATAAGGTAAATGGGAATAGCAGCAAGGGTTTCTTTGATTAGAACCATCCTACCATACCATGATAACCACTTAGATTTCCAAGCATCCATTTTCCTTTCCATTCTTTCTTCAATAGGTTTCCAAGCTATATCTATTCTTAAAGTTTTGTCTATTGGGATGCCAATGTATTGGCAAGAGAAGTTGCCAATTTTGAATTTAAATACCTTTTGGATATTCTGCTGAACTTTTTCTTTGTATTTAAAAAATATATTGTTGACTTGTCTTTGTTAGCCTCTTGTCCTGAAGCTAATGAGTATTTATCCAGGATCTCTTTCATGTGTGATGCCTCTGTTCTATTTGCTTTACCAAACAAAAGTATGTCGTCTGCAAATTACTGATGTGTGATTTCTTTTACCAAAGAAGTAGTTTCAACCCCATGGATGAGGCCATGCTCTTGGTGCCTGATGAATCTTCTTCCTAGGGCTTCTTCCATGATAATGAAAAGGAAGGGAGAAACAGGGTCCCCTTGTCTAATTCCATTAGTTCCTTTAAAGAAGCCCACTGGAGTCCCATTGATCAAAATGAAGAATTTCGGTGTAGATATACAATAATAAATAAGATTGATCCATGCTTTAGCAAATCCAAAATTCTCCATACATTTTTCTAAAAATCTCCAGTCCACCCGTTCATAAGCTTTCTTGATGTCTAATTCTACTATCATACTGGGGTACTTATTACATTGGATTGAGTGAACAACCTCTTGGACAATAATTATTCCATCTAAAATTAACCTTCCTAGAACAAACCAAGTTTGTTCCTCCCCAATAAATTTCCTTAACACCAATTTAAGTCTAGAAGCCAAAGCTTTTGACAAGGTTTTATATAAGGTATTGCATAAGAAAATTGGTCTAAATTCATCCATACTTGAGGCATTTTCCATTTTAGGAATTAGAGATATAAAAGTGTTGTTAATCTATGTTAAGAATCTACCTGAAGATCTTCGAGCCTCCCGTGCCTTAGTAAGTTCTTTCCCCAAAATGTGCCAGCAATGTAGAAAGAAGCATGGAGGGAAGCCATCAGGACTAGGTGATTTTTCTGGAGCCATTTGTGTGAGTGTGTCTTGAATTCCCTTCTCAGTGAACTTGGCAAGAAGAAGAGAGTTATCAAAATCTGTTATGAGCTGTGGAATATCCCTAAGAAGAACATTTTGAGGTTCAAGAAGGGAAATCTCAGATTGGTTGAGTAACTTTGTGTAAAATTTGACCATTTCTATTTGAATTTCTTTTTGGTCCTAAGAAATAGTTCCATCTACCTTTGTGATTTGAAGAATCCTATTGGCAGTTCTTTGAGCTTTTGTGCTGTTATGAAAGAATTTTGTGTTCTTGTCCCCTGCATCTAGCCAATTTTCTCTAGATTTTTGTCTCCAATAGATTTCTTCCTTAGCTAATATTTCTTCATGATCTCTTAAAATATCTCTTTCCTGATCAAATCTATCATTGTCCATACCCAATTGCATAACGATCTCATTAAGATCTTTGAGTTTCTATTCTATCTCCTCTTTGATAGAGAATATGTTATTAAAATATGTTCTATCCCATATGAGAAAGTTCTATTTTATATACTTGAGCTTGGCTAAAAAGAAAAATAGTTTGGAACCTTTTGGCATGCATTCCAGTCACCATTCTGCAATTTTACTCAAGAAACTGTTATCTTTCAACCACATATTTTCAAATTTGAAAGGGCAATGCAGCGGTTTATTTTCTCCTAGAATTTCCAACTGTATGGGGAAGTGATCCGATCCTGATGTGGGAGAGATAGATGATTTTAGATCAAAGGGAAAGAGGGATAAATCTCCTTTAAAGAAGAACCTGTCAAGTTTTTCTACAATATTACACAGTCCCAATCTTTTGTTATTCCAAGTGAATTTACCATTTTCCAGTTCAATTTCCATCATAGTTTCTGTCTGTAGCCAATCTTTGAAATCTATTTAGGATTGAGATTCCCTTTGGGATCCCCCCATCTTTTCTGAAAGGTGTATTATTGCATTAAAGTCTCCCCCAAGGATAATTTTCTCCTTATTAATAACCTAAAAATGTTCACTAATCTCTTTCCACACTTCATTTTTTCTCCTTCTTGTGTTGGGCCCATACACATTTATAATGTGAAATTGAAGATTTGATTGTAAGCATTTGACTTCTCCACTCATCCAATTTGTTGTTGCCTTTAAAGTAGTAACTTTAACAAGTCTTGGATTCCATAACATGGCAATACCTCCAGAGGAGCCTAGAGCATCAAACCCTTGTACCTGCTAGTCCCCAATGGTTTCGGAAAATTTGGATAGCCCTTCCATGTCCATCTTTGTTTCTTGAAAAAGTAATAACTCTAGTTTTTCCATTAGAATGCATCATTTAATTAATCGTTGCTTGTTAGGGGCATTGAGGCCCCTAACATTCCAGGAGAGGACCTTCATTGTGACTTGGGAAGGAACTTCCCCTTCCCAACTTTCAGATATTCTGTAATTTTAGCTTGGTCTATATCTTCTCCATCTTCAGATCTTAAGGTAGACTGAGATTTCCTCCCTTTGCATTTTTTCTTGACCATACCACAGTCAGCCCTTATTTTAATCATAGAGGTTTTTTGAAAGCCTAATCCGGATGGAGGCGGAATAGGGTTATCAACCTTAGAAGTGTGTTTGACTCTTTCCCTATCCTTAGGAGTGTGTGCATCCCAAGCACTTTCGTCCAAAGTTAACTCCTGAAGTTGTTCTGGTGTTTTGCAGGTAGAGTAGCCCATTCCTTCAATGGAGTCCCATCTGTCTTCCTTTTTGACATAGTCATCATCTAACATTTCCTCATTAAATGAATTTGAAATAGTCTCAATTCCCTGGTTATTTTGGTCTGATCCCCCAAAAAGATCATATATAGCCTTTAATTGAGGGGATATGGGAGAATTAAGATCTTGCTGACCAGGAGACTGTTCTACTAAGTCTTCCCCATCTTTATTTCCCATTATTTTTAAGAGGATAATCCCTCCTTTAATCTTACTCCTTGATTTTGACTTTTTGGAGAAACCTCCCCCCTCAAAACTTATCTTCTTAAGTTTCTTTTCTCTGATTCTTGAGGATTTCCTAGTTCCAGAACTATTATTCGAAGATTCAATATCCTTGTTGTCTTTCTTTCTTTTGAGTGGAGTTTCCATTCCCACCTTTGCCAACGCCCATAAATCACTGATTTTGGTTCACATAACTTCATCATCTTGCATTTCAGTTACCGATGGCTGAGGTCCGATAACTACAATATTTATCTTTGTTGTATTGATCACCTTTGACATCACCACCTGTGATGGAAAGGTATCTTCATTCATTACTTCATCCACTAGGTCGGATATAATTTCAGGTTGGACTTCTCTAAACCATTGTGTAAGTAATTGTTCTGCTACTCGGGGATTGAATTTAGAGATTCTAGCGTATGATACTACATTCTATTTCAAAAGAAGCACCGTGGGAGCCTGTGTTGTGGAAATATTTTGATCCAATCTTAGATTGGATCCCAATATTTTTCTCAATATGGAATGATCTTAGGTGATAAATATTCACAAATAATAGACACAAAAAAATAATATTGTATCATCAAACTCTAGTATCTTCTGAATAATGTGATTCATAGATGAAGCCAAAATATCAATCTGTAATGCAATCCAATGATACTGTATTTTTGTCTCTAGAAGAGACTTTACAAAATTACCAATTCCATGCAGACACAATGCAAAAGATCAATGCAAAATATCAAAGTGATATTTCCAGCAGTAAACTAGAATGGGTCACAAATCACCACTGGAATTGCAAAACCATCTTCACTCTCCAACTTCTGGAAAAACAAGAAGAAATAAAATATTTTCTATGATAAATTACATTTCCCAACCACCACCTTATAAAATGCTCCAAGAAGCCTCTATAAATTAAATTAGACTAGGATGACATTACTATTTTACTATTTTATCTCTTTTATTTTATAATTAAATTTATTAATTAAAGAGGTCATTTTGATATTAATTAAATTTAGGATCACTTAATTAATTAAGTTAATTAAGTCAAATTAAATATTTGGAGGATAATGCACTCCTCTTGGCCCAAAGATTGCTTGCCCTCAAGTAGTCCATCAAACTAATTGCCCCTTGACAAGTTCTTACATCCCAAACCAAACATTGTTGCAGGTAAGGATATATATGTTGAAGTATCTATGTTGCAATAGGATTACAGGTGTTACCTCCTTAGCTGTCCTAGGAGTAGGCTGAAGAAATCCTCCAATGTTGTGAAAATTCCTGTCAAGCTTCTCATTCTCTATTCTAATATAATTATCACCATGCCTGAAATTATGAACCAACACATAAAGATCCCACTAATGCAAAAAATCAAATTTTCCAATGCTATCACACCAGTTAGCTATTTTCAAAATGACAATATCGAGTCTCAAAACTTAGTTGTAACTTGCCTCATTCATTTAGATACCACTCACTATGAGAGGTGTCAAACACGCATGCCTCATTCCCAACCTAGATCCCCATCTCTGTGATGTTCTTTTCCTCCCCAAAAAAACCCATGGTGAAGAAATCATGATAATAAAAACCCATGGTGAAGCAATCATGATAAACCAAACATTATCCTATTGTAGGACCTTATGGTTAGGCCATCTCCTAGTATTTTTAATTATTTCAATAAGCTCTCTAAGGAAAAATGCCTCATATAATCTCAACAAGTTTTCTTTCCAAGAACCGATGTGTATGCAACAAGTGAATTCAAGATTTCTACAACACCCAACATCATAAATACTATAAATTGATTCCTTGCCAATTAGTTGTAGAGATGGCTCACGCAAAGGAATATTGGTAAGATACATTCTCCATTTAGTTGATCGATCAATATTGCCTTGGCGAGCTCCATACAAGAACCCTCTTCAGCCTTGTGACTTCCATGTAGGCTTATGTGTTCTACACTTGTCGGTGGAATAAAATATTCTTATTTGTTAATATCCTCATGTGGTTGAAGTGAGCATGTAAACACATCTTTATCCACATGTAGTTCATTACTCTTATTGTTTTCACCAACTTCCTCATCCTTGTGCAAGTGAGAATTCAAGTTTTCTTCACAATGATTGAATACATTATTGACCAATCTACATGCCACAATAGAATGCATTAGGATTACAAACAACTCATAATGGTGGTCCACCCGTATTGTGATGGACGAATGGTTGGACCCTATTTGTGTTGTTTATTTCTTTTCCTATTTCAATGTGTTGATATCGGTTATTTTTTGTTATCCCGTGTTGCTGGAAGATTTATATTGTAGGGATGAACCCCTCTTTGGCTTATTTCCTCTGCATTATACTCATATCGAGGTGGATTATATAACCCTATTGAGGTGGGAGCCTTTCGAGTGGCTTCTTGGAGATGGAGTCTTTCTATTCTTTAGTTCTCTTTTCTCTCGCTTCCTACTGGGGTGGAAGAATCTTTTGAGGTGAGGGCTCAGCCTATTGAGGTGGTTTGCAGCTGTTGGGAGGAGATTTCTAGTAATGGAGTGAGGTTTCCTCTTTCATGTAGCCACATGAAAGCTTTCTGAAAATGGCTGGGGGTTAGATTTTTGCAGACTGAGTGGGTTGTGCTGAAAAGTCAGATCAGTGCTGGAGGTATCCCTCTGGTGCTGGAGGAAATCAGACCTGTTACTATTGAGGAGGAAGAGGGAAATTGTGGTTTTCCCATTTTTTTAAATCTTTGCGTTGTTTGTTGTGTGTGGTTGGCTAGTGCCTGTAGGTGGATACTGATAGTTTTCAAGGGCCCATTGTGGAGGTTGGCTATTTTTGGTTAGGGTTAAAGGATGGGATTGAGGAAATGGTGCTCTTTGGTCTTGGTATTGTTGGTTTAGGGAACCATGTTAAAACCCTGGATTTTTGTTTGGGCAATTTTAATACTCCAGTTAAATTAATGAGTAAGGCTTTTGCTTTTTCTTTGGGCAGCTGGGGTTTCAGAGTCTCATCTTGGTTAGTTGTTGGCAGTTTACTATCTTTGGTCTACTGGTTTGAATTGTATTTTCTTTAACAAAGTTTCATCTTAGATGGGTTTCATATTTCTTCCAAAATATGCTTGTAAAGGGTTTCAGGGCCCCTTCAAAACTTGCTTTTACCCTAATAAAAAATATTCAAATACATAAGAATGATTATATTGTAAAATATCCTTTCATTAGTTTCATTTTGGATTATTATATACCAGTGCTTTGAATATTGATATTGTGAGCAACTTTGCTTGATGTGCACTTGTTTTTGTGAATAGGTACTAAACATTGACTCCACCTAACTCCATAGATATGAGCGTGTCTTTATCCCCGATAGTAGATACATGAGATAGTCACATTGGTGGCCCAACATATTGAGCCAATATCATTCTTCGTTGGAATGATGTATCTAATTTTCATTATTATACTTTTTGGTTGCTGGGTAGGCAAAGTCTGGATTTCATTGCATATTATAGAATAACAATAATTGTCTATGTATTCTAGGTGACTAGTAGTAGTTGCAATTGTATTATATCACATTATATGCTGATTGATATAATTTAATTTTCGTTAGTTTTATCACTCGCAAATGTGCCTTTGGCATAGTCCATTTATTATAACTGATTTAATTTAACTTCAAAGCTTTTGGGAATTTGATTTGGAATTTTAAATGATTTGATATTTTTTTAAATTTTTAAATTATAGAAAATGCTTTTTCAAAATGGTCTTTATATTTTAAAGTTGATTCTTTTTACTCCTTGGTGAATTTGGGAAATTTGCTCCAACTCTTTTGGAGAAATTTGAATTTGTGCTTGTTGGGAATTATCTGGGTGTTGGATCTTTGTGGGAAGAGGCTCTTTGGAATCATGGTGAGATATCTATGTTTTTTTGATAGTTTCATCTGTTTCTTTGAAGTTTGGTTGATTTTCTCTCCATTCCAAGTTTTTCCCCTTATTTTGAGGTAAGATGCCTCATCTCTTTGTGCAAGGAAGAACAAGGACAACTAGGCCAAAGGCACAACCAGCTATCCAACCACCTTGCAGAGTAAACATAATGGAAGAAAAAAACACAAAGAACAACACCAAGGAGAGAGAGAGAAAACAACAAGTATCTTTTATTGATTCATCCAATTACAACATACATGCTCGACTATGAGGGCTTTCAAGTTACGACCAACAAGATTAAGAAAATCCAGACTATTCTATCTTCTACCTTCTCATATCACCATCTGCTACTTTCTCTACTAGCTGATTCAACCTACTCCTAGACATCCCTATTTATACTTTCCAAAGTGGCTTACAAAGATGGAAGGCCAACCACCAATGGTCCACACACATCCCAAGACAAGATCTAAACATTAAATACACAACCAGAAATTAAATACACAAGTTGGCTCCAACAAGAACCAATCACAGAAAAAATTGGTCAAGAAGAACTGAGCATCATGTTCTCTCAGCACACAAAGGAATGCTCAGAAAATACTGGACAACTCAGCACACACATGTACTAGGCCAACACTGGACAAGTCAGCACATACTGCAAGTCGAAAAGAACTGAAACTCGAAACTTATTGGTAGAATCAACAAAGGTGAGAAGGATAGAAAGGCAAGCCAGGATGCTCTTGCATCAAATAACCAGGTTTGAAAGAAATGATTCCCCTAAATCATTGAGATGTCACAACCTAAGCTAAATCCAACTCAGATTGAGAAATCCATGTAGCATCTTCAACTGGTCTATTCTTCCACTTCACTAAATATTCATAGTAATATTTTCTTCTTGTGCTCTTAAAAATCCTCTGATCAAATATATGTTCAACCTCTTCAACATGCTTCTTAGGATAATCATCTGGTATGAGAACTTCATCATCTGACTCATGATACTTATGCAAATCAATAATATTGAATATAGGAGATATGTCCATGTCCTCATCTAACTCAACTTCATAAGCATTACCACTACCAAATTTCCTCAAAATTCTACAAGGACCAAAATTCTTCATTTTTAGCTTACTGTATGTTCCAACAGGAAATATGCCCTTCTTCAAATGAACCATCACCTCATCACCAAATTTAAAAATATGATGTCTCCTAGACTTGTCAAAATTTTCCTTATATTTCTGATTACTTTGTTCCAACTTCAACTTCACTTCCTTATGTACAGACTTCATAAAATCAGAAAAACACTTCCCCTTCAACACTTCTCTTTTCTTCACCAACAATATCCCTCAAATCTGATACTCCTCTAGGCTGCATTCTAGTAACAATCTCAAAAGGTGTTTTTCCTGTACTCCTATTCACAAAATTATTATATGCAAACTTAGCTTGTGCTAATATCATCTCCCAATTACTCAGCTTATCTCCTAATTACCCAAGATTTTGTTCACAACCTCTGTCTATCCATCTGTCTATGGATGGAATGTAGAACTAAACCTCAACTCAGTATCCATCTTCTTCCACAAAGTCCTCCAAAAATAACCAACAAACTTTCTATCTCAGCCAGAGATAATACTTCTTGATAATCCATGCAATCTAAAAACCTTTTTGAAGAGAATCTTAGCAACGTGCACAACATATAATGTCTTCTTACATGGTATGAAATGAACCATCTTAGAAAATATATCCACAAAAAAAAAAATGGAATCATACCCTTTAGCTATCTTTGGTAATCCAAGAACAAAATCCATACTGATGTCACTCCAAGATTTCTCAGGAATAGGAATAGGTGTATACAATCCAGTATTCCGACTTACTCCTTTTGAAACTTGAAAAATTCCACAACTCTTTACAAATTATAAACATCCTTATACATATGTGGCCAATAATACTTTTCCTTAAGCAAATGCAATGTCTTATCAATTCCAAAATGTCCAGCCAATCCACCATAATTGTTTATCCTTAATCAAATTAACTCTCATGGAATTTCTTGGTATACACAACTAAATTATTTTGAACAACATACCTTCTTGAATGAAATACTCCTCAAACTTACTTGGTTGTTTTGATAGATTTGGTGCTTTGTACTCTGTCCATGCCTTAGAAAAATCAGGTTCAGTATCATACAACTCCTTCATCTCATCAAAACCAAGAACAATAATCTTCATCTCAGTCAACAAAGAAAGTCTTCTACTCAATGCATCTACAACTCGGTTAGTAACTCCACTCTTATGATTGATCACAAATGTGAAACTCTATAAATATTCAACCCACTTCATATGTCTTTGATTCAACTTATGCTAACTTCCCAAATAATGTAAAGCTTTATGATCAATATACAAAAAAAACTCCTTAAGAATCAAATAATGTCTCCACTTTTTCAAAGCTTGAACAATAGCATAAAACACTTGGTCATACATCGAATCATTCCTTTTAGCATCATTCAACTTCTCACTAAAGAAAGCAACAGGTTTACCTTCTTGAATCAACATAGCTCCTATTGCACTACCACTTGCATCACACTCAATTTGAAATACCTTACTGAAATCAGGTAAACTAACATAGGTAACAAAGAAACCCTTTGTTTCAAAGTCTCAAAACTTTTGTCAGCTCCATGTGTCCACTTAAAATCCTTTTTATCTCCTCTCATAGTCTCCGTCATAGCATTACAAACATAACTGAAATTATTAATGAAATTTCTGTAGAAACTAGCCAAACCATGAAATGATCTCACCTCACCCACATTCTTAGGTGTAGGCCACTCCAGAATTGCTTTAACCTTCTCAGGGTCCATTTTCAAACCATCAGCTAAAATCACAAATCCTAAATACACAATCTCTTCTTTCATAAAGGAACACTTCTTTAGAATAATCAGTAACTTCTCTTCTTTCAGTCTTTGCAACACTTGTCTAATATAATCAAGGTGTTCTTCCTTAGTCTTACTCAATATCAGAATATCATCCAAATAAACAATCACAATCTTACCCAAAAATCTCTTGATAACTTCATTCATCAACCTCATGAAAGTACTAGGTGCATTAGTCAAACCAAGATGCATAACCAACCACTCATATGTAAACCTTATTTTTTCTTGAAAGCAGTCTTCCATTCATCACCTTGTATGATTCTGATATGGTGATTGCTACTCTTCAAATTAATCTTGGTAAAATAATTTGCTCCACTCAAATAATCCATTATGTCATCCATCCTTAGCATAAGAAACCTATACTTCATTGTTATCTTATTGATAGATCTAGGAATCAAATCCATACAATGACGTATACTTCTAGTTGGAGGTAAACCATTAGGAATATCCTCTGCAACAATCTCCTTGTATTCATTCAGCAAGTTCTAAATTTCTACTGGTAGTCAGTCTCCATTGTCTTTTGTTGCTTGACATTTACTATTTTCTGTCACTTGGCCATTACTGTGTGAATTTATTGGATTTGCAAGCTGCAACACAACACTTCAATATGTCATTAGATTAGTGATCAAAACATGAAAGATTATTGGAAAAGCACATAGAAACTAATATAACTGACATATTTCTTCCTATCTAAGAAGAGTATGATAAATGCTATAATTTCCCTCTGATTATGCATAAACCAGTGACATATACAAGCTTAGAATGGAATATTCAAAGATAATTCAAACTAAATACCAATGCAAAGTTTATTTTAATGCTCCAAAGGAAGATTTATAAAATTACATGTAAATTAATGAACTAAGAATGCATTTTGATTTCTACAAAATTAGAGAAGCGTAAGATCACTTTCAAATTCTTAAATTAGGGTCCAATTGAGCTCAAAGTTCATTCTTTTTATAGAAGAATTTTAGGAATGAGTGGTTAAGATTGATTTGTGAAGAGAGGTGGAGATTCAATCTTTGGTGATCAATGTGAGTGATCCAAGTGATTTAACTCTCATTGGCTAATGAATTGACTTTCCATGTGCAAGTGAGGAGTTATAATTAGGAGATTTATTTAATTCTCTTTAATTAATTACTTTAGCCAAGAATTTAATTTTTTTGATTTGATTTAAATAGGTCAATGTAATTAATGTAAGTTAGTGATGAAATCAATTTGATTTTAGGAGATTAAATTGATTTTAGTGAATTATACCAATATTCGAGTAATTATCTTGACATAATTAGGGGTATGATCACACTTAGGGAAAATAGGGTCTCTGGTTAGAGTAGACCAAATTAGGGTGGTTACATTTTTCCCTCTTTGAATTTATGTGCGGGCAACACAATGATTCAAAGAATGTCTGATGTTGAGTTCAGAAAGTTTGAGAATTCTGCTATTGATTGAACGAAATGTCTGATGAGATCAGTCTCACACTTGCTTGAACTAAGACTGATAGTATTGACTTTGAGCTTGATCGAACAAATATCAATAAAAAAATATCTTAAAGATACAAATTTTGAACTTGATCGAACAAGAATTGATAATACTGACTCCGAACATGATCAAATGAAGGTCAGTACGAAGCTGCTGAGAGCTCTGTGGTATCAATTCTGAACTTGATCGAACAAGAATTGATAATACTGACTCTGAACTTGATCAAACGAAGGTCAATATGAAGCTAGTAAGAGTTTGATAAAGATCTAGGAAATTATAGGCATAGATATCCGACTTGTTTAGCACTGAAGCCTTATATCCAATAGTCCCAACTTGATTGAAGGAAACTACCACGCCCCTAGTCTTTTGGTGATGAAGTCAGTTTTTTTTTCTTTTTGAGCAAGAATTTGATTGATTTTAAGTGTAATCATGCCCCCTTGGGAACGAAATATAATAAAATTCCTCTGTAGAATGATAGATCAGTGGAACAGATCGATTAGATAGAGAAAAAATTAATTAGAAGATGCGATAAAGCGAAAGTGTGTTAAGAGAAAACACAATTTTACCAAATCAACTACTTGAAAATATAAATTTGGGGTTTAAGAAAGAAGATGTGTCCACTTAACTAGGAACTTTCATACTTAAGCAAATTTGTGAAATTACACTCAATGAAACGGGTTCCCACTTAGAATGAACGAGGTCTCGTTTAGCTTCAGGGTCCAGAGCCTAAAATTTTAGAAATGGGGTCTTGTTTCAAAATGGGATCCTGTTTCAAAAAATTAAATGGGATCCCATTTCAAAATGGGGTCCCATTTTGAAAAACAAAATAGGACCTCGTTTCAAAACAGGATCCCGTTTTGAAAAAATATTATTTTTTAAATAAAACCTTCCATTGATTCATTTATACATTATGAAGTTCAGAAAAGGTAAACGGGGTATTGTTTACTAAATGAGATTTCATTTCTAAAAAGATTGAATTTCAAACCCACTTTTAATGTTGTCTTTTGGTTTGGAAAGAGGCTTGGGTAGCCAAACCATAGCCTTGGACCTAGTTTGACCTGCAACTTGAAGGCTTTGCTAGTGTCCATAAAAAAAAGGACTTTAGACATATATCTGAAGACTTTTTCTGAGGAATATTTTGACAAAATAAAAAAAACATTATAGATTAGACTATGTAGATTCCAAATATGTAATTTTTAAAAAAAATTTGATTAAAATTTCTATTTTTCATTGAATTTCTACTGAAATAGGTCCACAAACTAGAGATAGTAGGATATTTTTTTATTTTAATAACTTTTTTATTTGAAATTTTCTCGCAACAAAAATTACATGAAATCAAACTAGAGACAATTATACTCACTTTTAAAAAAACAAAATTAAAAAATCATATGTTTTGGTCAAATTATGCTTGCCGTACACGAGAGATTTTAAAAACAACAATTATGCCTGATAAAATATTAATAAAAAAAACATATTCAACAAAAAAATACAAAAAAATATTTTCATCAATCTTAGATGTGTTACATACCATATCCCAAAAGGATTGAGAGAAATAATTTCATTTAGGTCAAATTTCGCTTGCCGTACATGGGCATAGTATGGTCCTAAAATAGTGACTTGTAAACTGTGGGTTTTTGTAATTCCTATTGAAAATGAAATTTTATCATCTGGGTATTAACATAAATTACATATTTGGAATGTAGACTTCAAGTAATACAACTTCTATTACTACATTTGTTTAAGATTCAATCTCTAAGTGCTTCAAATATTCATCTCAAACAGGATGAATTTGAACAAAACAAGAAAACAAGTTCCGCTTTTTGGCCAAAAAGTGGACTCAACTTCTTGCTGGCATCCTTTGGAGTCTAATAAAATTGTGTAGGACCAAGATTTTGATGCATAATGTGAAATTTATTGATTTAGAACCCACAAAACTGATTACGTAAAGCCTGCAAATCATTTTCTGAAAAAATATAGCAATTCTGCATTGTTGGGAAGCTATCGCCAAATTTTTATTATGTTGTGAATAACATTGTTTGTGAATTTGATTTCATTCCCTGTATATCTTACAAGAACAAAATTGAATTTTGATAGTCTAGGAGGAGTTCTGGAGCTTCCAGATAGCTCAAAAAGGTCAACATAAGTCTCAAAATTCACTTTTTACCTATTCATTTTCACTTTCATCCATAGTAAATCTAGAGCTTTGCAGAGAAGATGGTGGTTCTTGTGGATAGACATTGATCCGATCTAGAACATCGAAACCAGTGCATGACCCATTAGGCACCACCAATGAGTACATCAATACCTACATGTTTATGCTTTCTATTTTGAATTTTGTTTCTTTTTGCAGTAGTTAGGAGCATTTTCATTTTGAATTACATCTCGTATCTTGATCACTTCCGGTCAATCTCGCATTGCATCCGATTTTCTTGCATAATTCTAGATCACATCCCATCAATTTAGGATCATATCCCATTAGGAAGTCTAGTATCATTTTTAGTACATTTTGTCCATCCTTTAAATGTGTCACATCCTCTTAAAATAGGATCGCACCCTGTATCTCGTGTCGCATCCTGTCAAAACAAGATTATTTCTCAGATTCCCCATGGCATATGGTAAATCGTGCATCACATCTGGTATGCAAGATTGCACCCAAGAAAAAATAGTGTCATTTTCTATGTATAGGAGTTAGTTTTTTTCCAAATTAACTATTTTTCCTCTTTTTGAAGGCAAAAAAGATGTAACTGTTAGGGTTTGTGCATAGCTTCCTTAGCAAGGATACTGATGTAAACCTGTAATTGTGTTCTTTGAAACATTTATTTTTAGGTAGTGTCTTTTCGAGGACCTCATCCTTCACGAGTCCTTGCCTTATCCTGATTATTGACAGATGCTGAGCTACAGATCATAGGGCATCTGGGATTGACATCACTGATAGATTTACCTAACATTAGGGTAAATTGACAGTTGTTGACTACTCTTTCCAAGAGATGACATTCAAAGCACAACACCTTCCATCTCTTGACTGGCGAGATGACCATCACCCCAAAGGATGTGTGGAAGATTATGTGTATTCCAATCATGGGTCAAGAGGTTCTCTTTGAGTCGCGCTCTACCATAGCTATTTCTTCTGCGTGGAGATACTTAGCAGATCTAACTATAGTCCGTTGATATCTTACTTGGGACTACATGTGTGATCACTATGATTGATTACCTATTTATCTTTCCAGATTGATTGGAGGCATACTCATGCCTAAAATGGGACAACATGGATTCATGTGCGGCTAGGTAGAGACATTAGAGAATATGGTCGTCTTGTCTCACAAATTTGGTTAGGGTAGTTGTATATTGGCCCACATATACAAAGAGTTACATGATATTGTATATGAGTATTCTCAAAGTATGATTTTTGAGATATTGATATTACAGATCTAGGCTGGGAGCACATCCCAGTGTTAGGACCAATTGTAGATAGACAGAGAGCACCTGAGGAGCCATATGTGTACATTGTATTTAGGATTCAACCAACAACCCCATTAGAGTAAGCTGTAATACTGGTGTTGCATTTTTTATGACATCATAATGGTCGAGTGGAGACCATACTTAGATTGTGAGGAGTGGACCTCAGACATGCGACATATGCCTTATTTTTTCTAGATTAGATATTTGATTGGCCAGAGCCATTACATTGTTGAGAGATTTATTGTTACACGTGTCCTCAGGTAGTATGACCGGATTCAAAGCATGTCATAGGACTTGACAGCTTATGCTCGGATCTGTGATGAGGAGTCAGTTGGAAAGCGATAGTTTTTGGTATGGTATGAGACACTTATGTGGTTTTCATTTATGGAAACACATCTGATATATTGATCACTTGGAATGAAGATCTCTTTGGAGATATATTATTCAAAATAACTAAGTGCAGAAGTAGAAATATAGAGTATAAAAGTATTGTTTTGGATAGCAAAGATTGATTACAATGTTTTATGACTAGCGAGATTAGAGGGAGATACTATGGAGTATTTATGACCTCCACCTGAGATTGATTTGGTTTTTTAGATGATTACAATGAGTTAGAGAGATTTGAAGACATATGCAAACATTAGAACAACGTAACAAAGTAGTTGAACAAGTAGTGATGATTTAAGGAGTGTGTCGTTGACTCCTAGAAAGATAAGTTGGATTATGATTTTGGATAACCTATATTTTGGTTATGTAAGAGCACCGACTTTGTATTTTCTCTTTACATTATTAATTCTATTCTTTATTGAGAGCTTACTATGTAATAATAATTAAGAGAGCCAACTTGATGAAGAAATATATATATATATATATATATATATATATATATATGAATAATTTTTGTAAAGAGAAATGAGGATATGATAAAAGAAATGATATGTATGCATGTGAATAGAAGATGCAAGAGAAGAGGTTGATAGAGATCATTATAGAGCTATGACTGGAAATATCTAAGCATTGAAGATGCCTATTTTGTTCATTACCGAGAACACTTTATAGCATAATTTTTTGTTGTAAGAGTTGTAAGTTTAGTTGGCCCCTAACAGGGTGTTGTATACCTTTAACAATGTTGTTATTCCTTTAACAAGGAAATGTACTATGTAATATTTAGCTCCTAATAGGTCTAGGTCACATAACAGGGACATTATACTTTATTTCATGCTTGTGCCTATACCATCCCCACCGGGGTTTTCCCTTGGCTAGGGTTTAATCGACAAAAAATAATGGTGTTATGAGTTTTGTCTTATTTGTTTGTGTTCTTCTCATTTCAACAAGATTATGGTTTATTTGGAATTGGTTTAAGTTTAATTTAAAGTGTTGTAATACTGATTCACCCCCCTCTCAGTATTACTCAATCCTAACAATTGGTATTAGAGCTATTGGCCCTTGAAGAGAAAGTCTAACAACTTAAGGGAAATCAAGATGGATTTAGTAAGTTTGGAAGAGAACTTTGAAGCAGCACTTGAAGACCTTGATAGAGAAAAAGAAGAAAATGGTGACTTGAGATTCAGTCTAAGAAGAGATGAGGGATTCATTAAGAAATTAAAAGATTAGTTTGAGATTCCCAGAAATCAGAGACATGATCTTATGATTCAGATAAAAGAAGATTCAGACAATGATAATTCAGATCAGATAAAGCAACTTGAACAAGAGGATGATACTCTAAATATTAATAATGAAGCAATGACTAAAGAGATTCAGAAAGAAAAGGATGCTAAGAACAAGACTGAAGAACCTTTGAAGAATGCTAATATTTTGATGGGACAAATGAAGATTGACCTTGACTATTACAAGAACAAGTATCTAGAATTGGTGAAATATAATCAGATCATAAAAGGTGAACTTGTTGAGACAAAGAAACACATTGAGAAACATCACATGAGCAGTGACTTAATCGATGAAAAGAGAGACAAACAAAAACCTAAAGGTGATATGATTGGTATTGGCTTCAATGAAGCTGAATGTTCTAATATTCAAGAAGAAAAACATGATGCGTAGACTGGTGAAGAGAAACATATTCTTGAAGAACCTAGAGAATATATCACACCTTTCAGAGGTAAATTTTTTGGATGTAACAAGTTTAGACACATGAAGAGAGATTGCAGAGGTAATACCTCTTTCAAAACATTTTTTAGTTATTGTTTTAATTGCAATATATATGCGCACAAGAAAGAAGAGTGCAGGAAACCTGATCAATCTAGATATAGACAAGATAACACTAGAGAAGAATCAAAAA
Source organism: Thuja plicata (assembly GCA_018584345.1). Taxonomy (NCBI): domain Eukaryota; kingdom Viridiplantae; phylum Streptophyta; class Pinopsida; order Cupressales; family Cupressaceae; genus Thuja; species Thuja plicata. The sequence continues at coordinate 265,675 of MU218222.1, read as the reverse complement.
CTAAGATCACATGTTATAAATGTAATAACCTTGGACACATTTCAAGGAATTGTAAGTTGCAAGTTAATCAGAATAGAAAACCTCCTATATGCTACAAATGTAACAATCTAGGTCATATAGAAAAGTTTTGCAGGTATAATGGAGTAAATAACAGAAGAGTACCACCTCCTATAGATACAAACAAGAATGACAATGATACTGGTAAGAGTCTTGCAGAATACAACAGTGATTTTGAAAATTGTTTCAATAAAGAAGAAGATAACAATAGTGGTAAGATATGGAAAATCAAAGAGTCAAGTGAGATATTGGTTCAGGGAGAGACAGTAGATGATACTAGATCTTTTCCTGATGTGAACACATTGACCTAAATGGCCAATCATGGCCTTATAGGGAGCATTGGATGAAGCTATCAGAATATATCCAGCCCTTGATTTTAAGGAGTAAGATCCGTGAGCTTAGTTGTGATATGTGGAGACATCATAGGACTTATATCTAAGAGTGAAACATCATACGATGCATATTTGGTGATCACGGGATTTGTAATTGACTAGAAAGATGAAGTTGTATATTGTGTAATGTGCATTTTACGCTTAATGATGAATAAATGACATCCAAGATACCTATTTATTTACCATTTGAAGAGCAGAAACCTAAGACAAGGAAAGATTAGAGAGTACCAGACAATGTAATAGCTATATTGCGTGATCGATCGAAGAAGGAATTTAGAATTCAGTGTGATTAAGATATTTACGTCATCTACTCATATAGAAGTTATGGATACACCTTTGATTTATGATGTTGTAGATCGAACTAGATAAAAATTCAAGAAACATCTATTTAAGTCTTGTGAAGACGACCTTGAAGGAGCATTTTCTTAGACACCACACGACATCTTGCATGTAGAGGATATTAAAGCTTACATTCATTGCAAGTATGATATATTGGGTGTTGATGAAATTTTTAATTAAATGGAATACATGACTGATAATGGTAGAATGAAGGATGAATAAAAATACATAGATGACCTAAGAATTATGAAAATATTGGATCTATATGAGTTTAGCGAAGATGAATGGATAAAATATTACTTAGTAGAGGTCATGATCAATTCATCTGGATAGGAGAACAACCTGTAAAGATATGTAGTCAATTGATTTACGAGATAAATGGGTTAGACAACACTAGAGTTATCCTTGTGGCTAAGAAGAACATAAAGAAACAAGTTGAAACCCTAACACATTCTAAATGGGATAAGCGAGCTATGACAGTGAATGATATTTTCCTACAGGATGTCAGACTGATTGCTATAATACTTGGATACCAATTCTACTGCAACAATAGCCCTAATTCAGTTTCTGCATGAGTAATTATGATGGCTTACGGGATGATAAAGGAAAACACTAAGTATAACCTATGTGAATTTCAGGCACAACAATTCTTGGAGAATGTAAAGCTAATTAAGAAGGATAAATCCAAGACATATGTTTATCCACATTGAGCACAAGTTTCCAGGCATGCACCCTAGAGCATGGAGAGAAGGGATACCCACTGGTATTTAGACATCACAGAGTTACCAAAGTCAAAGAAACAGATGGGTTGATGGTGAACTGTTAGGCCTGAACAAGATTCTTCAGAGTCAAATGAAAGAAAGATTCAAATTTCGTAAAGAGTTAGTTTAGAAATACAAGGATACAATTTTTTTCATGGTTGAAACTGATTGTGTATGCTTTGAGGAAGTTGTACCTAGAAATAAATGGTGTTACCCTATGAGCTATGAATTCAGTTATGAAGTTCTAACTATACAGATTGAACATGTGTTGGCATCTAAAGTTGATACATCTAAGGAGAGATGGGGCACATATGAATAAAAATCAGCTAAAGTTAGAGAAGAGAAGACTAAAGGTATGAGGAAAAGAAAAGTAGAAAACATTATTGATGATTATGGAGCTAAGGCAGGTTTGACTAAAGAAGGAATGAAAGAAGTAAAGAAGAAGATAGCAGAGAAATCTTTTGGTTTTACAACTACTACTACTCTAACCCTTCCACCTCCAGAGATTGAGAAGGTAGTTAGTCCACCTTCTACAGTAATTGAGGTAACTGCCCCTTCACCACCACATAAGACATCGCAGGAAGAGATAGAAAATATAGTACCCCAAAGAAACACAAGATCCACTAAACTAAATTCACCTCATAAGGAACAAAGGATTGAAGGAGAAGAGAAAAAAACCAAAAAAGAGACCAGAAGTGGTAGACATGTATGGAAGCTTGATTTGAAGATGTTGGAGAAGAGAGTTATTGAGCAAGAAAAGCTCATTTCAGTGGAAAAATACTATGAAATGTATGAAGAAATAATAAACTAAAGATTGAAGACATAGTAGTAAATCATTTACTTGTTTTCAAGAAGAATCTACTAGAGATAGAAGGAAGTATACCCGAGGAACTATATGGAAAACTTGAGATAAGAAAATAGCTAGCACTTATTGAAGATGATGCTATTAGGAATCGGGTTATTGATGACATGTTTCCAATAGCTTCAGTTCAAGAGAGAGAAAGGATATTGGGAGTACTCAAACCCTTGTTGAGAACCAAAGCAATATTAGTGAAAATTATGGGTAGGAAATATGAGGAAGTCCTAGAAGAGACTGAGAAGGCAATAGATCAAATACTTATGAGTAATATTCCTAAGATTACTCCACCTCCTAAACATATTATGTCTACACCTATAGGAATTGGTGATTGTTCTAAGAAAGTTGAGGTAAGTGTTGAGAAGAGAGAAGATGTCATGCAACTAGATTTCTATGTTTCTGGTGTGCATGTGATCCTTGAGACTTCACTTAATGAGAAGGACCCATTTGCTAAGTGTTGCCATCAATGCCAAAGGGAGAGATTGTTGGAAAGTAATAGATTTTTGTATGGTATGAGACACTTATGAGATTTAATTTATGGAAACACATCTGATATATTGATCACTTGGAATGAATTTCTATTTTGGAGATATAGTCTTCAAAATAACTAAGTACTAAAGTAGAAATACAGAGTATAACAGTATTTTTTTGTATAGCGAAGATCGAGTATGACATTTTATGACTAGAAAGCTTAGAGGGAGATACTATGGAGTATGTATGACCTCCACCTAAGATTGATTTGGTTTTGGATATGATTACAGTGAGTTAGAGATATTTGAAGACATGCGCAGACAACAAAACAACGTAACAGAGCAGTTGAACAAGTAGTGATGATTTAAGGAGTATTTCGTGGACTCTTGGCAAGATAAGTTGGATTATGATTTTGCATAACCTATATTTTGGTTATGTAAGAGCGCCGAATTTATATTTTCTCTTTACATTATTATTTCTATTTTGTATTGAGAGTCGGCTATGTAATAATAATTAAGAGAGCCGACTTGATGAAGAAAGAGATATATATGAAGAATTTTTGTAAAGAGAAATGAGGATATGATAATAGAAAGGATATGTATGTATGAAAATAAAGGATGTGAGAGAAGAGGTTGACATAGATCGTTATAGAGCTATAACTGGAACTATCTAAGCATTAAAGATGCTTGTTTTGTTCATTACTGAGAACACTTTGTAACATAATTTTTTTTGTAAGAGCTGTAAACTCAGTTGGCCCCTAACATGGTGTTGTATACCTTTAATAGGGTTGTTATTCCTTTAGCAAGGGAATGTACTATGTAATATCCAACTCCTAATAGGGATAGGTTTCCTAACAGGGATATTATACTTTAGTGCATGCTTGTGGGTACCATCCCCCCTTGGGTTTTCCCTTGGCCAGGGTTTCCTCAACAACAAATAATGGTGTTATGAGTTCTGTTATTTATTTTTTTTAATTTTTCAGTTCAGTAAACTTATGTTTTATTTGGAATTGGTTTAAGTTTAATTTAAAGTGATGTAATATTGATTCACCCCCCTCTCATTATTACTCAATCCTAACAAAGCCACAGTGGGGAGCCCGACTGGCTTATGAGACTGCACAACTTGAGATTAGTCAGATGGTCATAGTTGGATCAGATTACCACCCTAATGTTGCAGATTTTGGGTGCACGGATGTGTATCTTGCACATTTGTTATAGTTTCCCTTTCCTTAGTTTACAACACTGGATGAGGTAGCACCTCTCATAGAGGATGCCCTTGATTATGATCTTGTAGATGATGGACCAGTGAGAGGAAGAGGTGGATCTTGGAGAGATGGGAGATGTGGGGGTGGTAGGGATGGTGGCAGAGATGGCAGACACCCTCACTAGGACACAGGTTAGAGACATGACCGATATGTTAGAGGAGATGATGGAGATGATAGCGGTGGTGGTGGAGTGGGTGGTAGTGAGGAGGGCAGGAAAGTGAGATTCAGATTTGTGACTCCACATATGGATCTAGGTCCTTTACTAACCAAAAAGCAGCAACAGAGACCATCAGGGTAGGTTTTGAGAGAAGGATGTGGACCTCTTGGATACAATCATCCTAGAGATATAGGTAGATATACTAGAAGAGATGGAGATGAATTATCATAGTGCCAGCGAGATCAAGAGAAGCTTAGAGCTCAGATTACCACATTAGAGAGTTTATTGGTAGATAGAGATAGGTAATTGGATGTTAGGATATCATAGAGAGATGTACATGCCTACAAAACTACTCATCAGGGCCATACAAATGATTATTACTTTTCATTGTATTGTGCTTCAGTGCCACAGCCGCAGAGAGATCCTCTATATTCCATTGTTAGTCAGAGGGAGCCATGCCTCCACTAGCTCACCATCCTAGAGTTGATGGCTCACCACCTCCTCCAGATCAGGGAGAGGGTGGCAGTCAGACATGATTTGTTTATGATATCTGATATATTTTTTATATTGATCCTTCTAAGATCATTCATTGTACTGCATACTTTTGATACTTGTGTATATGCTTCATCATGACCACATTGATATTTATTGTAGAGAGTTACAAATTTTTGATTTGATTATGCACTTATATATATCTGAGATAACTGCTTCTGATTCTGATATGTTCATGTGTTCTCTTTGTTTGGTAGATGTTTAGATTGATGCATATTGTGATTATGTACTTGCTCTTTTATGATTTAGAATAGATTCATTTGATGACATCATTTATGCTCTTTGAATTATTACTGATATATAGATGTGTGCGAATGATTCTAGTTGAATATGCACATGTATGTTTTTGATATTTTTTTTATGAAAATATATGTATAGATGCACTTAGGATGTTAAAGAAAATGAAATGCTTGAATTCTTTATTTTTGTATTTTCTCTTTCCCATTTATGAATCCAAAATGAATGCAATGGATATGAAATGACATTAATATATCAATAACATAGATTAAGTAGTCAAACTTGGATTTTGAATGAACCAGGAAATAATTTTGAGCTCAATCCTTATGTTGTTTTATAAACAAATCATGCAATCTTAAATGCATCTAAATGAAGAATTATAGGACTGTCACTTATTTGTATACATTGTAGCATTTTTATCATCATTGGGCATTTATGTAATGGACATCATCAGATAGTACAAATATTACTAATACCCAGAAAGTATTATGAAAGTATGAATACTATCTTTATTGGATGCAATGTTGAAAATAAACCTAAGCATCAAGGTATAGAGGCCAAGATGACTTGTTAGCTATCTCCTTTATCTTTAAGAATCATCATTTGTTCATGTGTAATGTAAGATATGTAACCTGTAATGACCTTCAATATTCATATCCTTGGGTACATAATGTGGTGTACACCTTACTTAGAGTTTGATTAGAAACCAACAAGGAAATTGGTTCAACCTCACCGTAGTTTACGCATAACAAGGATTGAGATATATGTGGCTATCCACTCATGTTAGAAGCTCTTACCATAAACATCCAAGTTAGGTGAAATTTATAGGATCATTGAAACAATAACCATATGCATAAAACCAATAAAGCGTTATGCCCCCTGTCCTTGTGACTCTTTATCTTTGAATAGACATCATGGAGTAACTCAGATGACATAACAATCAACAATTGATAATCAGTAAAATAAAATTTATAACTGTTTATAGGCCCCTAGTTTGAAATGTCATCGGAACATAGAAGATTCATAATCAAACCAAGATCAATCTATATGTGTTTAAGTAGTGTTGAGAAATATCATTGATTCATTATTCAATCACAGTAGAGAAATCATCAATCACAACTTGGAATTAAGAAATATGTTTTAATGCCTGAGTCAGTGAGATAAAATTTATCAACAATTACAATCTAATGTAGTGTTTAGCAACATTTTTTGATTAAAGTGTTGAGAAACACTAGTATGATTAAAGAGTTGAGAAATACTAGTACGATGTCTGTTATAGGTAGGTGGTGTTTAGCGAAGATGAATAGCTTAAAATATTACTTAGCAGAGGTCATGATTAATTCATTTGGATAGCAGAATGACTTGTAAATATATGTAGTCAATTGATTTATGAGATAAATGGGTTAGACAACACTGGAATTATCCTTGTGGCTGAGAAGAACATAAAGAAACAAGTTGAAACCCTAACACATTCTAAATGGGATAAGCGAGCTATGACAGTGAATGATATTTTCCTACAAGATGTCAGACTGATTGCTATAATACTTGGATACCAATTCTACTACAACAGTAGACCTATTTCAGTTTTTGCACAAGGAATTATGATGGCTTACGGGATGATAAAGGAAAACACTAAGTATAACCTATATGAATTTCTGGCACAACAATTCTTGGAGAATGTAAAGCTAATTAAGAAGGATAAATCCAAGACATATGTTTATCCACATTGAGCACAAGTTTCCAGGCATGCACTGTAGAGCATGGAGAGAAGGGATACCCACTGGTATTCATACATCAAAGAGTTACCAAAGCCAAAGCAACACATGGGTTGATGGTGAATTGTTAGGCATGATCAAGATTCTTCAGAGTCAAATGAAAGAAAGATTCAAACTTCCTAAAGAGTTAGTTGAGAAATAGAAGGATACAATTTGTTTCATGGCTGAAACTGATTGTGTATGCTTTGAGGTAGTTGTACCTATAAATAAATGTTGTTACCCTATGGGTTATGAATTTAGTTATGAAGTTCTAACTATACAAATTTAACATGTGTTGGCATCTAAAGTTTATACATCTTAGGAGAGATGGGGCACATATGAAAAAAAATCACCTAATGTCAGATAAGAGAAGGCTAAAGGTATGAGGAAAAGAAAAGTAGAAAAAATTATTGATGATTATAGAGCTAAGGCAGGTTTGACCAAAAAAGAAATGAAAGAAGTAAGGAAGAGGAAAGCAGATAAATCTTCTGGTTTTAAAAGTACTACTATTGTAACCCTTCCACCTCCAGAGATTGAGCAGGTAGTTAGTCCACCTTCTACAGTAATTGAGGTAACCGCCCCTTCACCACCACACAAGACATCATAGGAAGAGATAGAAAATCTAGTACCCCGAAGAAACACAAGATCCACTAAACCGGATTCACCTCATAAGGAATAGAGGACTGAAGGAGAAGAGAAGAAAACTAAAAAAGAGACCACAAGTGGCAGACATATATGGAAGCCTGATTTGAAGATGTTGGAGAAGAGAGTTATTGAGCAAGGAAAGCTCATTTCAGTGGAAAAATACTATGAAATGTATGAAGAATATAATAAAATAAAGATTGAAGACATAGTAGTAAATCATTTACTTGTTTTCAAGAAGAATCTACTAGAGATAGAGGGAAGTATACCTGAGAAAATATATGGAAAACTTGAGATAAGAAAATAGCTAGCACTTATTGAAGATGATGCTATTAGGAATCAAGCTATTGATGACATGTTTCCAGTAGCTTCAGTTCAAGAGAGAGAAAGGACATTGGGAGTACTCAAACACTTTTTGAGAACCAAAGCAATATTAGTAAAACTTATGGGTAGGAAATATGAGGAAGTCCAAGAAGAGACTGCGAATGCATTAGATCAAATACTTATGAGTAATATTCCTGAGAATACTCCACCTCCTAAACATATTATGCCTACACCTATAGGAATTGGTGAATGATCTAAGGAAGTTGAGGTAAGTGTTGAGAAGAGAGAAGATGTCATGCAACTAGATTTCTATGTTTCTGGTGTGCATGTGATCCTTGAGACTTCACTTAATGAGAAGGACCCATTTGCAAGAAATATTGACAACACAGTGGAAGATGAAGAGGAAGAACATGAAAGTTGAAACTGAACAGAGAAATGAGATAGGTGAAACAAAAAGATAAAGAGTCAAGAGTTGAGGTATAACATAAACCTGACATATTTGATGCTCTATTGTTGGCAAGTAAGGATAAAGCCTTAAGTACTGATGTTGATAGTATGGATGAGGATTAATTGATGAGACTATCCTTCATCACATTCACAAAAGAAACATAAAGAATTGAGCAGAAAGGAGATAAGAAGACTAAGGTAATCACCAAAGAAGTCAACACTGTGAACAAACTACTCCCAGTACCTATTGTCTTTCAAGGAAAGGATGAAGAAAAGAATCTGAGTTTGGAACTAGATGACTTTGATAATCACTATGAGTCTTTAGTGAAGATTGCCGGAGAGAGGGCATAGAAAAATTATGAAGAGAAGAATTTGAAGGAATTTTTCCAGCCTATTTCATGAGACTTGGGTATTCTAAGAACATCTACATCAAAGGCTAGAATTTGTGTTACACATAGAAGGATACTATTCAGCTACTGCATGAACCCTATCAAACACATTCACAATATTGAAGATATTATTGCAAAGGATAGGGAAACTTTGAACAACATGATGGACAGTTGTGAGACCTCCTCACAATCTTTAATAGATATGGATAGAGAGGTTCCATGGATTCTTGACAAGTTGAATGTCTTGGATATTGAGAAAGGGAGAGTGATGACAAGATTTGGTTTGCTAAAGAGCTTAATCACTCCTAAGCTATCAATTCTTGAGGCTCATCTATCTGACATGGAGAAGACTGCAAAATATTTGACTAACTCTATACCCACGAAGTTAAAGGGAGAAGAGACACCATCTTATGCACTGAATGGAATAATTCATGCTAATCAGTTATTGGTAGAATCATGGAGTACAAAAGTGAAGATCTTGGAAGATTCCTCTCAAGATATTATGAAATTGGTGAGAAAACACTAAATTCTATGTTTTTGTAAATTTTTGATGTACCTTTGTCATTGTTGTCAAAGGGGGAGAAAAGAAAAATGAATTAAGGAGAAAAGAAAATAAAAATAATAATATATATAGATATAGATATATACATACACACACACACACATATATATATATATACATATATACATACATATATACATACATACATATATATATATATGTATAT
>MU218222.1:209970-255255 GCA_018584345.1 Thuja plicata | reverse complement strand
TATATATATATATAGAGAGAGAGAGAGAGAGAGAGAGATTTGTGTTGGGACACTTAGTCATTTTTCGCTAAGTGTTGCCATCAATGCTGAAGGGAGAGATTGTTAGAAAGTGATAGATTTTTGTATGGTCTGAGACACTTATGGGCTTTCATTTATGGAAACACATGTGATATATTGATCACTTGGAATGAATTTCTATTTTGGAGACATAGTCTTCAAAATAACTAAGTACTAAAGCTAAATACAAAGTATAACATTATTGTTTTGGATAGTGAAGATCGAGTATGACATTTTATGACTAAAAAGATTAGAGGGAGATACTATGGAGTATGTATGACCTCCACCTGAGATTGATTTGGTTTTGGATATGATTACAATGACTTAGAGATATTTGAAGACATGCGCAGACAACAGAACAATGTAACAGAGTAATTGAACAAGTAGTGATGATTTAAGGAGTATTTTGTGGACTCTTGGCAAGCTAAGTTGGATTATGATTTTGGATAACCTATATTTTGGTTATGTAAGAGTGCCGAATTTGTATTTTCTCTTTACATTATTAATTGTATTTTGTATTGAGAGCCGGCTATGTAATAATAATTAAGAGAGCCGACTTGATGAAGAAAGAGATATATATGAAGAATTTTTGTAAAGAGAAATGAGAAAATGATAATAGAAATGATATGTATGTATGCAAATAGAGGATGTGTGAGAAGAGGTTGAAAAAGATCATTATAGAGCTATAAATGGAACTATCTAAGCATTAAAGATGCTTGTTTTGTTCATTACTGAGAACACTCTGTAACATAATTTTTTTTGTAAGAGCTATAAGCTCAGTTGGCCCCTAACATGGTGTTGTATACCTTTAATAGGGTTGTTATTCCTTTAGAAAGGAAATGTACTATGTAATATCCAGCTCCTAATAGTGCTAGGTCTCCTAACAGGGACATTATACTTTAGTGCATGCTTGTGGGTACCATCCCCACTGGGGTTTTCCCTTGGCTAGTGTTTCCTCAACAACAAATAATGTTGTGATGAGTTCTATGTTATTTGTTTGTTTTCTTTTCATTTGAGCAAGCTTATGGTTTATTTGGAATTGGTTTAAGTTTAATTTAAAGTGATGTAATATTTATTCATCCCCCCTCTCAGTATTTCTCAATCTTAACAAAGCCATAGTGAGGAGCCCAACTGGCTTATGAGACTGCACAGCTTGAGATCAGTCAGATGGTCATAGTTGGATCGGATTACCACCTTAATGTTGTAGATTCTAGGTGCACAGATGTGTATCTTGCACATTTGTTACAGTTTTCTGTTTCCTCAGTTTACAATAGTGGATGTGGTAGCACCTCTTATAGAGGATGCCCTTGATTATGATCCTATAGATGATGGACCAGTGAGAGGAAGAGGTGGAGCTTGGAGAGATGGGAGATGTGGGGGTGGTAGGGATGGTGGTAGAGATGGAAAACACCCTCCCTAGGATAGAGGTCAGAGACATGGCCGATATGTTAGAGGAGATGATGGAGATGATAGGGGTTATGGTGGAGTGGGTGGCAGTGAGGAGGGTAGGCAAGAGAGATTCAGATTTGTGACTCCACATATGGATCTAGGTCCTTTACTGACTAGGAAGCAATAGCAGAGACCATGAGGATAGGTTCCAAGAGGAGGATGTGGACCTCCTGGATATAATCATCCTAGAGATACAGGTAGATATACTAGAAGATATGGAGATGAATTATCATAGTGCCAGCGAGAGCAAGAGAAGCTTAGAGCTCAGATTACCACATTAGAGACTTTATTGGCATATAGAGATAGGTAGTTGGATGTTAGGATATCATAGAGAGATGTCCATTCCTGCAAAACTACTCATCGGGGCTATAGAGATGCTTATTACTTTTTATTGTATTTTTCTTTAGTGCCACAGCCACAGAGAGATCCTCTATATTCCATTATTATTCAGAGGGAGCCATGCCTCCACCAACTCATCATCCTAGAGTGGATGGGCCACCAACTCCTCCAAATCAGGGAGAGGGTGGGAGTTAGACATGATTTGTTTATGATATCTGAGATATTTTTTATATTGATCCTTCTGAGATCATCCATTGTACTGCATACTTTTGATACTTGTGTATATGCTTCATCATGATCGCACTAATATTTATTGTAGATAGTTACAAATTTTTGATCCGATTATGCACTGATATATGTCTGAGATAACTGCTTCTGATTCTGATATGTTCATGGGTTCTCTTTGTTTGGTAGATGTTTAGATTGATGCATATTGTGATTATGTACTTGGTCTTTTATGATTTAGAATAGATTCATTTGATGATATCATTTATGCTCTTTGAATTATTACTGATATATAGATGTGTGTGAATGATTCTAGTGTAATATGCACATGTATGTTTTTGATATTTTCTTTATGAAAATATATGTGTAGATGCACTTAGGATGTTAAAGAAAATGAAATGCTTGAATTCTTTATTTTTGTATTTTCTCTTTCCCATTTATGAATCCAAAATGAATGCAATGGATATGAAATGAAATTAATATATCAATAACATAGATAAAGTAGTCAAACTTGGATTTTGAATGAATCAGGAAATAATTTTGAGCTCAATCCTTATGTTGTTTTATAAATGAATCATGCAATCTTAAATGCATTGAAATGTAGAATTCTAGGACTGTCACTTATTTATATACATTGTAGCATTTTTATCATCATTGGGAATTTATTTAATGGACATCATTAGATAGTACAACTATTACTAATACCCAAAAATTATTATGAAAGTATCAATAGTATCTTTATTGCATGCACTGTTGAAAATAAACCTAAGCATTAAGGCATAGAGGCCAGGATGACTTGTCAGCTATCTCCTTTATCTTTAAGAATCATCATTTGTTCATGTGTAATGTAAGATATGTAACCCGTAATGACCTTCAATATTCATATCCTTGGGTACATAATGTGGCGTACACCTTACTTAGAGTTTGATTAGAAATTGACAAGGAAATTGGTTCAACTTCACCATAGTTTACGCATAACAAGGATCAAGATATATGCGGCTATCCACTCATGTTGGAAGCTCTTATCATAAACATCCAAGTTAGGTGAAATTTATAGGATCATTGAAAAAATAACCATATGCAGAAAACCAATAAAACGTTATGCCCCCTGTCCTTGCAAATCTTTATCTTTGAATAGACATCATGGAGTAACTCAGAAGACATAACAATCAACAATTGATAATCAGTCAAATAAAATTTATAACTATTTATAGGCCCCTAGTTTGAAACATCATCAGAAAATAGAAGATTCATAATCAAACCAAGATCAGTCTATATGTGTTTAAGTAGTATTGAGAAATACCGTTGATTCATTATTCAATCACAATAGATAAATCATCAATCACAACTTGGAATTAAGAAATATGTTTTAATGTCTGAGTAAGTGAGATAAAATTTATCAACAATTTCAATCTAATGTAGTGTTTAGGAACATTGTTTGATTAAAGTGTTGAGAAACACTAGTAAGATTAAAGTGTTGAGAAATAATAGTATGATGTCTGTTATAGGTAGGTGGTGTTTAAGAAGCACCCTTAATTGTGATTGTGACGTTATGATGCAAGTATTTAAGAAATAATGTTTGTAGAGGCAAACCATCCTAGACAGGAACCTAGGACAACCTAGAAAATAGAGACCAAAAATGCTAGAAAAGATTCCCCTAGTGCAGAATGACTATCCCTAAGATGCAAATGCAGACAAGTCCCAGGAAAGGATAGGACATTTTTGAGGAATTCAGAGTCAACCAATAGCATAGGTGTGATCATGAAGGATTAGTTTAAGTAGTGTATTGATAGATGGAGCACATAGTACAAGTGACACATGTTTTCTAGGTTTTCAACACTCGGCAAAGCTTTTTATTTTTGCTACCAAGACACTTGTTTTCTAGGTTTTTGCCAAGGCACTTTTCTATTTTCAATTTTTTTGTTCTTTTTTATTTTTTATTTTTCTCTTTTTTTGTTAGTATCATGGCGTCTGTTTGCCAGGTTTTCACCAAGGATACCTTTTTTAGAAAATTTTCCACTATTTTTTTGATGAATAGAGGCCTTTACTAATATTAATATAAAAAAGTACAGTATTCACAAAAAATCTTGGGGGATAAAAAAATCACCCCGCAAAGTGTCACTCAGCATCATGCTAGAATAAAACAACTTTTCATAAAAATAAAAAACATATAAGAAGCCCTTAGGCTGCGAGAGCAATAGCAGTAGAGGGTAGAGGATCTTTATCATTTGGATTGCCCCAAACAGTGGGCCTAGGGGTCTGGTCGGGAAGCGACCACCCATCATCATATTCATTTTCTTTCTCCATTTCTCCTTCCTCTTGCCTGGGAGAAATTACTAGAGCCAGGCAGGGGATTTTATCAACAGGGTCAGGAGGCCACACAAGAACAATGGCCGATGGCCAAGCAATAGTAGAGGCAAGCACCGGTGGCCAGCCAGAAGCTGAAGCCCTCCTATTGGGAGGGGAGGCAGAGTGATGAAACCAAGAGTGTGGTGTTATGGATCGCCTCGCTGAGGCACTCCTGCTATGATGCCGACCCTAGGGTGGCATGCGGTCGGCAGAGAGAGAATCTGGTGGCACATGAGAAACAATACACGGGGCATTACCCCAATTTTGTAGCAGCTCCTGCAAGTGTGCGACCTCAAGGGCCACCTTGTCAGCTTGAACTTGAATCTGCATCATGACATTATTAGATAAACATGCCTTAGCATAGAGAGAAACATTGATATCCAGAAAGCTGTGAGTAAAAATAATAGCATTGGGGTCTTTCCATAAGGAAAACAAAATCTCCATCCTAAAAGTATGCCAGATCTGGGTATACTAGGAAGGCATTCTGGGAGAGTCACCAAGGAGAGCCATATGCTTAGAGAAGGGTTCGGGCTGAAATGGCATAAAAAAACTATGAATCCAGCTCCAGTAATTCTGGGCCTGACAACAGAACCAAAAAATATGCATAATGGACTCACAATGTCCACAAAAAGGGCATTTAGGATCAGGCACACCTAAGTGTCAAAGCCGAGCTCCTAAGGGTAAACCTCAGTAGGGAAGACACCAGGAAAAATGAGCAATTTTGGGTTCAGTGATAGCACCCCAAATAGTGTAGAAACGCCAGCTCCAAGTCTTCTGGGAAGAAGAGATATGCCAATGATGATTGAGAGAATCCACCATGGGGAAATGGGGCACAAGCCAAGAATAACCAAGTTTGGGTTTGTAGTTATTAAATAGCGTATCAAGGCACCATTTCCAATCTTTCCACCAAGGTTTAACTGATTGAATTCCAAGTTTATGCAGGAGATGCAGTGGAATAGCAGAGACAAGCAAGTCAAAAGTCTGATGGTCTGGGTGAGTGATCCAGAACTGAATCCAGAGATCATCCCAAGAGCAAAGAATCATGATAGCTCTGGAAAAAAATCCTTGGGCATTTGAATGCCTCATTTGTGAAAATGAAGAGCACTAATCCCCTAGATTCTAGCCAGAGGAAAACCTTGTTGTGCAAAAAGTGGGGACCACCTAATATTATGCTGATTGAAAGAAAGACCATCCCTAAAGCCATTACAGACCCAGTGAAGCCAAGGTTTGATAGCTTCCCAGGCTCTCCAAATACTTTTGGCAACAAAAGTACCTTGGATTTGAACAGGGTGTTTCATAACCAGGAGGGTTTGAAAGCCAATCCCTTTCCAAGTCAGTTTGTGCAGAGGAAACCCAGAAGAAATGCAATGGTGAAGCAAGAATTTCTAGGCCTCAGTACCTATGAGATAATGCATGATCCATTTTGCAAAAAGCGCCAGGCCCTGCTTCTGGGTATCAAGTAAGCCAAGCCCGCTAGAGGTCTTGGGGAGACAACAAAATTCCCAAGCAACTCTGTGAATACCATTGTGATCAGCACCAGAGGCCCAAAGAAAATCCCTCAACAATTTTTTGAGCTTCTTGTAGGAAGCCTTTGAAGGGACCCAACAAGAAGAATAGTAAACATGAGTAGCACCCAAAACCTTGGAGCAGATCTAAAATTTCCTAGCGATTGAGAGTGGCTTGGTAATCCAATAGGTAAGTTTTTTTTCAATTTTAGCTAGCACGACATTCCATAATTCAGTAGAAGTAGCTTGAAACACAAAATGAATACCAAGGAAGCAAAAAATTTCCCCATGTTGAATCCTGGACTAACCAAACTGGGAAAACTAGGGCAGGTTAGGAAGGGAAGAATTCCTGTAGCACAAGGTTTTATGCCACTGAATGGCCGAGCCCGAGGCCAGAGAGAAAGTGTCTAAACACTGCAAGGCTGCCTTGATATTTTCTTCATCCTCTATAAGAGTGAGAAAAGAATCATTGACAAAATGGTCGTTAACCAGTTGTTGTGTGGTATTGGGAAGAGAAATCCCATGAACACTGCCTAGAGAAATTGAATGAGCTAACAAATAGCCAAAACCCTTGGTAGCCAGAACATATAAGGCATGAGAAAGAGGACATCCATGCTGTATGGATCTGTAGAGCCCAAATGTGGAAGATTGCCTGTCATTAATAGTGATGCAAGTAGAGGCATCCCTGAAAAGCATCTGCATAGATTGAAGAAATCTGGGGCCAAAACCCAGATCGTGAAGCATAGAAAGAATAAAAGGCCATTCAATACGATCATACACTTTAGCAAAATAAATCTTAAGAAAAAGGGCTTTTTGTTGTGACTTACAAGCCCATTCCATACCTTCCCAAACTACAATGATATTGTCCAGAATATATTTGGACTTAATAAAGCCATTTTCTCTGACCGAACAATTTGAGGGAGGATGTGATGAATCTTGAGAGAAAGTGCCTTAGCAATGATCTTGTATGAGACATTAAGCAAGGTAATAGGCTGCCAGTTGCAGATATCCTCAAGATCCCTAGTTTTAGGGATGAATTTAATGTTGCCTTGATTGATAATTTCTCCTAGGGACAGAGAGTGGTATGCTTCAAGGTAGACCTGGTGTAAATCAGGACCGATGGCATCCCAGAGTGTTTTATAAAATTCATAGGGAAAACCATCATAACCTGGAGCTTTGTCATCAGCCATGGCAAAGAAAGCTTCCTAAAGATCTTGTAAGGTAAGAAGATGGTCACAAAAATCTCGCTGGGAAGGTGAGACACATTGAGGCACAACAACTATGCAACCCACAAGAGCTTGCTCACTTGTAGGATAAGATCCCTGAGTGGTAAAAAATTGTTTGTAATGACGAACAAAGGCTTGCAGAACATCAGAAAGCTCTGTGAGGAGGGATTGACCCTCTTTGATTTTGGTTATGCCCACATTAGTGTGGTAGGCACAGAGGGCCAAAAAAATTTCTTTGGAGGCTTGATCTCCAACCTTTAACTAGTACAGTCTAGCCTTGATCTGAGCACCTCTAGTAGCATAATTGTCTGCAATTTTTTTTTGTTTCCACAATTGGGCAAGGTGAAGTTGCAAACTATGATTAAATGGATCAAGAGCTAAGGTCTTTGTGGTAGCACATAGAGATTTGGTGTTGGCATCATAGGATCGATAATGGTATATGGAAATCTGTCTACCATAAATGTGCAGAAAGTGTGCTGTACACTGGATGACATCATTCCACCATTGAATCTAGCCAGGCGACTACAATGGCCAAGGCTCAAGGTTTCAAACCCAATGAATGTGGACCACTGTGGAAGCATGATTAAGAATAGAAGTATTAAAAAAGAACTGAGTGGTGGGAGGCCGTACCTTAGCTATCTGCCAACAAATATTAAATTGAATGGGGAAGTGATCTAACAAGGTCACATCAACAAGAGGAGTAACCAGCAAGGCTTTTTTTTTAGAAAAAGAGAAAAAAGACTATGCCATAATCATGACATGATCAAGCCATTTATGAATTCTGTCAGAAGAAGCTCTAAAATTAGACCACATGTGCCAAATTCCATCAATTCAATGGTGGCCAAGATTGGGATAAAAAAGGCCTAATTTATTACGCATGTAGTACTAGGCTTCCCGTTCACCAGATGTCCATCAAAAAGGTAGAATGCCATCTTTGTCAGAAGTCACCTCAACCATATTAAAGTCACCAATCAAAAGCCAAGTTGTAGGTGGTAGAGAATCCACAAGACAATGCCAAAGATGAGATCTCTCAACAACATCATTGGGAGCATAAACATTAACTATGCCAAAAGAATGATTCTTGATAATGAAAGTGGCCCAAATAGGTCACTACATGGGATCTAAACCATGATTGATTAAGAAAGAATGCCAATGAGGAGATAGGAGAGTAACAAATCCACCTCAAACAGCTTCGTGCTGAGAACAAAGAGCAAGGCTCTTTGGCCAAATAACTTTGCAAGCAACATCAAGAAAAAAACCATAAATTTTAACTTCCTGGAGGCATAAAACATCCAGATGACTAACACGATGATGAACATCTCTGACATAATACTTTCTGGGTAGGTCTATGAGCCCCCTAACATTCCATGAGATGCATTTCATGGAAAAATAGTGTCGTCCATACCATCACCTTCCCCAAGGGACGCAAAACTATTTGATAAATAAGCAAAGTTAGTCCCAGGAGGTTCCATGGAAATATTTTTGCGTTTGTATGACATACCCACCTGAGCAGCCTCAGCATGTCCTTCAGGGCTATGAGAGTGGTGTAAGGTAGAGGGAGTGGAAATCATGGAAGCTTCCTGAGGTGTGCGAAACCAAAGAGGGTTGCCACCAGAATCCAAAGTCTCTTTCCCCTGCTGGCCAGGGTTTGAAACATTCTCAGCATGAGAAGCAATGCGAGGTGCTACATGAGGTGGAAGCTAAGGAGTGGAAGTTGAAGCAATAGGTTTAACCTATTTTTTATTATGGTGACCATTAAACAGTCATCCTTCTTGGTGTCCTCCTTTTTACCAGCATCAACGGGCCATGAAACAGAATCCTTAGGAGGAGGTTTGGGTCAAGGAACTGCTAAAGGGAAGTCCTTGATCTTGTGCTCTATGGATTGATAATGATAATAAGTGTTGGGAAGGTTGAGGTAAAGCACCTTTTGAGAGAAGATGGTGTCACCAACCTGAATCTCAATAGTTTCTTTAAGATGATGGGAGAGGTGGACTTCAATACAGAGCCTCTTTTGAGGCTGAGGATTGAAAAAATGGTCATGCTCACTACAAATAACCCTACCTAGATTTTGCGCAATGGCATGCATGAAAGGCCAACAAGGTAGAGGAAGATCAGGAAACTCAACCCACACAGGGAATTTTAGTTTCTTGTCGTCAGAGACAAAAAATCTTGAGACCAACAGTGGAAAACTAAGAGGGAAGCCCTAATATTCTAGGGTCCTTTGGCAAAAATAGCATCCACATGAGTGGGAATGGAAAAGTGAAACAAAAAGAAACCATTGGTGAGACTCTGAATGCCATCCAGATGGATTCTATGAGGAGTACAGGCTTTCGCCACCCAATCCTTAATCATATTTTCAGGAGGGTTGCGACCTAGAAAGTAACCAATAAGAGTATGTGTTTCAAGCCAACAAAAAGCATCATCAAACTCATGAATGGGAAAAACAATATTAGGCTGAGACATACCTCATGGAACACTTTGGGAATAAACTTGCAAGGTCTCTTTCTTGGAGGCGCCATTGATATTCGTCACCAAAACAACACTAGCATCAACGGCTGGGCTAATGGTGGCTAGTGTCATAAATACTAAGCTTTTTCCTGTAGTAAATGTGGTTTGAAAGGATAGGAGGGCTTAGAATAGCAATGTGACCCTAAACCCTAGTAGAGAAAAATATCCAAGACATCATCTTGCAGAGCCATCCTTTTCCACTATTTTTGGCTTTCTTCGAGATCAATTTTATAATTGTTTTGGTATTTTATGAGATCGGGAAGAACATCCCCCTCAGGTGTAGCTAATTGATAAGATCTAGTCCCAAAAGTTGTTGTTATAACAAAAATCCCTAGCCAGTTGGGTTCAAACTTGCCTTTTTGTTCTCTATTTGGATAATTTTTAGGATTCTCTCTTAGAACGAGATCCCCCACTTGAAATTTTCATGGCTTTACTTTCCTTTTGTACCCTTTTGACATTATTTTTTGGTACACTTTGAGATGATCGAACACTTGTTGTATGGGCTCCTCTAGTAGTTCTAGTGCATGAAATCTATCAATGTGGTATTGTTCATCTATAACAAGACGTTGGAGAGATACTCACAAATATGGAATTTCTACTTCAATGGGTAGTACTGCTTCTACACCATAGACTAGAGAAAATGGCATGGATCCTGTTGGTGTTCATATACTTTTTCTATAGGCCCATAGTGTTGAATTTAGTTGTAAATGCCCATCTCTGCCAGACTTACTCATAGTTCTATGTAATATTTTTAGAATGTTCTTGTTTGAAGCCTCAACTTGTCTATTACCTTGAGGATAATAGATTGAAGAAAAATGTTGAGTGATATGAAACTATCTACAAAGGTCCTCGATATCTTGGTTTTTGAACTGACCCCCATTATTTGTTATAGTAGAAGAGGGTATTCCATACCTACAAATGATATAGTTCAAGATGAACAGAGAAACCTATTTTCCATTGTCTTTGATTAGCGGCACTGCCTTGACCTACTTAGTAAAATACTCAGTGGCCATAATGATATATTTGTGTCGACTTGAAGAATTAGGATAAATCTGTCCAACAAGATCAAAGGCCCATTGCTAAAATGGCCAATCTGTTATAAAAGGTATGAGTTCTCTGGCTGGAGCATGGATAAGGTTTCCATGTTTTTGACATTTGTGACATGTTTTAGAAAATGGCACGACATCTTTTCTCCATTCTAGGCAAATAGTATCAAACTCTTAATAGTTTCTTAGCTAATGAAAAGTCATTCAAGTACGATCCACATACACCTTTGTGAACCTCTTTTAATTCATGGTTAGACTCTTCTTGTTCTAAACACATAAGAAGCATTCTTTCAAGACCTTGTCTATATAAGTTAGTAGTAATGAGGACATAACGCGATGCTTTCCTAATTAAAGATCATTTTTCATTCCTTGATAAGCCATTAGGTAAGGTTTGATCAGTAAGATAAGAAATTATTTTGGTATATCAGGATTGGTCTTGGGTGTTTAAGGCACAAATAACTTGGGATTCAGGTGTATCAAATTTTGGAAAGGATAATTCTTCTACCAAGAAGTCATAGTGGAATTGATGTTACTCGATTTGTAACATGGATGATAGCGTAGCCACAGCATCTGCAACTTTGTTTTCCATTCTTGGAATTTTTTAGAATGTGATACAAACAAAGTACTTTTTCAAATATTCTACCAACTATTTGTAAGGCATCAGTTTCTCATCTTTTTTTTGATAATCACCATTCACTTGGTTGATAATGAGTTGAGAGTCACCATACATATGTAACTCTATGATTTTCCATTCCATAGCTAGCTTGATTCTATTCACCAATGCTTCATATTATGAGATGTTATTAGTGCATGGAAACATCAATTTATACGCCTTAGGTATCTTGTAGCCTTGAGGAGTGATAAATAGTACCCCTACTCTAGATCCTTGTTGTGTAAAAGAACCATCAAAATACATCTTCCATACATATTCAGTTAAGTACATGATTGTCTCATCTGGAAATTCTATGATCAAAGGTACATCATATTGCAATGGTGAATCAACTAGTCTATTTGCTAGGACTTGTCCTTTGATATCCCTTTTTTCTACATACTCGATATCAAATTCACTTAGTATGAAGACCCATTTTTGTAGTCTTCCTGTTAATGTAGTTTTACTCAAGAGGTATTTGAGAGGATTGATTTTTGCAATAAGTTTTACTCTATGCTAGAGCATGTAGTGTCTCAACTTCTGGGATGCAAAAACAACCGCTTAGAAATCTTTTTCAATGATATTGTAGTTGAGCTCATAAGACACCAAGGTCCTGCTGATATAATAAATCATCCTTTCCTTTTTGTTTTCATCCTCTTGGGATAGCAATACTTCAAGTGATGTATCCATAGCAATTTTTTTTCTGTGAATAGGAACCATGAGAATAGGAGGAGTAGCCAGATAGCCTTTTAATTCTTTGAAATTGTTTTCAAAATTCTCATTCCATTTGAAAGTAACACCTTTATATAGAAATTTTGTGAAAGGTTGCACTCTATCTGCTAGTTGGGACATGAATCTCCTGATGGACTGAAGTCTTCCTTAAAGCATCCTCATTTGACTGATATTGCAAGGAGGTGACATTTCCATTATTTCTTTTACTTTTTTCAGGATCCACCTCAATTCCTTTAGCTCATACAATAAACCCTAAGAGTTTCCATGATTGGACTCCAAATGCACATTTTTTTGGATTGAGTCTTAGTTGAAATTTATTCATTCGATCTAGTATCTTTCTCAAGTCTTCAATGTGAGTGGTTCTTATATTTGACTTGGCTAATGTATTTTCCACATAGTCCTCCATGTTTTTGTGTATCATGTCATGGAAGATTGTTGTCATATCTTGTTGATACATAGCTCCAACATTCTTTAGCCCAAATGGCATGACGTTCCAAAATTTTTTTCTCCATACACATGTAAATGTTGTCTTTTCTTGGTCCTCGGGAGAAATCTAAATTTGGTTATAACCTAAGAATCCATCCATGAGTGAATACATTTGATATCCCGCTGTGAGATCTATAATCATATCAATATTTGGTAATGGGAAATCATCTTTAGGAAAAGCCTTGTTTAAGTCCCTAAAGTCTGTGCAAATCCTAATAGACTTATCTTTTTTAGAAACTAGAACCACATTAGAAATCCATCTTGCATAAGAGATGACCCTTATGAATCCAACTTTTAAGAGTTTTTCCAGCTCCACTTTGAACAATAATGCCACATGTGGGTGCATCTTTCTTAGTTTTTGTTTGATGGGTTTAGTTCTAGAAGCTATATATAATTGATGCATTATTAACTCAGGATCTAGTCCAGGCATATTAGTATATGACCATGCAAAGTTGATCTTCTTCTCTTTGAGGAATTCAGTAAACTGTACCTTTTCTTCTTCTGATAATGATTGTGCTAGGTGAACAAATTGAGGAGCTTCTATTGTTCCAAAATTAATTGGTTGTGTTGGTTATATCAGTACTGAATATCTTTCTTAAAATTTCTTAGGGAGGATATTAAGGATCTCATCTTTTGGCACCTCTGAGAGGTTTTCACCATCATATACGTCTTTTATTTTTACTATTTTAGGATCTGATACTGCCACAACGTGGTTTTCACCATCAGTTCTTTATTTCTTTTTTTTTTTTTTCAATTTGTGACTAATAAAATTGATATCCTCCTCTATCAGGTTCACACTCCTTGTTTTTTTGGAAGAAGGATAGGGTTCACAAGCATTGAGACAACATGCCAAAGTATAGTCATTGGGAAAGTTCATGATAGGAGTAGGATCTGAATTGGTCCAATCAATAAGGTTAGGATTTACCAAGGATAATGATTCATAGTTTTGTAGGGATAACATCGCACCAACATCAAGACTATTAAATGACAAGAAATGTTCTGTTAATTTGGCTTCTATAGTGTTTAGATCATGAAGAGTCAAATCGTCATTATTAGGGTCATTGTTAGTAATATGTAGACCTAACTCTAGCGACTCATCAGTTGAGATTTCTCTTTCTTCTATTATTATATTGAAATTGATATCTTGAATCCTTTAAAGTTCTTCTATACCTAGTAAGACACTAGTGTCTTCATCAATAATCCTAGGCATTGCTATCTCATCTGATTCTGTGACAACAGTAGTGTTATGGGAAGTGTTATAACTTTCTCCTCTCTCTAGTAGAGGTGTAAATTTATGAATCATATCTACTTCAATATCCATGGTAGCATCATACATGTGATCCCATTCATAATCATGTGAGTGTATGATATCATCATCAAATCTATTTAAAAACTCAGCTATAGTTGCCTGATGTACCCTATTAGCCATTTGTGGATCAAAGTGTGGTAAATCAAGGATATGTGAAATTGTCACTAATTGCCCCCAATTAGGATGTACATCTTTTTGTTGGGGTATTTCTTCATGAGATTCTTCTTGTTGTTGGACTTCTGGAGAGTCCTCTTCTTCTTCCTCTACTTCTTGGACAACAGTTTGTGACAACAAAGGAACATGATGATCTAGTTGTGCTAAAAAAGTAGGTACATATATTTCTCCTTGATATTCTGGATCCTCAGTACCAATGTATAGTAATATTTCATATGTCTAAGGTACAAGTTCTGTTTCTTCTTCTTCATCACTTCCTTCATCAATGATTGGACCATTTCTTGAGGTAGGGTGTTCTGAATTGTTATTGAAACCTAACCCTGTTTTGTCTTTGATGTCTCTGAATTTCATGTGTACAGGCTCAATGAGTCCTTTTCCCTTATCTCCTAAAGGTCCCTTCCCTTTCTATCCCATTTTTTTAAGAAGGTCATATCCTTTTTCATAATTTTTCAGGAGATATTTTGACATGTTTTACTTCATTTTCTCTCTGTTACTCTTTATAGAGCCAAGCCAAGACTGCTTTATATTCTTTTTCATCCTCTTGATAAGTAGAGGCTCAAACCATACCAGTTGGTTTATGAATGTCTTGTTCTTTTGATGTAGTAGGTGTGAAATATGGGGATGGTTTCCCATAAGATCTTGGAGACATGGGAATGTTAGCCAATTGTGACATCATGTCTAGTTTGTATTCCCCCATGCTAGTTTCTTCAAGTTTTAGTGTCTTTCCAAAGCTTCTCATCACCATATATTTAGAGGTTTCATGTGGGAATTATTTTGGGACTTTCTTATTGTGAGGAACCATATTGTATGCTTTAACATTGATGCAAGTGTAGCTTGAATCTATAAGAATTGTCACTTCAACCCTATTGTGTGGGAATTTGATACATTGATGGTAAGTAGATGGCACTGATTGCATTTCATGTATCCAAGGTCTCCCTAGTAATATGTTATAGGCCAATGGTAGATCAAGAACTTGAAAAATCACATTGCGTTTAATTGGTCCTATTCTGATTGGTAGAATAATGAGCCCTTTGGATGATCTATCTTATTCATCATAAGCCTTGATGGTTATCTTACTTCTTGAATCAATTTTTTTGTTCTAAAAGACCTAATTTCTTGATTAGATTGAGAGTACATATATTAAACCATGCACTTCCATCTATTAATACACATTTTACATAGGATTTTTGAATCAAGACTTGAATGTGAATGGGTTGGTTATTTGGATGAGTGAAGTATTTGTCATCTTCCTCTAAAAAGGAGAGGTAATGTGGAGTTGATATGTGATTGACCATTTCCTCTAATTTGTCCACATCTATGTCTTTTGGAAAATTTGTGGAATGTAGGGCTTGTTCAAGAACTTCCCTATGCACTGAAGAGAACTTTAACAACTCCAATATAGATATTTGAGATGAGGTTCTTTGCAATTGGTCTACAAAGTTATACTTGGCATATGTTATAGTAACCATTTGTCTTGTCATTTTTGGTTTATTAATTGTGACAACATG
Source organism: Thuja plicata (assembly GCA_018584345.1). NCBI lineage: Eukaryota > Viridiplantae > Streptophyta > Pinopsida > Cupressales > Cupressaceae > Thuja > Thuja plicata. The sequence continues at coordinate 239,693 of MU218222.1, read as the reverse complement.
TGCTTTGGAGGATGTCACTTGTTTATATGAGGAGTTAACCCCTTTAATCACGACTTGTGCTTGGCTTCGAGTTACTACATTTGAATGTGTCAATTTGTCTTTGGAACCTTTGATAGTGATCACATTGATTGATTCAACTTTTATGTCCAACATATTGATCACATTATTGTTATGAGAGTAGGTGTAATTTCTTTCATTTCCCTTTCCTTTGGAAGCTTCTCCTTTTTCATACTTAGGGAATGGTTTGTTTTATGTCGTGTGATATTCATTAGAGGTATGTCCTTCCACTTTGATCTTGACTCCCTCAATGAGGTCTTGTATAACGTGTTTTATCTTAACACAATCATTATTCTTGTGTCCTTTGTTCTTATGGAAGTAATAATAGGCATTATCATTCCACCACCATGGTTTTACTTTTGGTTCCCATGGTTTTTATTCTAGTATTGTGAGGACTTTTTTATCCAAGAGAGTCTTCAAAACTATCTCAAGGGGTTCTCCTAATGGAGTAAATATTCTTTGAGGTCTAGATGTCCATGTTTTACTCTTCTTGGTATCATTGTTTTCTCTTGGTATTGTGGTTGTTACCTTAGCTTCTTTGCTTTCTTGTAAGATATTTGTGAGATTAAACACAACTGGTTTAGTGTTTGCATTTGATGCTTCCACCACTCCATCACTAACAACATTCTTTTTCTTATTCCTCCACTTAGGTTTGTTGTTATAGTTAGATTTATTCTCACTTTGGAGTGTGATCTCTCCTTTCTTGACAATAACGTCTTTGACACGAATAACGTTCTTGATCATTCTATCAAAACTAGGAGAATCTTGCATTTGTAGAGCATAGTTTATTTTGGGTACTAAGTTATTGATAAAGATTTCCATTTTTTTAGATTCGAGTATTGCCCTTGAGTACCTTGCAAATATTCTCCTCCAATTTTGTAAATAATATCTAAGGGATTCACCTATTTGTTGTTTCATGTTGCAAGGATCCATCATAGTTACGTTGTATTGTATGTTGTAGGAGTAATGTTGAAAAAATTGTTGAATCAAATCCTCAAAAGATTGCACACTTGGTGTGAGTTTGGAGAACCATTCCATAGCATTTCCGCCTAGACTTCACAGAAGTAGCCTCATTAAACAAGTTGGTTCGTGCATGTACTCTATGCTTAGGGAACAAAATTCTCTAACATGGTCATGTGGATCCATTTCTCCCATGTATTTTTTGTATTTGGTTCACTCCATGCTAGGTGGAAATGGAACTATGTTTATACTCTTGTTGAAAGGAAACAAACATATATGTTCCAAAGAGTACTCTTTTGTTGGTTTAGTCTTTTCTTGCTTAAGTGTCACAAGTTTTGTTTGTATTTGGTATAATTTCTTTGAGAGTATTGAAATAGGTGTTTGTATTTCTTATTCCTTCAATCTCTCAACATCATAGTCTTTAGGAAGTTTGAATCCAAGAGAAGCTAAGTGAGGAAGTATTTTTCTTTGTCTTCACCTATGATCTTTTCTAAGTTTCTTTGAAACCTCCTACTTTATTTGAGTTTTTTATACTCTTCTTCTGATACATATTCATCGCTATCAAAACCAAACAAAGGATGATGATGATTTCATTCTTGTTGAATTTATGTATTTTCTTGTTCGTCATTGTATTCATCAAAAGCCGCATTCCATTCGTGATGAGGTTCATCCATTTTGGGTGAGTCTTGATCAAATAGGGGATTGCGAGATGTATCTCCTTGTTGAAACTTGAGTAATCTAGGAGGTCTCTCTAAGTCGTCAGAAAGGTCTCTCTAAGTCAGTGATTGTCAAAATGTTTCTTGCTTGAGGAATTTATCTTTTTAGAGCATTTAAGACACATCAAGCAATGTTCATTAGGTGACCAAACACATCCCTATTCCCTATATTCTAGGCATAGAATAAAAATATTTTCTCGTAGAATCAGGTACACACTCACATGCTAATTAGAATACGACTATCACCAAGCATGCAATGGCTCCTGTCATGATGCCATATTATCCGACTCTAAATGCAAGTGAGGGAACAAAATGATGAGTATCTTGGGGAAATTACTATTTTCCTTGCACAAACATTATCACCCTTTCGGAGATAAATCGAGTTGTTTTGACTACCAGTGTTGATTATTTGTGGGCATCTGTTCTCATTCGTCCCCCATAGAATTGCACAAGGAAAAATTAAGATGTACAACCCTATAAGTACTCAAATGTGTGTAGTCTTGCAAGAGAGATTCAAGCGGCTCCGCTCCACACACACCTAAGTATTTCCAAGGAATGATGTCAAAATTCCAAGGACAAAACTGACTACGTCTTCCGAGGCTTTGGCCTTCAAGGAAACATTTTGATTATAGTGAGATGGAAGGGCTAGAATTCACCTATCCTCACTTGGGTCGTTCCTTGGAGATTTTTTCCTTAACCAACAAGCCCTCTAATGTTTTGAAAGCAAGTAAAAGGATTGGTGACTTAGGAGTCTAGATTTCTGATTCTTCATAAGAAGAAGAACATACTCTCCTATCCATGTCATTTTCTCCTATAAGAAAATCAAGAAAGTTCATTCCCTCAGATTTTATAACTCAAGACTTAATACCCCATAAAATTTTATAATTTTCCAACTTGGGAAAAGAGCATAATCCTCTAGTTGGACCAAGAATCAAGTTTAAATCTGATTATTTAGGTGCCTATTTTAAGAATTGACAAAACACTTTTGAGCAAATTTGAATGTTCAATTACTCCAAATTCTCTTCATATTCTAAGTTGATTTTTGAGTTTCTTATTTTCCATGAAGGAAAAGAGCATAATCCTCTAATAAATTTTAGCAAATGAAAGAAAATGTGTTAATATTTTGAAAACTTGCAAAATAGAGTTAGGTTGATCGCTTTAGGCAACCTACAAACCACTAGTTAGTAGTTTTTTGCCAACTTTTTGATCATAATGTCTTTGAAAACAATCTGCAATAAATCATTAGGCTGATCAACATACAAAATTAGTCAAAGTTAGCAGATTAGTAATCAAATTTCAAAAATTGTAAAACAGCTAACCAAATGCGACTTCCTTTCCCAAATGCGATATAAGAAATACAAGATGTGATTAAGGATCCTAGTTGCGATACTTTGAAACTAAAGGCGATATAGGAATTACCATAAATGAGCCTTTATTGGATGTGATGTAAGATTCACATGATGTGATTCAGGAAATCCTAGATGTGAGGCTCTTTCCCAGATGCGAGCTTTTTCTAGAAAAGGCGATCGTTGGTCACTAAATGTGACTATGCACTAGAAAATGGAAAGCACAAATGAGTGAAAATGAATTAGAAATGAGGAGAAATATGAGGATTTGCCCCATGATGGGCACCAAATATGTGTTTATTTATTGGATCTTCAAGCTGCAATACAACACTTCAATATGTCATTATATTAGTGATCAAAACATGAAAGATTATAGGAAGAGCACATAGAAACCACTAAAGATAACATATTGCTTCCTATCTAAGAAGAGTATGATAAATTATATAGTCTCCCTCATATTATGTATAAACCAGTGACATATACAAGCTTAGAATGGAAGATTCAAAGAGAATTCAAACTAAATGCCAATGCAAAGCTCATTTTAGTGCTCCAAAGGAAGATTTATGAAATTATATAAATTAATGAACTAAGAATGCATTTTGATTTCTAAAAAATTAGAGGACCATAAGATTACTTTAAAATTCTAAAATTAGGGGCCAATTGAGATCAAAGTTCATTCCTTTTATAGGAGAATTTGAGGAATGGGTGGTTAAGATTGATTTGTGAAGAGAGGTAGCGATTGAATCTTTGGTGATCCATGTGAGTGATCCAAGTGATTTAACTCTCATTGGATAATGGATTGAGTTTCCATGTTCAAGTGAGGAGTTGTAATTAGGAGATTTATTTAATTCCCTTTAATTAATTACTTTACCCAATTATTTAATTGTTTTGATTTGATTTAAATAGGCCAATGTAATTAATGTAAGTTAGTGATGAAATCACTTTGAATTTAGGAGATTAAATTGATTTTAATGAATTATGCCAATATTTGAGTAATTGTATTGACATAATTAGGGGTATGATCACACTTAGGGAAAATAGGGTCTCTAGTTAGAGTAGACCAAATTAGAGTGGTTACAATTACTATACCATGTCACTCGGCCATTACTACCATAACTCAACTTATTAGGGATTATGGAAACATACTTGGTTCTTCTTCATTTCTTTCTCAAATTGCTTTCGAGTAATCATGCAAATTTTCATTGTAGTATAGTTTATCTCATCTGGAACATCAATCAAAGGTAACAATGTTTTCTTTTTCCCATTCATTCAAAGAGTATATTGATTCAATCTACCATCATGCACAACAAAAATTCATCAAAGTAATTTTCAGTCTTGAATTTCACAACACATTGCTCACTTACCAATAATGTATGCTCAACCTTGGTCCATCAAACATGATATGGTTTAGGGTATCTAAACCTTTGCAATTGAAAATTTTTAACCAGCCCCTCTGATGCCAAATTTGCTTAGGTACCACTGTCAACAATCACTTTGAAAATTTTTCCTTCCATCTTACATCTAGTCTTGAAAATAATTCTCCTTAGAATAGGTTCCTCGACCAATCGATTATTACATAAAGCTCTCCTTACCATCAGATTTTCTCTAGCTTCAGGTCCACTTTGGGAACCCTCAAGATCCTCTTGTATGACATCATTTCTATGACTTTGGCCATTTCCATCAGAGTGTCTACACTCAAAAGATTTTTGCCCTTCTTTTCCACATCTGAAATAATTACCACTAAACTCACCTCAACCTCTTCCTCGGTATGAACTAGAACCTCCTCAATAAGAACTACTACATTTCCACTCGGTCTTGATTTTATCATCATTTTTACATTCACATTTTCCCTTATCTTACGCAAAATTATCAGATCTGCCACCTTCACCATAGTATCTACCTCCACCTCTCTGGAATATACCACCTCCACCTCTCTATCTTTGTTCATACTTCTTTGTCAAGTTCTCATCTTTCAAGGAATATTGATATGCTTCTTCTACACTATCCAATTTAAAAAAACTTATTTCATCTTGAGTTCCAAATCTCAATCCATTCATGTACCTTGCAAATTTCTCAAAATCATCATCCATATGTCTGGATCTGATGTCCAATCTGTAGAATTCCTCACTGTATTCCTTTATAGTCATGTCATTTTGTCTAAGGTTCTTCATCTTAATCAACAATATAACTTGGTAATCAATAGGAAGGAACTTTTTCTTCACCTTGTTCACCATTTTCAACCAATTTCTGATCTTTTCCTTTCCTCTTCTTTGTCTACCAGTTTGCAAATACTCCCACCACAGTGAGACATGACCTTTCAACCCACTGTCTGCAATTTTCACCTTCCTATTATCATGAGTTATTTCAAACTCAAAGAAATTTTACATATCAAAGATCCAATCCAATGCAACATTAATATCCAACTTTCCATCATAAGGAATAACTTCAACAATAGGCTTTGAATGTGCCCTAGTGAATACTCTCAACAATCTTTCCTCATCTTGATCTTCCTCATGCTCTATATTTGGTTCCACTACTTCATCATCACTCACATCATCAAGATGTGATCCTCTCCTATAGGATATCTCCACAAGATCTAATCTAGTTGCAATTTGTCTCAACATGTCCACTATGGCATTATCAATATTTCCTCTACCTCGAACCATCTTGGAAGGTTCCTGCAAGATTGTAACCTTTTCAAGTTATAGGTCAAATCCACAGATCTACCACCCTACAACCAAATCCAACTTAGGGTTCTATACGATCCAATCTACCAAGGATGAAATTTACTCTGATACCACTTGGCACAAGGAGAACAGGGAGAGCCAGACCAAATGCACACCTAGCTATCCAACTACTTTTCAGAGTAAACACAATAGAAGAAAACAACATGCAAAGAACAACACCAAGGAGAGAGAGAGAGAGCAACAAATATATTTTATTGATTCATCCAATTACAACATATATGCCTGACTATGAGGCCTTGTAAGTTATGGCTAAAAGGATTAATTAAATATAGACTTCTATCTTCTACCTTCTCATATCACCATCTGCTACTTTCTCTATTAGCTGATTCAACCTACTCCTAGACATCCCTATTTATACTTTCCAAAGTGGCTTACAAAGATGGAAGGCTAACCACCAACCATCCACACACATCCCAAGACAAGATATAAATATTAAATGCACAACCATAAATTAAATACACAAGTTGGCTCCAACAACAACCAATCACAAACAGACTCGGTCAAGAAGAACCAAGCATCAGGTTCACTCAGCATAGGAAGGAATGCTCAGCCAATGTTGGATAGCTCGACATACATAGGAACTCAACCAACACTGGACAACTCAAGACATAGTGCAACTTGGCAAGAACTACAATTCCGCGCTTACTGGCAGAATGAAAGAAGGTGAGAAGGATATCAAGGCAACCCAGGATGCTCCTACATCATCTCTCAATTGTTTCTTCATTTTATCATTATATTCTTGTTGAAAATAAATTTATGGATGTTTTATGTTTTTCCCCATTTGTTTGAGTGTTTTTCCTAGAATTTTGAGATTTTGAGTTTTATTTTTGGGCATTTTTGGAGAGGCCTCATTTTGTGTGCCCTCAAAATTAGATTTTTGCCAAGTTTGGCATGTTTTGATTATTAATTTATATTATATGCCATGTTTATAGTTTAATTGTGTGTTCATAATTAATTGAATACATTTCAGTTGTTTAATGCTTCCATCCAAACCTTTAGTTTTATACCGAAACTGGGGATTTTTACACCTTGCCAGTTATTGTTGGAAATTATGGATTTTTGTATAAATTGGGATTTGAAAACCATCCTTGTGCTTTTAGAAAGGTGTACTTGGATCAATTAGGGATCTATGCTCTTGGAACTATGATCAATTGGGTTGTTATCCACATCCCTAGTGTAGACCAAGTAGATGATTACTTGATATTCGTGTTGTTGAACAACTCGAATAACTGAGGGGGTGAATCAATTATTCCAAAATTCTTTTCAAAACTTTATTGAGCCGGTAAATACTTAAGAAATCATAAACTAATAACATATATGAAAATGAAAGCACAAAACATCAACACCATGAACACTAGAATTTATGTGGATACCCAAAATGGGAAAAAACATGAAGAAACTCATTCTCATGAAAAGAACACCAATTAAGGTGACATCTATCAAGGTGATTTTTGTAAGGAATCGCTACTAGTTTTCTCACTGCAGGCAAGGTTCACTTCTAGTTTTCTCACTACAGGTAAGGCTCACTATCATTTGGGATAACTGCTGAGAAAATAAAAAGAGGCTCACTATCAATACAAATAGGCTCACTTCCACAAATAAGCTTATTTCCAGGAATAACAAATGAAAATGAATCCACCACTGAAATTAGTGTCACCAACAATCAATAATAAAGAAATGATGGAACAATCGACTATTGATTGCACTAACTCACATATTCATCAATACACAGATATTTCCTTGTCATATTTGCATTTAATTCACATATTTCTCACATACCAACATGTCACAATAAATATAATCACCACTCTCTTATACCAAATCATTCAATCAAAAAGGACGACCTAAAAAAAATTGAAATAGATCACACCGAAGCATTCCCATGGTGGTAAGGGATGAAATGTGGACCACCTCATTCAATACAACACACCTCACTTATAACAACATGCTACACCATCATCAAGATCTTTGGAACCAATGGACACGATCTGTACATTACAATGAAAATAATTGAACCAGAACATGACGACCAGTTCCCAGATAGGACTAGGACCAAAAAATTAAACCATAATATATTGCAAGATATATGGGACTAACACTGACACAACTAAAGATAATTCTCTACAGTACATCATCCTAAGCATAGTCTACCATATCACTAAAACATCTAATCCGCATCAAAGTATAGGACATTTTGACATCAATGAAAACCATTAATGACAAGAAATGACAGAATTAACACCACATTCTAATAATCTCCCCCTTTTTCATTGATGGAAACATTCATCAATAAAAAAGAAAACAACTCATTGTCAAAAGATACCAACATCAAATTTATCTAATCTTCCCCTTCGTTCTTCTCCCTCTTTGACAATAATGACAAAGGGCCAAAACTCCCCCTTACTAAATCACTTTTCTCCCCCTGAGAGTAAGCCTCCAAGAATTGATATAAAAAATGAATAAGCATGAAATTCACTGGACCAATGCACACACTTGTGCATTTAGTGAATAGTAGGAAGGAGCAGAACCCTGAGCTTTTTCTTGAGATACTAAAAAGTATCCTTGCACAGTGGTTTCATAATGATATCTGCAATCTTCTCCTTTATGGGTACATATTCAAGTCTAACCTCATTTTCCAACACCTTCTCTCTTAAGAAATTATATCTGATAGATATGTGTTTTATTTTGGAATGTTGCACTGGATTCATTGAAATATTTAGAGCATTGGTATTATCACACATAATTGAGATCAATTTGTCAAATGTTATATCAATATACTTCAAAGTCTATTTCATCTATAATACATGAGTACAACATGAGGATGCTACAATGTATTCTAATTCAAGACTAGATAATGTCACAAAATCCTTCTTCTAGCTTGACCAAGAAACTAACTAGGAGCCAAGGAAATAAGCTCCACCACTAGTAATCTGCCAATTATCAAGACATTTGGCCCAATTAGCATCAGTATAAGATTTCAGAGTTAAATCTAAACCTTTTGGATACCATAATCCAAAATCTTTTGTATGCTTCAAATATCTAAAAATCCTTTTTACTGCCATAACATGTGATTCTTTTGGTTCTTTCTGAAATTTGGCTGCTAAGCATACACCATACATAATAGCTAGTCTAGTAGCAGTCAAATATAATAGTCATCCAATCATTAATCTTTACTTGTATTAGATTTCAGTGAATCATCTTCTTTAGTCAACTTACATCTAGTAACAATAGGAGTACATACCGGTTTAAAATTATCTAAACCAAACTTCTTCTATAACTCACTCATATATTTGGACTAAGAAATGAATATTCCTTTACTTTTCTAATTTATCTGCAATCGAAAGAAAAAAATGAAACTCACCAATCATAGACATCTCTAATTCCTTCTACATCTACATCTCAATTGTAATTTGTTTGCATAAATCATCTTTTCCTCTAAAAATTATGTCATCAACATAAACCACAACAATTAAAATTTGATCTGAATAAATTTCGTAATATAAATTACTCTCAGCATATCCTTTTTGAAATATGTGTCCAATAAGATACTTGTCTAATCTTCTATTCCAGGCTCTAGGTGTCTTCTTCAATTCATATAATGCTTTCTTTAATATGAAAACATCATCTATATCCTTTCTGGATTTGAATTCCTTTGGTTGTTCAATGTAGACTTCTTCCCTCGGTTCTGGATTTGAATTCCTTTGGTTGTTCTAATAAACCTTGAAATCTTTAAATGCTACAAATGCACTAAGAATATTAGAATCATCTCCATCTGGGAAATATGGGAATAAGTTTCATCAAAGTTAATTTACTCAATCTGAGTGTAACCTTTAAAAACTAATCTTTCCTTATTTCTCATTACCTTTCCATTTTCATTCAGCTTTTTCAGAATACCCACTTTGTACTAATCAAATTCTTGCTAGCTAGTCTAGGCACAAGTTCCCAAGTCTAATTATTCTCTAATTGATCAATTTCTTCTTTCATTAATCTTACCTAGTTCTGGTCATTACATGCTTCTTCCACATTTTTTGGCTCTATTTCTGAAAGTAAACATAATAAAACTTGTTCTTTTATTGCTCTACTTCTTTTAATGATACCTTTAATTTTATCACCTATTATTTGATTCTCTAAATGATTTATCTGTATATCCCTTGAGATCTTTGTTGTAGATCTCGGAGCCTTCCTTGTCTCTTCTTCTTCTTCTTCTTCTCCTTCTTTCTTGTCTTCTTTTCTCTTGTCCTCTATATTAGATTCATACTCAAAGTATTTCTTAGGAGTTTTCTAAACATCTTCATCAACATCCACATTCACACTTTAAACTATCTTATTCTATCTCTTTTTGTGACACCAATATGTTTTTCTCTTTGTAGAATAACCCATAAATATACCTTCAATATCTCTATTGTCAAACCTACCAAGGTTTTCTTGATCTCTTTGAATGTAGCATCTACTCCCAAAAATATTGAAGTATTTCACTGTAGGTGCTCTTCCATGTCATAACACATATGAAGTATTTCCATACTTATTTCAGTGAAGAACTCTATTAAGTGTGTACATCGTTTCATGAATTTCTTCTCTCCAATAAACTTATGAAAAAATTGCATCTTTGATCATTGTCCTTTCTACTTCCTGCACTATTTGATTCATCCTTTCCACTACACTGCTCAACTGCGGTGTTCTAGGGGCTGAAAATTATATTTTAATGCCATGTTTCTTACAAACAATGTTAAATTCACTAGAAGTAAACTCTCCTCCTCTATTAGATCTCAAACATTTAATATTTCTACCAACTTCATTCTCAACTCTTGCTTTAAATATCTTGAATTTCTCAAGCCCTTCTAATTTCTCTCTTAGAAATGCAACCTAAGATAATATGGAATAATCATCAATAAAAATTATTAAATATATCTCACCTTGTAACCTTCTTGATTTGATAAGACCACATAGGTTAGTGTGAGAAAGATCCAATGAGCCTAAAGATGAATTATCTTTTTCCTTTAATGACTCTCTTGTCTATTTTCATTCTTGAAATCCCTTACATATAACATTGTCTAGTTTACACAGTCTTCGTAAATATCTTACTACACATGATGAAATTATTCTTACCAAAGTTATAAAAATGATGTGACACATCCTTTAGTGCCAAAGCCAACTATTATTAGACCAAGATAATAATTTTTTTTTTGTAGCTCCTTCAAGGTTATACATATTCTTTCATGTTCTTTTTCCAATTGTAAACATTTGTTCCATACTTCTTCCAGATCTCACAACCTTCATTCTTAAATACAACATCATAGCCATTTTTACACATGTGTCCAAAACTCAAAATATTATGACATAAACCCTTCACATAATAAACCTTGTTAGTGATATGCTTTTGATCAAAAGTAATAGAGCCAATTCCAAAAATATATGTTGTCTTATCATCACCAAATCTGACAGGACCACCATCATATTTATCAAGTGTTAGAAACATATTTTTATCACCATCCATATGATTTGAACATCCACTATCAAGAAACCATTCATTCTTATTTATTCTAACAAACAATGTGATCTAATTATTATCATCAAATTCCATGCAAATGTTAGAAATATCAAATCTAGGATTTTCTTGTTCTGCAAAAAAAAGTTTTCTTAATCTGATTCATCATCTAATATACTAGAATCTTCATTAACATAGTATACCTTATTATTTAACTTCTTAAACTTATGTCGGTTAGCCTTTTCTAGATACCTAGTTGTGAAATGACCAATCTTTCCACATAAATAATTTAAGGGGTAACATACCTTTGCATTTTCCAATACCTTTCTTCATCTTTATTGAAAAGTTTACTTCCATCACATTTGAATCACAACCATACATATCTTCCTCTATCTTTGTATCTTTGAAGGTTGTTTCATATTTTCTCTCATCCTTTCTGAATTTCCTTAACTCAAGTGTGGTCAAGGTGTCAAACAACTATTCCGTGGTAAGCTTCTTTGATCATAAAATTCCTCAATATCTGAGATCTTTTCATTGTAGCTCTCCGGTAAGTTTATCAAGATCTTCTCAATGACATCTTCATCAGTAATAGTACCTCCTTAATTCTTGAATTCATTCACTACACTGCCAATAGTATGAAATTAACTTGTAATACCTTCACCTTCTTCCATTCTCAAGTTTTCATATTGATGCTTAGCTCTTAGTTTCTTAGATAACTTAACTCTATCATTCCCTTCATAGATCTCTTTTAATTTTTTTCCAAACTTCATAGGAAGTATTCAATGAAATAACCTTAGTTAACTTAGTTTTTGATAAAGCACTAAAAATTGCATACATTTCTTTCTCATTCTCCTCATAGGATAAAGTTTTATCTTGAGTAGTAGGGCCATTCTGAGGTGCAATATAGTTTGTTTCCATAGTTTCCAAGTAGTGTAACTGATTGAAATCATGCATCCTCTCATCTATACGTTCTAGAAACTGTAATTAGATCCATCAAATAGAGGAATAGACAATTTGTGTGTCATTAGATCTATCTCAAGAAGTTAAGATCTCTCCAAGGAACCAAAGATCTGATACCAAATGTTGAACATGACAAATAACTGAAAGGGGGGTAGGGGGGTGAATTAGTTACTCCAAAATTCTTGTCACAAACTTTATTGAACCGGTAAATACTTCAGAAATTAGAAATTCATAACATATATGAACATGAAAGTATAAAACATCAACATCATGAATACTAGAATTTATGTGGGAACCCAAGATGGGAAAAACCAAGGAGAAACTATTTCTCATCAAAATAATATGGGTTAAGGTGATTTTTACAAGGGCTCACTAGCGGTTGGGATAACTACCCAGAAAATAAAAATAGGTTCACTGCCACAAATAGGAAAGCTTACTGTTAGAATATAAGAAATGAAAATGAATTCACCACTGAAATCAATGTCACCATCAATTAAAAATACATAAATGATGTAAAAATTAGCTACCAGTTATACCAACTCCCATATTCATCAATACATAAATCTTTCCTTGTAAATCTCTCATTCACTTCGCATATTGATCTTATACCAGCATGTCACAATAAATAGAATCATCACTCTCTTTTACCAAGTCATGTCAACAACAAGGTCGGCCTAAACCAATTTTAAATAGGTCACACCATAGTATTCCTGTAATGGTAAGGAATAAAATGTGGACCACCTCATTCAATACAACACATATCACTTACAAAAACATGCTACACCATCACCAAGATCTTCAGACAAAAAATATAGGATCTATACATTAAAATGAAAATACTTGAACCAAAGCACAACAAACACTTCCCAGATAGGACCATGCCCAAAATATTTTACAAGATCAATGGGACTAGTACTAACATAATTAAAGATAAATCTCTATGGTACATCATCTAGAGCATAGTCTACTAAATCACCAAAAATATTCAATCCACATCAAAGTATAGGATATGTTGACATCAATGACTACTATTAATGACAACAAAAATAATAACATCAACATCACATTGTAACACACATCCTTGGTGTAGATCAAGTAGATAAGACTATATCCCCATATCCTTAATGAAGACCAAGTAGACAATATATTGGTATCCACATCCTTGGTGTAGATCAAGAGCAAAAATTATTGATATTCACATCCTCAGTGTAGACTAAATGGACAAAAATTGTACTCATTGAATCCTTCATTGTGGATTTGAGTGTTATAACTAGTGTGCCCCGACCCGTAAGTAGATGTATCAGACACATCTAGAAGTTCTTAAAAAGGGAAAATATAATAAAATGAATGGGTAAAACATTAAAAAGATAAATTGGAATCCCCAGATGTTAGAATTGACTCATACAGTTAGTGGAAACCACTGAATCCCTGGGTGTGATGATTGAACCACACGGGTGGTAGATGGTACTTTAATCCTCACATATACTAGAAAGGTCTTGTGCAAGTGGCTTGTATTAATGTTCAAAAGAAATTTTTTGTGTATTTTTTAACCTTTTTCAGAGGGTTCGTTGGTGGGGCATTGCATATGATACCAGAGCCCATATTCATACGCTAGGAGATCTGGTGTATATGCACCCATTGTGGTTATTATGTTTGGTGTGTGGTTGTTTTGATTAATCCTATTGTTTATATTTTTTCCCTCTTGCTTGAGTAAACTTATTTTTGTTTTATCGATGATCCTAATTCATATCTTATTCTATTGTGATAGACGCCTCCCAAAAATATGGATCAGGGATGAGGTAGAGCTCCTCGCATTAGCACATGAAGGAATCCTTGATAGGAGGAAGAGGATCACCAAGAAGAGGAATAAAAGCATGAATAAAGGGGTGGTTAGAATAATGGAAATTGGGATCCTCAGATTGTTTAGTTATTGCAAGAACTTATCACATGGTTGGGACCTTGTTAGGAGACATCTTAACATGGTTAGTTATATCCATCAGACCACAATCTTCTGGAGAACATGAGAGAGAATGAGCATTATTGTACCTAATAGTTCTCTAGAGTAGAAAAAAGGAGAGATCGAGCAGGGTTGGATGAGGATGCTTATAAACATGGATCATTGCTTCACTATGTATTCACATGCAAGAAAAACTAGAGCTTAGTGTCCCATCGTAGACCTTAGGGGTTTTGTGCATATACTTGGTGATGCATTGAGGTATAAAATATCCATTTGGATTTTTCTTTGGTCTCATCAGAGGGTTTCTTAGACTGGTTCCATGCATGTTTCCTTTCTAACCACTACTATTAGAAGAGTGCAGATGAGTTTCATTAGTTGTGAAAGATGTCTATGATAGCAGAATATTATGAGCACAAGTTATTTAAGCTGAAATAATATGCTAATATCACACACAATGAGCCTATGTTACTACAACACATTGTGTGGATTATTAATGACATATCAATGGTGATGTTCAAGTTTTCCAACCTAGGACCCTTGAGATTTCCATATAAAAGGGAAAATTTATTAGAAAAAAATATTGTTAGGGTCCTTGGAGACAAGTCCTAAGTGTAAGTTTGTAGTGCACCACCCTCTGGTTCAGGTGCAGAACATACAAAATAAAACCCTTAGGACCTTCTATGCCACATTTTTTATCTTCTAAGAGAGGAAACCAATATAGACAAAGAAAAAGATTCTCCTAGAGTCCCTTTTAGAGACAAGACTTAGGTATCCACTAGTTAGGACATAATGGTGGTTCACGTTCTAGGGTGAGGTCTTATGGTTAGCAACAAGGAGTGTACCCCAAAGCTTTAGCTGAGGAATTTTCTTCCAGTCTAGTGCACCATTGATAGGTCATGGTTGTGAAAGAAGGTGAAATTTCTCTTATGGTCAGTAGGGTCATGTAGTTGTGCATTATCCTTAGAGGATAATTTCAAGATCAAGCCAAAGGGAAGCTACTTCTGAGCCTAAAATTGGGGATGCAGGTAGATCCCATAGAGTATTTGTGATATTTGATAACCATCAGGATGACCATAAAGGAACTATTGTGAAGACTATAGGCATGTTATGTCGTATATCTACTTCTCTTCTATTTGATTCCAGTGCATCAAATTATTTTATATCACCCTTTCTAGAGGAACATTGTAGGCTAGTGGTAGCAAGGATGACTAATAATTGGTAGCTTGACTTAGCCATACATTCCAAGGACTTCATAGACTCCCTAGTTTGTGGCTGCATGCTAGATTTGGACATCTTGACCACTATTATTAGATTTGGGTTCCTATGGAGAAGTTTTGGGTATGGATTGGTTAGCTTCCCACCAAGGTTGTATTGATTTCTGGCGTAAGTAGGTACAGTGTTTGGACGACACCAATGGGAATTTTAAGTTAGTGGGGGTCCAAAGGCCTATATCACTTTGCATGATCTCAACCACTCAGCTAAAGTAGAGTATACAATAAGGTTTTTATTTGTTAGTAGTCTCTATTAATGATGTTGAAGGGAAAAAAGTCAAGAGGTGTCCCTTGACGACCATCTACTTCTTTGTCATCTTGCTGAGGTGTTTCCAAGTGAGATTCTAGACATGTCATCTAAGAACGAAAAAAATTTCCATATTGATTTTTCTCCTGAGGTAGAGCCTATTTATTAGGCACCATATTTTATTACCATTTATGAGTTGAGTAAGATTCATTTGCAGTTAGATGATTTTTTGGTTAAGGGCCATATTCATCCTAGTGTTTCTCCTTGAGGAGAACCTATTATCTTCATTAAGAAGGATGGATACTTGCTTTTGTATATTGACTATTGATAGTTGAATAAGGTGAAGATAAAGAATCAATTTCCCTTACCGAGCATCGATGATTTATTGGATTAATGTAGCTAGTGTGTTAAAATAAGATAGACCTCAAATCAGGATACCATCATCTTCGTATTCATGAGGCTGGCATTCATCAGACAATATTTCTCACCCTATATGGGCATTATGAGTTTACAATTGTTCCTCTTAGGTTGACTAATTCCCCATCATTGTTCTTGAGTCTCATGAAAGAGATATTTTATACCTACTTGGAAATTATTTTTCTTCTGTTCCATAATGACATTTTTAGTGTATTTGAGGATGAAAGAGGAGCATCAGGGTCACTTGGAATGGGTTTTGAAGTGTCTTCATGACTATAATCTGTCAGGAAACCTAGCCAAGTGTGAGTTATTCCAAACTAAGGTGAGGTTTTTGGGTCATGTCATATTAAGAGTGGGTATTACATTAGATCCTTCAAAGATCTAGACCATTATGGATTGGCCAGTGTCAATCAATGTATCGGAGGTTCATAGTTTCATGGGTTTAGTGGGTTACTACCATTTGTTCATGAATGAATTATTTAGGTTGGAACACACTATCACTTCTCTTCAAAGGATAGAGAATAATTTTATTTGGTCATATTAGTGTGAGGCATCTTTTCAAACTCTTAAGAAGAAATTGACCAGTGCACCTATCTTGGAAGTGTCAAATCCAACTGATGAGTTTATGGTGTGCACTGATACATCATTGGAGGGTGTTGGGGTATTTTTATACAAGAGGTATGAGTGATTACATATGAGTCCTAGAAGCTCAAAGACCATGATCTTAACTACTCTGTCCATGATTTAGAGTTAATGATAGTTGTACATGCGCTAGTGCACTAGAGGTATTTTCTTTAGATCACATGTTCAAGTTGCATATTGATCATCACAACTAGAAATGCATCTTTACTCTTCTGAACCTTAATGCACAATAGTGTTGGTGGATGAAGTTTCTCTATGAGTAGAATTTTGGTGTTCATTACATAAAGGAGAAAGAGATTGTTGTTGTGGATACCTTGAATAGGAGGCATGTGATCTTAGTTTTGTCCTCTGTGGTGTATTTTTGGAGGTCTATTCTAGAGGATTTACCTAGTGACACTTGGTACCAAGAGATTAGAGTGTAGATTGATTCCAAGAGAGCCCTTTTGGAAAGGTTTTGAGGGTATTATTTAGAGTTAGATGAACTTTTGCGACACCTTGGTTGTATTTATGTACCAATTTAGAAGGAGATATTTGTTCCTTACTGATATTTGAGACACATTGTGCACTATATTCCACACATCATGTAATTAAAATGATGCACATCGACCCTAGAAAATTGTATTACTGGGTTGGGATGAGGTGCAATATTGTCAATTTTGTGACTAGATTCCTTGAGTGTCAGAAGGTGAAGGCATAATATTAGAATCTGAGAGGTTTTTTGTAGTTGCATTCCATTATAGAGTGGAAGTGGGATAATATATATATTGATTATATTATAGGGCTACTTAGGTCATTGCATTTTCATGATGCTATTATAGTTATAGTGGACATGTTATCCAAGGTGGCTTACTTTTCCCCTATGAGATACTCTTACACTATTGCATCTATGACACATATGTTTATAGAAAATGTAGTTAGGTTGCATAGGATACCTTGTACGAACATTTATGATAGGGACCCAATGTTTAACTTGATATTTTGGACATTTATTTAGCATGAATTGGGTTCTCATTTCAGTTTTAGTTCATCAATATCATCCGAAAATTGATGGTTAGATAGAGAGGTTGGGTCATGTCCTTCAAAACATGCTTCACATATATGTAATGGACCAATGACCTCGGTGACATGACTACTTGTACCTGGTTGATTTTTCCTATAATAATGGGTATGATAATTCTCTTGGCATGTCCCATTTCTAGGTCTTGTATGGTCAACCATGTTGTACACCTTTGACTTGTGATCATTTAGAGGACCATGTTGTTTTGGGTCCTAAGATAATTCATGGTATGGAGCAGTAGGTGGTTCATATTAGTGAAAATTTAGTTACTTCTCAAGATCACCATAAGAAGTTTGTCAACTCACATAGTTTGGATTGTCACTTCTCGGTGGCTGAGCATGTGTTTTTGCGAGTTTGGACATAGAAGATCATCATCTGTTGTGGGATAGGCTTTAAGTTAGCACTACATTTTGTTGGGCCTTTTGAGATCCTAGAGAGGATCGTTACTATTGCCTACTTCTTGGTGTTTCTACCTAGCCTATCTCATATCCATGATGTTTTCCATGTTTTTGTGCTTAGGAAGTATATTCCCAATGTGACCCATTAATTTGATTGGGGTGCTTAACAAGTAGAGGACGAGAAACTTTATTTGGATCTCATTCATATTTTACAATATTAGTGGATGACCCTCAGTGGTCGAGGCATAGATCAAGTGATGGTGTAATGGAACACAAGCAATGAGACATAAGCTACTAGAGAGGATGCTACATGGTTGAGATACTTGTACCCCTATCTATTTGAAGGTTTCCAAGAGTAAGTCTATACCTACATGTGAAGATGCAGTGCCTCTCATGGGTGCATTATTTTTTGGTTACTTTGATATGATCTAGACTCTTATTATGATTATGTGATTATTCATGCTTTGTTATTTTTCTTTAGGCATTGTGAGATGCACCCAATATGATCATGATTCTTTTGTTCATATTGATATCACTACTCTGTAGATGTAGTTTTTACTTGTGATATAGTGATGATCATATATGAATGATGACTCTGCAATGTTGCAAGATGATGTTATATAGTGTGTAATATGTTTTGGACTATATGGCTTAGGTGTGATTTTTATGATGCTTTCATTGATATTTGTGCCAACAGAAAGCCAAATAGTTTATCATGTTTATATGTTATTTGGATTAGGGATCATTATATATGTTGATATAGCCATTAAATGTTATTAAATGCTTTGATTTAAAGAAAATATTATTATGATGTTCAAATAATGATTAAATATATAAAAATATAGTTTTATAACATTCAAATATATAAGATTGACTACGCCACTAAAATGTCCTTTCATTAGTTTCATTTTGGATTATTATATATATGTGGTTCGACCATTTATAATGTTATAAAATATACTTAATGTGCTCTTTTTATAAAGAATATGTACTAGACATCGACTCCACCTAGCTCCATAGCACTAAATGTGTCTTTATCCCTAATAGTGGTTATAGGAGATAGTCGCATTGGCTTCCCAACATATTGAAAAAATATTATTCTATGTTCGAATGGTGTATCTAATTTTGATTATTATACCTTCTGACTTCCATGTAGGCAAATCCTAGATTTTGTTGCATATTATAAAAGAACAATAATTGTTTGTGCATTTTAGGTGACCCATAGTAGTTGCAACTATGATTCATATCATATTATATGTTGATTGATATAAACGACATCATGTATAAATACACCAATGATATCAAACAATCCTAGATGCACAACTAATATACTTGGTTCTGATATTTGTGCTCTATAATATATAGCTCTAACAACTAATACTCTCTAAGAAACCTACATTGCAATAGTGTACAATATATCAATTTTAAAGAAAGAATACAAACTAAATGTATGTGAATAATGAAAGTAATATAAATTCCAATTCACGACAGTTTTATACAGTATGCCCATAATATTTTCAATCCTTGCATTCCCAAGCCACAGAAAGACTGAGTTTTTTGAGAAAAAAAAAAAAATAACCAAAGAATAATGAATGTAATGAACCTAAGAATAATGAACCTTATAGTCATTTGGTATGAGCTACTCAACTGTGCCTGAATCTTGTATGTCCATCATATTTTTAACCAACTACATTTTGAAGGCTACAAGAGGACTAAGTTTATTGACCAAAAACATTAAATAACCAAATCATAATGAATGTAATAAATCAAATAATGCAATGAGCCTAAGAATAATGAACATAATAAACCTTATAGTCATTTGGTATGAGCTATTCAAGTGTGCTTGAAGGGTCATCTCTTTTCTTAAGAGTATCCAATATTGTTTCATGATTAACATGACTAATTGTCCAAAGTTATTTTATCTTTGGTTTGGCTTGATGATTCAACAACTTAACATGTGTTTCTATAAAAAGGTGTGAATACATGAGAATGGTTTTTTACTTCTCATAGTCTTCAAATGTAGTTACACCATTTGTCTAATCATGGTGTTCGCATCCATGTTCTAGTAACAACAATTGAAGCAGTAAGATACTTGAACCCATCATCATATATCATCGGTTGTTCTATCTTTTGATTTTCCACTACACAATGTGCCAACCAGTAGTCTGGTCTCTCATCATTCCCCTACAGTGTAAAAATTGGAAAAACATGTCCTGCCTGTACAAGATTTGAAAGATGGTCATACTCGGCTAAAATTTCCATCTCATCATCTGGCATGGATATTGTTTGAGATAAATGAGTTTGATATTATTGAACCCATGCATCCACCCACTCACTTGACTCACGTTGATCCTAGTCACACGTAAAAAATTATGAAATAAACAAGTCAACTCTCATAACCAAACAGTCCATGTACTTGCATCTGAGCTTCAAAATGAATGCATCTTTGAAGAATCTCTATCTGAAAAGCCAAATTGTCTCCTATTGTGCCGTCAACCAACCAAAATAATCTGTACACTTTTAAATCAAGTGTTCCTCCCCGTGACATTGTTGAACTACACCAATCAACAATAGAATGAGCGTCATGAAATGTAGCACCTGAAATCATGAATAGCTCCTTAATTGAAGCTCTCTTCACACATGCACCTATTCCATCATGCTCCTCTTTCCCATGCTCAACTTCAAAAAAACTCAAAATATGAGGTACACCGCTCTCTGTATGCATGCCACTCAACCAATAAAACATATGAGCATTATTTAATTAACATGTACAATTATCTAACCAAATGAGATGTCTATCCACTGTAATATCTTTTTCCCGCAATAACTCAAAAAAAAATCTCAAAATAATATTGCACATATTCAAAAGAGTGAGATATATCATCACTCATATTAAAATGATACTCTAATTATCTTTTTGTCATGTTCTGTACTATTAGGGGCATTTCTATATGTTATGTGAAAAAAAAATTAATGGAATTGTAATACTATATTGTAACTTATTTTGTGGTTGCAATATGTAGTTTTCTGCAAAATTAACCATTGATATAATAGAGAAAATCAAGAAATAATCCTTACACATCCTAAATTATTGATCCAACCCCTGAGATATATGATTGTGCCTTGCATTCTTGTAGAAATTATTTTCCTTTAAATCTAAAATAAAATCAACAACATTGCATTCTTTTGTAACCAACTCCTAGAACCTTCACTTCCACTCTTCAAAGTATATTTGACTGTCTCATATATATATATATATATATATATATATTGAAAAACATTCTTTCAAAATTCATGTTTGCCCCCCTCATGAAAACTTGAAACAAACTTTGACAATTCATCACATTGTGATCACTTCTTATTTAAGCAATCATTTCTATAGAAAAAAACAACCATCATCTCTATGACAAAAAAAATAATCTAGTCTCTCGATGATTTTAGAAGTTGACTTGCACCACACTCTTGCAAAATTTCATTAGTATGTAGAGTAAAATGAATGTAGCATAATAGTTCATGGTGCATTGAAAACTCCACATGGTATTCACAACATGTATTTTGAATCTTAAGAGGTACACAATAAAATGACTTGAGGGATTCAAAATCTCTTTGTGATATTTAAAATTTTGGATGTGTCCCACAATTTTTTTTGAACAACATTATTTGTGTTACTTCCAAAAAAAGATTAGGATGTGGTGTGCAATGTCAATTGTAAATGCTTAACTTCAAGACATCCTCAACATTAGGTGACACTCTTGAGTTAGAGTGCCAAAATAGCTAAATTTCCTCCTTCACACTATTGGTTAGCTTCTCATCAATATGTGGAAGCCTCCACCAAAAGCCCATGTATCACTTGGAGGAGAAACATCAAGTATTTCTCTTCTTGCAAGTGCTATATCCAAAGTTTTATGATTTTATGTTGAATAAAATACAAGTTTGTCTCATTAAAAGACCCTTTCTCAAATGATGACTTGCTAAGGAGGCTGTAATAAGCCTCCGAGAAACTCTCTTATTTTTTTCTTGCTATTCTTTCCATTAGAAATGGGATTATTAAAAATATATATTTGACAATAATAACATATTTTTTGTCTTCTTGTCCACATGAATCTTCAATTTTTCTAACATAGGTATCATATTTTGCATCTTTAGCAATTGTACAAAAAGTTGGCTTTGCTTGGTCAATGTATTAAATTGCTAAAATATTCATTAAAAAAATTTGTAGCCAATAACTAAACTGTTCATGTTGATCTCTTGAATTCAAAATTCCATAAATGTTCTCATTGATTTCAAGTAACCATTTTGGGGTTCTTGAAGGTTGGAATTTGTCTTTCTTCTACATAAGGGACTTCGTCTCTCATGTAATTTTGCATTGTATAAGGTTCATTTGGTGCATCATTTTAATTTTCTATGCCAATTCCAAGATTTTCATTTGGTTCATTTTCTATGCCAATTCCAATATTTGATTCATCAACCTCATTTTCTATACTGATTCCGACATTATTCATATAAATATAAATATTTTCATTCCCAAATTGAATATCTTGCTCAACATTTTCAATATGGAACTCTGCATTTTCATTCTCATTTCAAAATCATGCTCAATATTTTCATATCCATTCTCCTCTTCACTTGAAATAAAATTTAAGGGCAGAGTAGAGGCCTCACCCTCACCAATATTTGACATACCTTGTCTCCTTTTCCTATGACATTCTCTATCTCTTTGTTTATATGCTTCAATTTTGTCTTTTGTAAGCATTCTCTTTCATTTTTTATTTCAATGACTACAACTCCCCATTATACCTCCAAAAAGACGATAAAAAACTAATTGCCAATGATAAAGTTATGATGCAAATACTAAAAAATTATGATTTTGTCTACTGTTGTTTGAAACCCCATGTTTGTCACCTACAAAAGAATGTGGGTACCATTGGAATGTGCAAAATGGCCCACTACACCATTTTATGTAGCCCATGTGTACTGCATATTGGATTAATATTGGATATCTGATATTTTCAACATGATCCAAAAATTCTTAAGGGCACCAAGGATTTAGGGTTGGCATCCTTATAAAAAAAGTATCAGATATTGGAATCATATCCAATATCTGATACTTCAAAATATTCATATACACATCCAAAATACATTATATATAATGCATTATATATAAAATGCATATATATGTATTCATAATAATTTAACACACTATATAATGAGATAAAGGGAGAGAGATAGAGAGAAGGAGATAGGAAGAGGGAGAGAGAGGGAGACAAGGGAATAGGGACATGGAGAGAGAGAAAAGGATATATGTGTGTGTGTGTGTGTGTGTGTGTGATGAGAAGGGAATAGGGTGAGGTAGAGAGAGGGAAGTCCAAAGAAATAGGGACAAGGGGAGAGAGAGAGAGAGAGAGAGAGAGAGAGAGAGAGAGAGAGAGAGAGAGAGAGAGAGAGAGAGAGAGAGAGAGAGATANGAGAGAGAGAGAGAGAGAGAGAGAGAGAGAGAGAGAGAGAGGAATATATAGTATTCACCTTAAATTGGTAAAAAAATCCATTTGGTGAATATTTTAAATTTTATGCAGTAGTACAAAAAAATCAAGAAAAAGATAAGAAGTAGGTGTATGTCTAACCACCCTAACCACAATCAAATGATAATATTTTTTTATAAAATTCTAGATATAAGTAGAAGACTCATGTCTGGATGTGATGCATATTTTTTTGTAATTATATTCCTAGTAAATAATTATTATTTACTTGAGGAGGTGCTGATTTTTAGTAGATGAATGTTTACAAGCCTTACTAAGATGGCCATATTTTTTGCATATCTAACAATAATCTGTTGCATTTTCATATTTGATGGGCTGATTTAATTCTAAAGTGAGAGTGTAGGGTAACACAGGATGGAAGGACAAAGTTAATAACCACATTAACACATATTCTAGCAAAAATTAGTCTACATTTTTGCCATGTTATTTTTGTTAGAGTAATAAGTTAATTCACTTATTAATTAAATCCTTGAGATTTAATTATCAAACTCACTTATTATCTCTAGTTCACTTAAGTTAAACTTTAGGCATATAATAATTAATTCTTTATTAATCATTATCATGCAACCTAGGTTTCTCCCCTTTTTAGGGTTTTGATCACCTTTCATAAGATTTGATATGTTTGTATTTAACAATCAATTTTGATTGATCTTGAATCATCTTGTATTCTGTATTCGATTATTGAATCAATTGAGGATGTTTGGACTCTTTCACAGATATGTTGTTTCTAGCCTTCATAGCTTTTGCTTCTCTTTCTGTGACAAGTTTGCATGTAGGTGATTCTTGGGAGCTGTAGGGTGAGTTTTCATAAGCTCCAATATGGTATTAAAGATCCAGATCTTCATGACCCTATTCTCTTCATGAGAGATTTAGCCTTGTCCTTTAGGTTTGTGTTTTTTATGAGGTTTTTTGTTTCAATTTTTTGGTGGATTAAGGGGGGAGGGGGGATTTGTTTTTGGAGCACTTTGGGCTCAAACAAACCTCACAGATTGCGCTCAAAAGGTCCAAAAACCCCTATTTTCATATAAGACACGTCTAATTTGGACACAATTACATTCTGAGGCAATTTTGTTTTGCATGTACGACCCTTATTTGGGCACATTTTTTGAGGCAAAAAAGAAGCAAAAACTATATATATATAATTTTACTTTGTTTTTTAATTTTTTTTCCTTGGAAGCTCTGCCAAATTTGGCCATTTTCTAGCAGTTTCGCCAGATTTAGTGGCATCGCCAGATTTAGTGGGGCTTTGCTAGGTTTAGCAGAGATTTTTTTGGGTTCTTATTGTTTTGGAGCAGTCATCGATTTTTTTCTCATATATTGAGCAAACAAAGGCATTTTTTTGCCAAAAAAGATATCGTTGGAAAGCTGGTTCTGAGACTGATCTAATTTTCCAGGTTTGATTTCTTGATTTTTCTGTCTTCTAGTTATTTTTTCCAATCAAATTCAAGGTTCTTTTTTGCACTCTGGGAGCCATCTCTTGCTCATCTCGACTCCATTTTTTGACCTCCACATGTCGTTAGAAAGCTAGTTCAGTACTCTATCTTATTATATGGGTCTCACATCCAACATCTAATCTAGGTACATTTTATTCAGGTTTTTAATTTTTTGGAATCTGGTGATTATTTTGGATGTTTAAGGTCTTGTGATCATTTTCCTTGCATGTGATGACTCCTTTTTAGCTGTTATTCATGTTTCTATAGGTTTCTTGTCATTCTTGAGCATTGTAGACATCTATTTCTGTAACTCTTCTTATTTGCAAATGCACAGAGATAAAGTGTCATCTGATGCATGCTTGGGATCTTGGTTATTTTTGTGTTTGTTTTTACTTGCACTACATTATAAAGTGCCATGGGAGGGGGGTTTGTTTTACCTTTTTCAAGTGAGTGTTCCTTCCATGACATTAGCCTCATGATGTGTGTCAAGAGAGTATTTCCTCCATGACACCATCATTTATATGTGCTTGGAATTTCTATTGCACTTTATATGTTCCTAGTTCTTCATCATGCAGTTATTCTTGCCAGTTTTGTTCAGTGTACCTCTCATGCCTCTCCCTGCTCAACATTATGGGGGGTATCTCCTATTGGTTATAATGTTTTCTTGGTTCAATGGAGTGATCTATGTATTCAATATTTGCTCCTACGTACTAGGCGAATGCATTGGCTGGGTACCTATGCATTTTGGTGAGATGGATCATTTACCATAAGGACACTCTTTCATTCCTATTTTGGAGGCATCCTTCAATCTTTGATTGATGATCTCTTCAAACTTTGTTTACAATATTCTCTACCTGATCATGTTCTATTACAGTGGAGGTTCTAGTAGTTATTCTTTAACAATGTTTGTAGCTTCATGCTTCAGTGATGTTCTTCATGTTCTTCCTTTGTTCCTATTTTATAGGACATTCTCTAGTTTGGAAGCGTTTTTAGTCCTTCACTAGTCTTCATCTCTTTTCAGAAAGGGTTTTTTCCCATTGGGTTTTCTCCTTTTCTCTTCTTTACAGAGTTTTTTAGTACTTGGGTACCTGATCAGGCCATGTTGTCGAGACCCATTTCCTGCTTTCAGTAGTTGTTTCTATGATTTAGCTTCTCCCTAAGTTTATCTTAAGGGGGGGTGTTAGACTAATAATTTAGTTCACTTATTAATTAAATCATTGGTATTTAATTATTAAACTCACTTATTATCTCTATTTCACTTAAGCTAAACTTTAGGCATATAATAAGTAATTTTTTATTAGTCACTATCATGCAACTTAGGTTTCTCCCATTTTTAGGGTTTTGATCACCTTTTATAAGTTTGATCTCTTTGTATTTAACATTCAATTCTGATTGATCTTGAATCATCTTGTATTCTGTATTACATTATTGAGTAAATTAAGGATGTTTCATCTTTCACAAATCTTCTATTTGTGGCTTCCATAGCTTTTGCTTCCTCTTTTTAAGTGATAGGTTTGCATTCAGGTAATTCTTGGGAGCTGTAGGGTTTATTTTTAATCAACTCCAATAATTTTGTCCACAACCAAGAGGCTCCCAAAAGAGTTGGCAATGCCTCTAAAAACCCCATAGTTCCAATATTCTAAGGGGAGACCAAGAAGGCAGATCCAAATAGGAGCAACCACCCAGATAGATCCTATTGTGGGTCAAATCTTGGCTTCCACTTGCAAATAGACAAGAAGTTTTAAAAATTTCTACCATATCTCTAGGGGCCTCCTCTAAGAACCAAGTAACAAGATGTTCCATATTCAAAAAACTAAACAAAAAGATGCTATCGACCACAAAATTGATCTTTACACTGCATTTAACTTTCTATTATAGATCAATCCATTTCCTAACTTGATCTATGTAGAAAGAAAGACAAGGAACTTACCAACAAGTGATAAGCTGAGCTCAGCAAGGGCATCATTCATCATCTCATCTGGGACTTGAACTATTAAACCATCAATTTTGCACGACTCCCCTTTACTATCCATTATGGCAAGAATGACACCCAACATATTGTCAACAAAGGATGTTGGTTCCTTTTCAGAATAAAGGACTCAATGAATAGGAGAGGATCTTGGGGACCGATCACAAGATTTACGTCCTAAAATAAAAGAGTCTACAATGATCTAAACTAAATCTTCAGGTTTCTAAGGAATAAACATCGTATTGGGATAGAGGGGAGATGGGGGCACCTGATTGAGGCCCCATCCACTGTTCCCATCAACAAGTAATGCCAAACAACACCAACACCGAGAAAGGGGCTAATCAAACCCTACTAGAGCCATTCTACTCCATGTTTTATTATTATGAAATATATCAATAACAAATTATTTTCTATACGAATCTATATTATAAATAATTATATTTATTTACAATTTCTTTAGATTTTTCACAAAGTATTATAAGATATAAATATGGCATATAAATTCTTATTTACCTAGGCATTGCAATAGAAAAAATATTAGGCATACACATTCAAATTATTTTTTTAAAAATCATCTATTACAAAGCCTCTATTATATATAATATACAAATTTAACTTTCAAAATTTTATTTTGAAAAAGTAAACTCTAATGACTATAATCAATCTATTAAATTAATCATTTTCATATATTATAAAATTATTTTATATCATATAATATTTTGTATAATTGAGTTACATTGTTTGTATTTAAATTTTATATTTTAAAATATATAGTTTTTACATTCTATATTTTTGTTCCCTCTAATATATTATTCATAATATAAAAGGGGGAAAAGAGGACACAATATAGTTTGATTTGTTCTCTTTATAATGGAGATTGATATATTTATTATCATTGATTTATTAACGTGGCTATACAAAAACATTTTAAATATTTGAAGAACTCAATTCTTAATTGCTCGAGGGTTCATTTGCTTATTCTCGCGATTACAAGATTACACATTATTATCGTAATTATCATTCCAATTTCGCTTGATAATTTCAAGAAAACAAAATATTTTCTCACACACAATAGCTGGACGGAAGAAAATCATAGGAAGTCAGTAATGAAATTTCTGTTCAAGCAATGAATCTATTTCTTTTCCAATCTGTTCAAAATCCTTTATGAAATTTTGCAAATGTGACGACACTTGTAAGCCAACGGTTTGACAAAATTACACAGTTTGGAAAAATGAACTTTAGGTGAACTTTACATCCTATCTTTTGTGAATGATCAAAATGGTATCAAGACTCTTTCACTAGAACTTTCTATGATGAGATAAATATGTTTTTGAATAAAGAAGCAGCAAGAGGGTGCTGGCCCATGGTACAACAGCAGCACACTAGATACACATTAACAACACATTAATCGTATCTAGAGTGCCCAACAGTGAATTAGAAAAGAACAACAAGGTCAAGAAGACCAACACCAAAGCTCAACGAACCAACAATCAGTTGAAACTTCAACACCCAAAGAAAAGCAAGG
This sequence comes from Thuja plicata, assembly GCA_018584345.1. Lineage (NCBI taxonomy): Eukaryota > Viridiplantae > Streptophyta > Pinopsida > Cupressales > Cupressaceae > Thuja > Thuja plicata. The sequence goes on along the minus strand of MU218222.1, from coordinate 210,969 downwards.
TTATCGAGGGTCTTCCCTCCGAATAACAGCAGCAGCCTCCTGACTGTAGATCCACCCTCCAACAGCAACAGCCCTTTTCACCTCAATAGTAAAGGGGCCCACCTCAATAGGAGTAGTGAGGAAGGAGATCAATAACACCAGGCAGGAACTGTAAAACCACCTACTGCAGAAAAAAGGCCAGAACACATCCACCTCCAAAGTCACAAAAACCTCCACCTCAATAAGAGGCAACTCCACCTCCATAGGAGTCGTGAAAGGAGAACCAGATAGACAGTACCAAGCCCTCATCCGGACAAACCACTCACAATCCAAATCCATGGGATTGGGGAAAACACCCAAACTGGCCGCAAACTTCATCCAAAAACAACCTGTTATAGCCTGAATTTGCGCCTCTGATCTCAAGCTCTCTTGGTCTTGATAATCCAGTATAACAAGGGAGTCATCTCAAGGTTGTGGGACCTTATGCTAATCGAGATGAGACCTCCAGATTCTAGGCTGGTTCCTCTTGGATAATCACCTTAATTTGCTTCTTTTATAGGAAAGTAAAACTTTGGAGGGAAAGGGATAGGAGTGCATGAAAGGGAAAATACATGAAAGAAAACTACCTACTAGGTGATGCACCGAAATTAGGGTTTGGATCTTAGTATAGAGGAATGAAAAAAATGGAGGAATCAGGTCTAATAAGTCGCAACTCACTAGATAGGCTTGCATAAGTATTTCATAGGAGGGTCTGAACAAACGACTCGACCTATGAACTGCAAATAAACATCCTTTTCTGCAACTAGGTGTAGCAATGAGACAAGACTGCTAGGGGTTGTAGTATACCCACAAAACATCTAAAATCAGATCAGACACAGTAACACACAAAGCAAAGAAAGTGAGAGGGACTAGGAATCCCAATTTTCATTAACAACATTCATAAACTTCAATCCAATAAGAGATAATCAAGACAGTGAAGACAAGGATAGAACAAACATCACAAGTACCTCAAGAATATCT